>JZKD02S2048636.1:0-19439 GCA_000966675.3 Picea glauca
GGAATGGAAAGTGATTTCCCAACCTGAACCATTTTCCAAACTGGAAAATGACTGTCCATATATCAATAACATATCAGTGCTCCCTCCCAACCTAGGGATTAATCACTTCCCTTTCCAATAAGGAAGTCATCTCCACGAGTCCCAGCTTGTCCCTTAATTACACAAAATTTTCATCTTGGACAGAGGCTTTACCAAAATATATGATATCTGCTCATCGGTGGAGATATACTGGAGAACCACTTCTCCCCTCTAGACTTTATCACGGAGAAAATAGTACTTGATCTCACTGTGCTTCGACTTGTCATGGAATAACGGGTTCTCTGAGAGCTTCACACAACTCTGGTTATCACAATATATCACAGTCTAATCCAACACCTGATCAAATAGTCCAAAGACCATCTTACGGAGCCACACTGCTTTTGTACAAGCATCACAAGATGAAATATATTATTCTTTTGCAGTGTTGAGTGCAATAGACTTTTTTTTCCTGCTAGCCCATGATATTGTGCCAAAGCTCAAACTGAAACATATCCAAGAAGCACTTCTTGTGTTATTTTCACTCCCTGCCCAATATGAATCAACAAATCCATGCAGTTGTATATCATAACTCAAACGTCCCACAAAGATATTTCAAGGAATGCTTTGCAATTATTCAATTCTCATGGCTAGGTTCCACCTGGAATTGGCTCAACATGTTTACAACAAAGAAAATGTTCGGCCTAATATTCACTGAATACATTAAGAAGCCAATCAACTGTTGATACCAAGACGAGTCTATTGAAAAAGAGTCTCTCAATTTCTGTAGATTTTTCATCATGGGCGTTTGCCATGGATTTGCAATCCATCATCCCAGACTTCTGAAGAACCATTTTGATACACTTCCTCTATCATAGGAATCTTTCACCCCACTTTTGTTGTACATGAGAGGCTCTACACCAAGTTTCTTGAATTCATAAAAGGTTTTATTCCATCTGCATACATGGGTCTTTTTCTCAAAACCTTGAGGTTTCTCTACATATGCTTCTTCTTCAATTGCTCTATTGAGAAGAACAATCTTTACATCCATCTGATGTAAACTCCAACCCATGGATAATGCAAGAGATATAATGGCTAAGCTAGAGGTATATCTGGTTTCTGGAACAAGCTATCATCATATTCTTCTCCCTCCTTGGGATAACCCTTTAGTTCTTAATCTCTCCTTGTATATGTCAATGCTTCCATTCATAAGTATTTTTCACAATTTCTCACATACATTGTTCTTCATCACAACTTCCTTCCATTTCTTCTTCTAGTGGGTTCAAAACATGTTGGTAGTCTTATGATTCTCGGTATAATAACTGGTTCAATTGGTTGTTGTGGATTTTCTTTATTTCTTGGAATCTTCATGTTCTTCCTCATGTTTCTCTTCAATGTTGGAGTCCATGGAATCTTCTATAGATTCTATGCCCTTCCTTTCTGAAGGTTCCAACTTCTTCTTTTCGTCATAGGAACATAAATGTAGATGGACAACCAAGGATATTCAAGGCTTATTTTCAAAGAAGACTTCTTCTAGAGTCAAATTGAACATGTGTTGCTTATCATGGCTACTACTTCTAATGAAGAACATGGATAAATACTTCATAGTATTCACGGGTTCTTTAATGGATCACATCATTGAGGATTATCTCCCTCATAATCCCAACTTCATTCCTGGATGAGAAACATGCATTCTCTTCTTTTGGAATTATGTAATCAACTCCCTCCATATGAGAGAGTTCATGCTTTCGTCTGCATCCTTATTGGTTTCTGCAAAGTGTCACAATTATATTCTAGTTTCCTCTTGATTACTGACTTCTTTATGGTCTGACTCCTTCTAGGTCTCTTCAAGTTTGATTCTGATTGCAGCCCATCTGGAATTTCTTACTTATTATCAACGTACTTCATCCTTTTCAGAAACATTACTTGACTAGTAGTCATCGTAATAGAAATCCTTATCTTCTTATTCTTCCATAGGTGTTGTTTCACTGACCATATTATCTTCTAAGAAATAGATACACATGATATGTATGTAAACATGGTATGTGCAAGGATTTTGTTACAAAATAAAATTGTTACCATGACTAGTAGAAGAATTTTACTTCATCCTGCTTGACTTTCTTTGAGGGTTCCTTTTCTTTGGCAATTGTTGCTTCATGTGTTTCCTTCCTTTTCCTAAACTCGGGACACTGGTTCCTGTAGTGACCCTATTTTTGATAGTTAAAGCATTGTACTTTTGACATATATTTTTCTTGATTTGGTTTCTTCCTTGAGCCAAACTTCTTCTTATTCCTGACATTTGGTTCTTAACATTTGGTATCAGAGCTAGACAACCCTCGGGACTGGCTTCTTCAAAACAAGTCTTGTTGGAATTTTTGCTACACCTATTTTTTGGGAAGGTTTCGGGATATGGAATTTATATGGTGTAGAGGAGACATATATATCTAACTTGGGTCCAAATTTTAGATCTTGGTTCATTACATTTTTGGAGATACATTCTTTTCAAGATAGGGTTTTTGACTAGTCCTGAAACTAGTCTGAAACATGTATTCTTGGAATTTTCGCTCCCAATTATTTTTGGGTTGGTTCCAGGTTTTGAAATTTTTACTATATGAAGGTGGAATAGTGAAGCATCTTGTGTACAAATTTAATCCCTTTATTGGATTTACTCTGAAAGTTATTCTCTGAGGAAATTAGGGTTTTGGGTTGGTCCAGATTTTAGTCTAAAACATGTGTTCTTGGGAAAACTATTATATCTAAAACTACAAACCTCCAAATTGAGTGAGACCTATTCTGTTGGTTAGGGTATAGACCTAAGTTTTACTGGTGCAAATTTCAAGTTCTAAAGTGAAGACAGTGACATGTGGTAGGCCATACAAGTTCACTCTCCTGAAAGGGAAAACATCAACACATCTTGGGAAAGTTATCATAAAATTCTCTTGGAAAATCCAATCTTGGTCTAACCTATGGGGTTGGAAAGAAGACACATCAGGATACCTCCAAAATTTTAGACTCAAACTGGATTAAATTGAAAATCTACAACAAAAGAAAGTTCGACTAGTAGAACAATCTCCAAATCATGGTTTTAAAAGGTGTGTTATTTTTTTGGAAATTTGCATATCTTTTGACTAGAAGATCCAATTGGGGTGATTCAAAAAGTGGAATAAAGTGGGATAAAAGGAGTATCACATAAATTTGGTAGAATCTTAGGTGTTTTCATGTGCATACATGTTCTAATGTCTCTAAACGTAGGAGATGTTGTTACTTGTCAGCGCTACAACCCGAGGACAGTGTGGTTCTTCCACGTACCTAGAGTATATTGGAAGGCCCCTTTCGAACATTTTCACATTAGACAACACTACTATGGATTTTATCTCCCACATGCCTGGCATATATCAAGAGACCCCCTAGAATCCTGATACCAACCGAGTGAACCATTTGGCCATATTTTTTCTATAGTACACCAAGAAAAACACTCGAGGAGATCACTCTCTAGTACCTGGGTAGTCAGATAGTATGGCTAAGGGAATGGTCAAGCCTCCTTAGTTAGTGCCCTAAGATATTGAGCCGAGTACTATTGTTGGACCCCACACGTATATCAGAGGGTTATAGCACCTGACACTCCCTTGTCTATGAGGACCTATGCCTAATCCAATTAGGAATTCCTACCTTGTAGTGATACTTGGCCAACATGCCACCAAAAAAGGGAACTTCCACACCAAATAAGCCCTCAGAAATTCCTATTTGGACTCTTGATGAAGGTGAATAAATGTGAAAGGACATATATGATTTACAAAAGAAGGTCGTAACAAAATATGAACTACAAAGGATGATGGATTCAACTAAAGCTAAGATGGAAGCGACGATGGATACTAATATGGATGGCTTGAAAGGGGAGATCATGGAAGGGTCGAAAAAGTTGCTAAAAGAGAGGCCACCTGAAAGTGGCAATGTATCCCATGAAATCCATAATGAGGACACAAGGAAGATGAATCAAGACTGGAGAAAATCCAACTTTGGGTTGAATACCAACCACTTTCCTAAGATTGATATGAGGAAGCTTGATGGAAAGGATGCAATCACATGGATACTCCAGATGGAGTATTTCTTTGATCTACATGATGTTCCACACACACAAAAGGTATGAATTGAATCCTTATATATATAACCTAATCAGTTTGTGTGGTGTCAATGGCTTTGTTCTCACAAATCACTTGTCACTTGGACAATTTTCATGGAAGAAATGATAGAACACTATGACGATACAAGGAGAAATACCGTATTCATCCAATTGATAAATCTCAAGAAAGAGGGTTCAGTTGTGGGGCACATTGAGAACTTCCAAAGATTGAATACAAAGGTAACATATATTCTAGATGAGCACCTAATTTATGTCTTCATAGGAACTTTAAAGGATCAAATTCAACATGAGGTTCTCCTTTGGGAACCCAAATCATTGAAGAATGCATTTAGGGTGGCAAGAAATGTTGAAAGTAAAAATATGGTTATGGCTACTAGAAGGACCACCCCGAACATTTATCGAGAGAATAATGTTCCTTCTTCTAAACCATTTCAACCTACAATATTGACACCTCAACAATTGGAGAAAATAAAAGAAAAAAATTTATGCTTTAATTGTGAGAACAAGTACAGTAAGGGACATAAGTGTGGTGAGAAGAAATTATTCTACATAGATTGTGAAGAGAAAGAAGAACAAGAACAAGAACCATCTCAAGATGAAGATGTAGAAGAGATTTCTTCGGAAGAGATGACTCCCACCATATCATGTCATGCATTGGATGGAATTAGCACTCCTCAAACCCTCAAGATCGAAGGATATATCAAAAAGAAAAAGGTAATAGTGATAATTGATTCTAGTAGTACTCATAATTTCATTCACTGTAAATTAGCCAAAGCTCTCAATTGCTTTATATATCCAATGCCAGAGTTTCAAGTAATGATTGCAAATGGAGGAACTATCAATTTCTCAGGAAAATTCCATAAGATCAATCTTACTATGAGGGAATATGTAATGAATAGTCCAATGATTGATATACCCATGGGTGGTGTTGATGTYGTACTAGGGATCCAATGGTTACAATCATTGGGAACAATGGATTTTAATTTTCAAGAACTTTTCATCAAATTTTCATTGGAAGGAAAGGAATTTGAGTTAAGGGGTATCACARGGAAACCCAGTAAGGTGGTAAGCTCTAATGGCATGGAAAAATTATTGAAAAAGGGGCATCATGGTGTAATYGTACAACTATGSTCACTAGATGTGMAAACATCTAAGCCACCTATTCCCCTAGATATCCAARGGATCATTGATAAGAATTCCAAAGTATTTGAAGATATTCCCAGAARTMTTCAACCCACTCACGATCATGATCATGATATTCACTTAATTCYTRGGAGTGTTCCTCCTAACATTAGGCCTTACAGATACCCTTATGCCYARAARAGTRAAATTGAGCGTATGGTTGAATAAATGTTAGAGGCTGGAAATATTAGACATAGCCAAAGTTCTTACTCTGCACCAATGGTAATGGTACTCAACAAAYAGGGMTCATGGTGTATGTGYCCATATTATAGAGAGCTCAACAAGATCACGATTAAAGATAAGTTTCCCATTCCCATCATTGATTAATTTTTAGATGAACTACATGGATCAATCTACTTCACAAAGTTGGATCTTCGTTCAGAGTATCGTCAGATTAGAATGAAGGAAGAGGATATCCCAAAAACAACATTCAGAACTCATGAAGGCCATTATGAATTTTTGGTCATGCCTTTTGGCCTTACGAGTGCACCTTCCACATTCCAAGGGTTGATGAATTCCATTTTCAATCCCTTCCTTTGAAAATTTGTGTTAGTATTTTTTATGATATACTAATCTATAACAATTCTTGGGAACATCATGTTCGACATGTTGAGAGGGTGCTACAGCTACTAAAGGAGCAACAACTATATTCCAAACCATCCAAATGTTTCTTTGGGGTGAAGGAGGTAGAGTATTTGGGTCATATTGTATCTCATGAAGGTGTCAAGGCATACCCTAACAATATTAAAGTCATGATGGACTGGCCGATTCCCAAAACATTGAAGAATCTTAGAGGATTTTTGGGTTTGACAGGTTACTACCACAAGTTTGTTCCAAACTATGGAAGAATAGAAACACCTTTAACTTCATTAACTAAGAAGGATGCATTTTCATGGAATCCAGAGGAAACTCAAGCTTTTGAACAACTTAAAGAGGCAATGTGCAAAGCTTCTATCTTGACCACAACAAACTTCACAAAAACCTTTATTGTGGAATGTGATGCCTCGAGAAATGGTAGTGGTGTTGTTCTAATGTAAGAATAAAGGCCTCTTTCTTTTGAAAGTCGGCCACTCAAGGGAAAGGACTTACACAAACCCATTTATGAGAAGGAAATGATGGAAATACTACATGCCATGAAGCAATGGCACCCTTACCTAATCGGTAGACACTTCAAGGTCAAAGAAGATCATAACAGTCTTAAATACTTCTTGGAACAAAGATTATCTTCAGATTAGCAACAAAAATGAGTGACCAAGATGTTGGGTTATGACTTTGAAATCATATACAAAAAAGGGAAGAAAAATGTTGTGGCAGATGCACTCTCAAGGAAGGATGAAGATGTTGAGGCATTTCTTTGTGCTATCTCTATCATCTAGCTTAATTGGATAACATAAGCAAGGGATGAATGGAAGAATGAAGAAGAAGTGTGGACTCTCATTCAAAGGTTACAATAGGATTCCAGTGCATCTGATACATTTACATGGAAAATTGATTCACTATGGTACAAAGATCACTTATATTTATGTAAGAAATTCCAACTCAAACAAAAGGTACTTTTGGAATTGCACACCTCTGGTAGGAGGGCACTCAGGAGTTTTGAAAACCTATCACAAGGTCAAGAGGGAATTTTTTTGGGGATGGTCTTAAAACTGATGTTCAAAGATTTATGGCAGAATGTCCGGTTTGCCAACAAAATAAGGTGGAAACAATTAAGACCCCAGGTCTTTTACAACCATTAGCCATTCCAATTCAGCGTTGGGAGGAGGTTCCCATGGATTTCATCACAGGGTTATCGAAGTCTGAAGGAAAGAGTGTCATCATGGTGATTGTTGATATACTTACCAAGTATACACACTTTTGTTCACTCTCTCATCCTTTCAAATCCAGTACAATTTCTACCGCATTCATGGAGAAAGTTCAAAATCTACATGGAAGCCTAAAGATTATTGTGAGTGACACAGATCCCATCTTCATTGGACATTTTTGGACAGAATTATTTTCATGTTTGGGTACTCAATTGGCTCATAGCTCATCTTATCATCCTCAATATGATGGACAAACTGAGATAGTGAAAAAATGTCTGGAAGGATACCTTCGTTTCTTTGTCTCTGATAAACAAACACAATGGTTCAAATGGTTACCCTTGGCAGAATGGTGGTATAACAGTTCCTTTCATACTACAACAAAAATGACATCATTTACGATGCTTTATGGATATCACCCATCATCCATCACTTCTTCTCTAAAAGAAAAATCTAAGGTTCAAGCAATGGAAGATCACATTGAGCATAAAAAACAAGTTCTTCAACTCTTAAAGGACAACATGACCATGGAACGGAATCACATGAAACAACAAGAAGATCGACATCGTAGTGAAAGAAGTTTTGAAGTAGGGGATTGGGTATTTCATGAACTACTCTTGTCCTCAACGCTTGGGTAGTTTTTGTGGAATAAACTATAGATTTTAACCTTGTACAATATTTACTACAAACATATTTTCAGTAAAACAATAGAAAAGATACAATGGAAAATACAAACATTACACGAATATTTTTCCCCTGGAAACCCAAACCGGGAAAACCAGCATATTCTATATTCATTCATAGTGATACATTGTTTACAATACAATATACATATAGGAGCCAGCGACATCCAAAACCCTAACCCAATGACTTGGATTAGTCAACAACCCTAATTCCTTAACCGAAAATAGAAAACCATCGACAAATAAACCATGTGTCGAAAAAAAACACCTAAAAATATGCGACACATTTTTCGAGGCAGAAAAATATGTGACACGCATACCCAACATTCTCCCACTTGTTGTTTTCTTTTCATACAAGGGGTTACAAGGTTACATAGTCAACAATCCAGGGAAACAATGCCCATGGATCCTCTGCACCAAGAGAACTTTTCAGTGCTCACAAATTTTGTTAATGAATCTCCAACATTCTTCAAAGTGTCCACCTTCATCAGCAATACTTTATTTTGTTCAACCATGTCTCTGACAAAGTGATATTGAATATCAATATGCTTTGTCTTTGAATGATAAGTTGGGTTCTTCGCCAAAAAATTGCACTCTGATAGTCACAATCTATCCTTACATCTTGTTGTACCAACCCAATACCTAAACACGATATTTGTAACCATATTGCTTCCTTACTTGCATGAGTGGCTACCATGTATTCAACTTCTGTAGTTGAAAGTGCCACTACAACCTGTTTTTTTCTCATCCAACTTATTGCTCCTCCAAACAGGTTAAACACATACCCACTTATAGATCTCCTACGATCCAGATCTCCAATCCAGTCTGCTTCCACAAAGCCATGTATATCCACCACTCTGTCCAATCTCGTTCTTCCTTGGTAGCACAATCCATAGCTAGAAGTGCCACGCAAATACCTGAAAACCCTTTTTACTATTGTCCAATGCTCATTTCCTGGTTTTGAAAATTGACATATAACTACTCAAAACTCCCACTACATGTGCAATGTTCAGTCTAGTATAGACCATTGCATACATCAAACTGCCAACTGCACTCACATATGCAACACGAGACATGTCCTCCTCCTCTTCATGTATCTTGGGACACTGATCCAGAGATAACTTTACACCAACAGGAATAGGAACCTTGACCGGTTTACATTCCTGCATATTAAACCTCTACAATATTGTCTCGACATATTTTTTCTGATTTAACCAAAGTTTCCTCCTTTTTCGATCTCTTCTAATTTCCATGCCCAAAATCAAAATTTGAAGCACCGAGATCCTTCATGTCAAATTTAGAGGAAAACTAAGTTTTCACATCTTGGATAATCTCCTTGTTGTTTCCTATTAGCAGCATTTCATCCATATAAAAGACCAAATAAATCAAATGATCACCAATTAATTTAAAATACACACAGTGATCCTCTTTGCTTCTTTTGAAGCCAAGTCCCAGGATATAAGTATCAAATTTTTTATACCACATCCTCGGTGATTGTTTTAAACCATACAGGGACTTTTTTAGCTTGCATACCAGCTCCTTCTTTCCCTTCACAACATAACTTTCTAGTTGCTTCATATAGATTTATTCTTCTAGATCCCCATGTAGGAATGTTGTCTTCACGTCCATCTATTCTACTTCAAAATCAAATGCATAAGCAATGGATAACATAAATTTTATAGAGGTTAACTTGGCAACAAGAGAAAAAATCTCACCAAAATTAATTCCTTCAACCTGGGAATAACCCTTTGCTACTAACTGAGCTTTGTATTTCTCCACTTTTCCTTCTGCATTCAGCTTCTTTTTAAATACCCATTTGCTTCCAATGGGATTTCTTCCAGTTGGAAACTCCACTAGATCCCAAACTTCATTCTTATCCAAAGATGTCATTTCTTCGTCCATGGCCCTTTTCTAGAGATTTCCATCCTCTGAATCCACTCCCTCCCTGATAGTTCTAGGATCATCATCAGTAATAGACAAAGAAAAAATTGAATGGAAATCAAATGGAGTATACCTTTATGGTAGCCTTCTTTCTCGAACCGATCTCCTCAATACTGGAGTATGAGGATCTTCTTCTTCTGATTCTTGTTCTTCTGTAGAGTCTGACTCATCATCCTTTAAATCAAACTCTATTTTCTCTGGTTCTTCCTTACTTGGTAGGACTTCATGTTTAACAACATCCTTCATTTCTCTAAATACCACATCTCGGCTATACACTACCTTCTTAGTTTCTAGGTTCCAAAGATTATAACCATTGAGACCATCTTTATATCCAATAAAGATACACTTTTCGGCCTTCTTATCTAGATTACTCTTGTTTTCCTTTGGAACATAAACATATGCATCACAACCAAATACCTTGAGATGTGTGAGAGAAGGTTCCTTACCAGTCCATACCTCTTGTGGAGTCTTGTCATCCAGCATTGATGAGGGTGATCTGTTGACCAGGTATCATGCAGTACCCACTACCTCTGCCCAGAATTCTTTTCCTAACCCAGCACCATTGAGCATGCACCTTGCTTTTTCCATCAGTGTCTTGTTCATCCTTTTTGAAACTCCATTCTAATGAGGTGTATATGGAGTAGTCTTCTTCCTTTCTATACCGCACTTCTTACAAAATTATTCAAATTCATTCCCGCAGAACTCTCCGCCATTATCTGTCCTTGACACCTTAATTATTTTCTCTGTTTGATTCTCAACAAGAGCCTTAAACTCTTTAAACCTATCAAAGACTTTGGATTTCTTCCTAAGGAAATATATCCAATTATTCCTCGAGAAGTCATCTATAAATGAGACATAGTACACAGATTTTCCTAATGATGGGACCGACACAGGTCCAAAAACATCACTGTGAACTAGATGTAAAATTCATTCTGCCCTCGTTGCACCAGAGGGGAATCTTACCCGATTATGCTTCACATATAGAAAATGTTCACAGAAATCAAAATACAGAGAGCAGTTAGACATACCTTCAACCATACCTTTACTGTGTAGTAGTCGAAGACCCTTCTCTTCGATATGCCCCAATCTTTGATTCCACAGCATAACCTTTTCTCCAGAGACTGTAGGAGTTTTTTCTTCTTCAACTCCAATATCAGGAACAATGGAACTATTACACCCATCACTAATAGTGCTTCCTTGCAGCTTATACAGAGTTCCAAACTGAACTCCCTTCAGCAACACCATTGCTCCTCGAACCATCCTACATGTTTCCTTTTCAAATATTGTTTTTACCCCTACATCGTCCATTTTGCTTACATAAATCAAATTTCTAGACAAACCTAGGATGCGTAGAACACCAGGCAGTGTTCTAATCCTTCCATATATGAGCCTCAACTTGAATTTTCCTCATCCTATGATTCTGGTTGTCGAATCATCACCCAAGAAAACATTACCTCCATCATACCTTTCATATTCGCATAACCACTCCCTGTGGGGAGTCATATGAAAGGATGCACTAGAGTCAACCAACCATGCCTCATGATCTGCATGTGCTTGAAGAAGCCAAGTACACATCCCCTCCTTCTTCCTTGGTCTTTTCTTCTGTAGAAGGAGATTCTTCAAATCCCTTATTTTTCTCAACTTTGGATCTACACTACTTCTTGTAGTGCCCTTCTTTTCCACATCTCCAACATACCCTTACAAACTTTCTGTGAGATTTAGATCTACCGTTAGACTTAGATATCCCACTTGAGAACTTAGATCTATTTCTTTCTTGGGAACGTCCTCTTGCAAATAATGTGTTTGTGCTCTGCCCTTCCATATTCTTCTGTCTCATCTCCTCCAACAATAAGGATGAGACCACTTCATCAAACTTCAAGGAAGTTGTATTACTACCTATGGCCACAACCAGACTATCCCACGAGTCTGGTAAAGAACACAATAAACTAATACATTTATCTTCATCTAAAATTTTAATCTCAATAGATACTAACTGACTTACCATAGTGTTGAAGGCATTCAAATGCTCTACCATCGAGTCTCGATCTCTCATCCTCAGGTTATACAACTTCTTTATTAGAAATAGTTTATTTACTAGGGATTTAGACTTATACAACTTCCCCAACTTTTCCCATAAATCCTCTGACACATTCAGTAATACTGAATCTGAGAGACACAGTCGGATTGTGCTCTTTTCCTTCCGATACAACTTTTTCCAGTCATCTACTGAAGTTCATGTAGGTATAGTACCTGGATCTACCATGATCCATTGATCTATGTCCACCAACATATCTTCCATCTTGAGCTTCCACAGCTCAAAAATTTTCTCATTAAACTTCTCGATCTCTATCTCCGAATTTCTTGCCATTTCTTTTCACCTGAAAAATCAATACCATGGATCACAGTCTCGAGCCAAACCCTTGACCACAAAGGCGTCCCCCTGAAGCCAACAAGCTCTGATACCAAATGTATATTTTAACCTTGTACAATATTTACTGCAAACAGATTTTCAGTAAAACAACAAAAAATATACAATGGCAAATACAAACATTACATAGAGATTTTTCCCTTGGAAACCCAAACCAGGAAAACCAGCATATTCTATATTCATTCATTGTGATACAGTGTTTACAATACAATATACATATAGGAGACATCGACATCCAAAACCCTAACCCAATGACCTGGATTAGTCAATAACCCTAATTCCTTAACCGGAAACAAAAAACCATTGGAAAAGAAACCATGTGCCGAAAAACCACCTAAAAATATGTGACATGTTTTTCGAGGCAGAAAAATATGTGACATGATTTCTGAGGAAGAAAAATATGTGACACTACTACTCATGCAAAGAATATAAAACATACCCAACAGAAACTACCTGTTGAAGATTCCAAGTGGGAAGATGAGTCTTTTATATAGAAGCATCTAGAACTACTCAAGCATTGAGGACAACACTTGTCTGAAGGGGAGGGGCATGTTAAGCCCTAAATCGTGGCACATTACCCCTTAATTGGGGCATATTACATTAGTATTGTTATTTTATTTGTGTTGTCTTGAGTCCATTAGTTGTAATTGTACCCCCTAGTCTCCTATATATATCAAGGAGACCTTTTCATTTGGAATCATCTTGTATTTGTGAATTCATGTAATGTATAAGGAGGTTTCCCCCTCGAGGAGGCTTATTATATGAAATTATCTCTTTGTTAAGGTGTGAAGTACTTATTTTTAGGTTTTTATGTTATTTTGATATTTGGTTCTTAACAGTGTGTCTCTGGACAATATGTGTGTGCTACTAAGGTGGTTGTGTACCATTGGTGGAGACTGTGTGTCTCTGGACAATAGTTGTGTGATACTATGGTGGTTGCATACCACTTGCAGTGACTATGTGTTACCGAACAATAGTTGTGTGCTACTAGTAGAGGTTGTGTGCTACTAGCAGTGGTTGTGTACCACTGGAAAATAATTGTGTACTAATATGGATCAGTGTAGTCGTTTTCTACTAGATGGAATTGTAGTAGTTGTGTGCTACTATCTGATTTGCATGGAGACTACCAGATCACATGGAATTAGTTGTGTGTTACTTGATTGCAGAGACTGTGATAGATGATTTGAGCTAYTGATGGCATTGTAGTAGTTTTGTGCTACTAGTTGATTGCAGAGTAGTCAGTGGACTACTAGATGAAGACATCATGGAAAGATACCCCCCTAGATAAGAGGGAGTGTTGATGTTTTGGTAGTTGCGGGAGGTACTTTCCCTCCTAGACGACCTTTCTTAGATGAGAAGAATATTCCAGAAGCAATAGAACCATTGAACAGATGTGGAGATACCCCAGAAGAGAAATCAACCCATAAGAATAAAGAATAATGAAGTAACACCATTCCAAAGAAGAAGTCAGCCCATTAAGGAGGACAAGAAGAATATAAATACAAGGCGCCTTGGCTCATTTGACACACTCACTCACACTCTCTCATCCACAGAAAGGAAGGCGCAAGTCTGAGGAAGTTGACGCAGCAACTGCAGTGGCGGGGGTTCTTGTTGTCCAATCTTTGTGTTAACTCTCTCTTGTGCGCTACTCTTGGTAGAGGTGCGCTACCATAGTATGGTGTTGTTGTTGTAGCTGGGTGGTATTTTTGGTTGTACGTTTAGCTAGCCATTTTGATAGGGTTTATCTGTTGGTTCATGATTGGACTTGTTTGGAAAAAATCTCTCTAAGAAAGGTTGGATGGGTTTTTCCCCCATTTGGGGTTTTCCGAGGATAAATCTCTTGTATTATTTTGTCTCCTCTTTATGTTGCTTAGTACATGATATATATGCTAATGTTAAAGAAGTAAAAGAACACTACTTCTCTATAAATAATTAAAACCTAACACTCTTGTATGGTGTTGTTGTTTCAGTTGTCTAGTTTTATAGCACTAGTTTGTGCACTAGCCTTGTGCTAGGGTTTCTTCATTATTTTGTTTTCTCTTAAGAGCTTGTTCATGGTTGGATTATTTTGGACAAAATCTATCTATGAAAGGTTGGTTGGGTTTTTCCCCGGGTGATGCAGGAGCATCTACAACTCATCAAGAGAGCCAGCGCGTGGAGCAGAAAGGACAGCTGGATAGCGCCAGCATCAAATTTTGAAAACACCTTGGGAATTGTTGCGTCGCTCTTTCATGAAGCCATTCATAAAGAAGCGCACTTGTATTGTATTGTAGATAGGAAGGCATTTATTAGTTTTAATGCTGTTAGATAAGAATTAATTGTAGATTTGATAGTTTCAGAATTCGAGAGGGAAACGGAATATAGGCACCCTCCTTTGTACATTGTATGATTCATTACCATTGAGAGCAAGCAGAGCAGAGCAGAGCAGAGAACTTGTGGAGAGCCCTCATGTACAGATTGGATTAATAGAAAGAGATTTTGATTCAATTTCATGACTGGTGTCGTTTCTCTGTGTATGTGCTTATGTGCTTGTGAATGTTTGTTTTCTTTGTATGAAATTGTTTTGAATATGCTTTGCATGTGATTTCATAATTGAATTGGATTCCATGAGAGAGGAGAGAATGAGTTTCAATTGTTTCTCTGTCTAAGCCAGGAGATTCCTGCATAGAGTGCAGTTGAATTCATCCGCATAGAGTGTGTTGATGAGGCCAGATAGTCAAACTCTTACTCTCATCTACCCAGAAGTTGATTTGGGTTGAGGAAGCCGCGCAGGAGAAGTGCAGGCTGGACAGAAGTCTCAGCAGTTTGTCTGGGCAAAGGGAAATAGGGGTTACTGTGTCTGCGAGTGCACAGAGTCCGGGTGGATCCGACACTTAGAGAACTGTTGAAGATCGAGCACATAGAGCGTGCAAAAAGTCCCTGAGGGAGTCAGGATTGATAAGCTCAGGAGGGATAGTTCCCTGGTGATATTGTGGGAACAGACCCAGGAGAAGTTCCAAACAAGTAGGAGCTTCACGGCAGAGAGATCTTCAAGGAGAAGAATCAATGGCTAGGATTCGTGGGAGAGATTCGCGAAATCCCTCCAATCATCAGATCTAGAAGAAGCTGCGAGGGATTTAACCCGTAGACACAGGAAGAGCCAAAGCCCATTGGGGTTCAACATTCGGCGTTTGACGAGGTGAGAGTTATACTCATTGAAATTGCGAGTTGCAATTTCCCGATTTAATCAGAGCCGTTGATCGCGTAGTGGACAGGTGGCACGATATCCTGGACGATCGGGATTCGGCATTCGGGACTTTTCATCGCTAAGGAATTGTGAACAGCGAAATCGCGATCTCACGATTCCCGATCGCACGGAGAGAAGAGGTGACGTGGCGCGGGATAGCGCACGTGCCATCGGGGTTCAGTATTTGGGGATCTGCAAGGGAAGGCATCACGATACCACATCTGCCGATTTCCCGATAGGGAAATCCCCAACGGAAGCGAAACCGTTGACCGTTGACCATCGGGTTTCAGAGAAAGTGAAGGCCCCGATAGTGTACGCGCTGACCCCGCGAACCCGCGAGTTCCGATTTCCCGGGAAGCGAAGGGGAGATTGCCGAAGGAGTTACTGTGGGTAGGGAGAACTCCCAAAGAGGAGTTGGAAGAGTTCTTTGACTCTTCGGGCCAAGAGTTTGAGAAGGTCCTGGGGTACGTGACCGTTCTCTAAGGAGCAGGGGAGGGTTGCGCCACCGAGTTTTGGGTTTTCCTAGGATAAACTCTTGTGTCACTTGTGCTTGTTTATGTTGCTCACATTTTCAGTATATGGTATGATTGTTAATGTAAAAGAATATAGAAGAACACCGGTAATCCTATTTCTCTAAATTGAGAAAATCTAACAATAATGGTGTAAAATGAAGTGAAATGGATAAAATGAGTGAAACACATATTGTTATGAGGTGTATTTCAATAAACCTAGGTAATTTGTTCTAGTTGAACAACTTTTGGGTGATAACCACTGACTTCTATCTAAGAAAGGTTGGTTGGGTTTTTCCCTGGGTTTTGGGTTTTCCTAGGATAAACTCTTGTGTCTCTTGTGATTTTTTATGTTGCTCACATTTTCATTATATGGTATGATTGTTAATGTAAAAGAAGATCTAATAACATTGGTAATCCTATTTCTCTAAATTGAGAAAATCTAACAATAATGGTGTAAAATGAAGTGAAATGGATAAAATCATTGAAACACATATTGTTATGAGGTGTATTTCAATAAACCTAGGTAATTTTTTCTAGGTGAAGAACTTTTGGGTGATAACAACTGACTTCTATCTAAGAAAGGTTGGTTGGGTTTTTACCTGGGTTTTGGGTTTTCCTAGGATAAACGCTTGTGTCTCTTGTGCTTGTTTGTGTTGCTCACATTTTCAGTATATGGTATGATTGTTAATGTAAAAGAAGATCTAAGAACACTGGTAATCATGTTTCTTTAAATTGAGAAAATCTAACAATAATGGTGTAAAATGAAGTGAAATGGATAAAATGAGTGAAACACATATTGTTATGAGGTGTAGTTCAATAAACCTAGGTAAATTGTTCTAGGTGAACAACTTTTGGGTGATAACAATTGACTTCTATCTAAGAAAGGTTGGCTGGGTTTTTCCCCGGCTTTTGCGTTTTCCTAGGATAAACTCTTGTGTCTCTTGTGCTTGTTTATGTTGCTCACATTTTCAGTATATGGTATGATTGTTAATGTAAAAGAATATCTAAGAACACTGGTAATCCTATTTCTCTAAATTGAGAAAATCTAACAATAATAGTGTAAAATGAAGTTAAATGGATAAAATGAGTGAAACACATATTGTTATGAGGTGTATTTCAATAAACCTAGGTAATTTGTTCTAGGTGAACAACTTTTGGATGATAACAACTGACTTGTTAGAGATTTTGTTGAAATGGATTAATTCCTTCTTTTAGAGGTATCTGATGTTGGGTGATAGAGGTATCTGATTTTCCCAGGATAAATCTCTTGTGTTCTTTGTTCTCTTGTTTATGTTGCTCAGTACATTATATATATGCTAATGTTAAAGAAGTAAAAGAACATTATTTCTATGTAAATAAAGAAAATCTAACACTCTTGTATGGTGTTGCTGCTGCAACTGTCTGGTTTTATTGCACTAGTCATGTGCTAGGGTTTCTTCATTATTTTGTTTTCTCTTAAGAGCTTGTTCATGGTTGGATTATTTTGGATGGAATCTATCTAAGAAAGGTTGGTTGGGTTTTTCCCTAGGTTTTGGGTTTTCCCAAGATAAACTCTTGTGTCTCTTGTGCTTGTTTATGTTGCTCACATTTTTAATATATGATATGATTGTTAATGTAAAAGAACATCTAAGAACATTGGTAATCCTATTTCTCTAAATTAAGAAAATCTAACAATAATGGTGTAAAATGATGTGAAATGGGTAAAATGAGTGAAACAGATATTGTTACGAGGTGTATTTCAATAAACCAAGGTAATCTGGACTAGGTGAACAACTTTTTGGTGACAACAACTGACTTCTATCTAAGAAAGGTTGGATGGGTTTTTCCCCAGGTTTTGGGTTTTCCTAGGATAAACTTTTGTGTCTCTTGTGCTTGTTTATGCTGCTCATATTTTTAGTATATGGTATGATTGTTAATGTAAAAGAAGATCAAAGAAAATTGGTAATCTTATTTCTCTAAGTTGAGAAAATCTAACAATAATGGTGTAAAATGAAGTGAAATGGATAAAATGAGTGGGACACATATTGTTATGAGGTGTATTTAAATAAACCTAGGTAATTTTTTCTAGGTGAACAACTTTTGGGTGATAACAACTGACTTGTTAGAGATTTTGTTGAAATGTCTTAATTCCTTCTTTTTAAGGTATCTGATGTTGGGTGATAGAGGTATCTGATTTTCCCAGGATAAATCTCTTTTGTTCTTTTTTCTCTTGTTTATATTGCTCAGTACATGATATATATGCTAATGTTAAAGAAGTAAAAGAACACTATTTCTATGTAAATAAAGAAAATCTAACACTGTTGTATGGTGTTGTTGATGCAACTGTCTGGTTTTATAGCACTAGTTTATGCACTAGCCTTGTGCTAGGGTTTCTTCATTATTTTGTTTTCTCTTAAGAGCTTGTTCATGGTTGGATTATTTTGGACAGAATCTATCTAAGAAAGGTTAGCTGGGTTTTTCCCTGGGTTTTGGGTTTTCCCATGATAAACTCTTGTGTCTCTTATGCTTGTTTATGTTGCTCACATTTTCAATATATGATATGATTGCTAATGTAAAAGAACATGTAAGAACACTGGTAATCTTATTTCTCTAAATTAAGAAAATCTAACAATAATGGTGTAAAATGATGTGAAATGGGTAAAATGAGTGAAACTGGTATTGTTACGAGGTGTATTTCAGTAAACCTAGGTAATTTGGTCTAGGTGAACAACTTTTGGGTGATAACAACTGACTTGTCAAAGCTTTTGTTGAAATGGATAGATTCCTTCTTTTAGAGGTATCTGATGTTGGGTGATATAGGTATCATAGGTATTAAGGTATTTATATTTTCAAGCAAAGGTACCCATAGATTCTTTTAAAAACTTAACATGCCTTTGTTTATATTTTAATGATAATGTCTCGGATAGCTTGACCATTTTTTTCTACTCTAGTGTACCAATATTTACTTCTTCCACATCTTCAACCTAAGGCTTCAAAATTGGATTTACTAATGCATCCTTTTGTTCAAATAGTTTCTCAAGGGGAATGAGTCCCCTATGAATATAATTATTTTTCAGATGCACAATATTATGAGTTCTTATTTGTTGTTTTCCAGGTGGTCCTTGAGTATTTCCATGTTCTATTAGTTCTTCTCCTTCTTCTCCACCTTGATCAATACATATAGTTGAGAATTCATTTGACATGAAATATAGGATGGATCTTAGTGCAGCTTGGAAGTTATAATTTGTAAGGCACTAGCCCAATACTCTCGAGTATCTTATAGGTGCCATAAAAATTTGGAGCAAGCTTCTAGTGGTGGTTGTCTTTAAGGGATGTCTTCTTATACAGTTGTAGATGAAGGAAAACCTCATCCCCTTCTTCAAAAGAGAATTCAGAATGATGTTGATCAATTTGTTTCTTCATCTGATTATGATCTGTTGATTAAGGTTGGTTGTCATTGATGTCAACCCTTGAAGAAAGCCCGGTAGCACAAAGGTTTGGGTAATGGACCCAAGTTTGTTTGATGTAAA
>JZKD02S2048636.1:39372-49739 GCA_000966675.3 Picea glauca
GGGCTTAACCCTGGTGCAAATCCTCGGGATCTAGCGGCTGACGAGATTTCGTCAATCTTCCTCTGCGAATCCTGACCGTCGATTTCTCTCCTCTCTTCTCGAGGACTTCTTAGCACGGAAATCGTCTGTGCAGCCTTCCGATAGTTTCAAAGGCCTTGTTCCTCCTAAGCTTTTCCACTCTGATTCTTTTAGAGGAACTTGCGCGCACTCCTTACGCTCCACATTCAACAACTTCCCAAGTGTTGAATTCTTCTGACTCTGCACACTTCCTACAGCAGCAGTCTTCAATCTCCTTTCTTCTCAGATTCACAACTGAGACTTCTTCTTCTTCATCCCGTGCACTCCTTTCATGGCTTCAACAACCCACTTTCACTTCTGATATCTTTGAGAACAAGAGTTTTAACTACTGGGCCTTCATCAACGCACTCCTCGTGGATGAATTTAACTACACACCTTGCAGGAATCTCTTGGCTCAGATAGAGAAACAATCGTAACTCACTTCTCCTCCTCTCAGACTTCTATATTAACACCTGAAATCATACGCACAGTATAACAACAATGCCTAACAGGGAGAAACATTAGAGCATTCAACACACATACACAGAGAGTGACACAACAGCCATGAATCTGAATCAACTTCTTCTATTAATTCAAGATCTATGCATGGGTATTCTTCTACAGCTCTCTGCTATTCTCCTATGCTCTAAATTATTCTAACTCTTGTTGCTTAATGTTACAATGATACAAATGAGGGTGTCTCTATCTGGTTTTCCCTCCTGCACTCTAAAAACTGTCTAATCTAAGAATTCAATTCTATCTACTTGCAACTACTACTATAAATGCCTCTGTCTATCTCAGACGAGAGCGTATGGCTCGAGGTATGATTACATTCTTACCAAGGAACCTAAAATAAATTCTCTCATTTATATTCAGCGCATCAGCTTCAAGGAGAATTTTAAAAATTCAAAAACTTGTGTTGGACGTCTTCCAGCTGTCTTCTGCTTCCACGTTGGTTTTGCTTGTCATGAGGGATGCTCCTGCATCAGTTGGCGACCCATGTATTCCATTGGATGGTTAGTTTTTTATATGGACTTCAACAATGTTTATTTTTTAAGATACAAGCGGAAGAATATCCAGGATGAAAAAAAAGAAGAATACCAAAGATTGTGAAAGACTGAAGATGAAGGGAAAAAAACAAGAAGATGGAAATGGGACCAATTCACAAGGAGAGTTGAAGAAGGCTTATTGGATCACAAGTATTCATTAAGGGGGGAGTATAATATAACTCCTACTTGTGATCATGAATAATTAATTAAATTATAATCTTTGTAATGAGGTAGACTAATTCTAGAAATTCTACGTGAGGGTGGGAGATGAGGAAAAATGAGCAATGTAAGGGATGTAAAGATTTTTTGAGAGATTCATGGAAATTTGTTTAGAGATCTAAGGAGATATTGTGGAGAGAGTAGTGGAGATGGTTTGAAACAACCATATAATTATGTAGTAGTTGTTATGGTCACCTATTGTTATAAAAAGGATCATTTGTACAAGAGAAGGTAACAACAAAAACCCGAGAACAATTTTATAATTAAATTTCCCCTTCGAGGGTTTGGAGAATATATTTCCTAGTGTCCCTTTCTTTGCATAAAGTTGTGTAAAGGTGCACTTTTATTTCCATTGTAAATCTGATCTCATAATAATACCTGATCCACATGGATAAGATGGCCCTGCCAAGTTTTACTGTAGATTAGGATGTCATAAAAAAAAAGACAAGGAAAAAATGATGTAGAAAGAATTGAAAGATGTGATTCATGAGACTCTGGAAGGTGGATGGTACATTAAAAATGCCAATGGGCATCACCAAGAACTCATAATGGACTTTGTGAGTGTGAAAAGCAATTTTAGAAATATCGACCTCCTTCATACGAATTTGGTGATAGCCTAAATTGAGATCAAGTTTGGTAAAAATTGAGCACCTTTAAGTTCGTCCAAAATGTTGATTTTTCAATAAGGTAGGTTAAGCATGTAGTTCATTTCAATTTGAATTTGTCTTAACCATAAACAAGAATGTTGCAGCAACCAATATCACAAGAAGAAACACCATGCACAAGAACACAAGAACTATCCTGGGAAACCCTTCTCAAAAAGGGAAGAAAACCCAGCCAAATCCTTTGCTATATTCTTCAAGAGAAATACCTTCACCACCAAGAAAGACCTAGCACACAAGAGGGTGCTCAAACCCTAGAAGACTAGCTCCCAAGAGAGGTGCACACTTTTCCCAAGTAAATGTACTTGTTGAAATTTCCAAACTCACATGAAAGATATATTTCCACAATGGGGATTTTACCTTTAATTATACTAACCTAAACCTGTCAACAGAAGTGTCTATTGGCTCAACAGGGCAGACCTCTCTAAGTCACATTATAATTATTATTATTGTTATTATATTATAATTAATATTAACCATATTAATTATCTTTTACATTTATTATTAATCACATTAAGGTGGGGCTGACCTGTACCCTTTTCATTACAATTAGGGTTATAGGTAAGTCTGACTCTTGAACAACATATAGCAAGGGATATGATACACCCACTAGTGCTCATCCACTAGGGGCACATCCATAGGGATGTCATATCTCTGGCTCACTGCATTACACAGAAGAACCAGATCTTCACACATTCACCTATGCTCGTCCACAGGCACGTCCACTCTACAGATCTTCTTTCCCACTGCCTCACACAGGAGAATCATTTGGAGTTTTCTCGTCAACTTTGTTGCTCAGAGGAGGCTAATACATCAACTTCATTTATGTTCACATGACGATGCACCCAACACTTTGGGATTTCACACGTTCACCTTGTGCTTAGCCACAGGCACATCTAACTCAACAGATTTTATTTCCCATTGAATAATCATCTAGAGTTCTTCTCAACTCTCTGAATGGAGGAGGTCATCTATACATTCCTAGATCTGTCTCAGGAAGGAACCACGTACCCTTCTTAGGGGCTTTCTCCGAGGTTTGTAAGCTGAGAGAAAGACTCACATAGTTGCAATGATCCACAACTCATAGGTTTGTAAGCTGGAGAATGTCTCACTTAGCTGCATTAATCAACACTCCCTCTCATCTAGGGAGGCATTCTTTATCATGCCAAGTCTCACATGGATGTATTTTGAATTTTTTCTTGGTTGGATTTATCGACACTCCCTCTCAACTAGGGAGCCATTCTTCACGAAGTTAATTTGGTGAAGATATCTGCAATCTGCTCATGTGTAGGAAGGTATTGCATGTGTACAATTTTCCTCTACATCATATCTCTGATATAAGGATATTTCATCTCATTGTATTTCAATCCATCATGAAACATTAGGTTCTCAAGGATCTTTACTCATGGCTCTTGGTTATCATCATAGGATCCATCTCATGGTCAAGTAAATCGGTCAGAAGCTTGTGAAGCCACATTGCTTTGCACACTCGATGTTATATACTCTGCCTCTGTGGTACTCAAGGCCATAGAGTTTTGTTTCATGCTGCATTAGGAAACCATGGAAAACTTCACGATAGAACATCAGCCGAATGTGATTTTCCGGTTCACTGTACTTTCTGCTCAATCTGAATCAGCATATCCTGCACACTCAAGTTCACACTAGAGGCATATCTCAAGCCATATCTCGTATATATCTCAATACATGTTTTGTTGTCATCTAGTGAGTCTGTCTTGGTTGACTCATGAAATGACTAAGCACATTCACTGCATGGCATGAATCAAGTCTGGTATTAACCAAATACATCGGTGATCCAATCAGTTGTGGATCGATCTCATATGAATCATCATCAATCTTCTTCGTTAAATCCATCAAGGTGGATTTTGCATTATGTCATTCTGAATTTCTTTAATATTTTCACTGTATATTTTCCTTAACTCAGGAAAATCTCATCGGCCCTCTGTCATATTTCTTGTCCCAAGAAATAGTGCATCATACTCAGATTATTCTTCTCGAATTCAGAATTCAAGGATTACTTGTATCCAACAACAAGGATTTCTGAATAAGTCATCATGATTAGGCTCTCGTCAACAACACTGTAATGATATAGGTTTGTATCAACAACACTCTTGCTGAAATCCAAACTCATCAAGAATATATCTATCTGATATAGTTTCCAACTCATGGATGGTAGTACGGATGGAAGTGTATCAGGTTCACTGGATTAAGTGTCTCATCATAGACAACTCCCTTTGTTTGTGAGAAACCTCTGGCTATATATTTCATTTTGTATTTCTCAACATTTCCATCATCTATATGCTTGATCTTATAGATCCACTTGGAAGTTACCATTGACTTCCCTTCTGGTCCCTGAATATGTCATATACATCATTATTTAAGATATACAGGTACTCTTATGTTATGGAATCTTGCCATACATGTTCTCCTGTTTCTTTTCTAAGACCAAGAATCTCATCATCAATGAAGTGGCTCATGGCTGAAGGATAGCTCGAAAATATATTTTACCTTCTCAGGATGTGCCTTAAGAGGCTTGTATGTTTCTCTGCCTCTTGCAGAGTGAGTCTAGGTAGGCCTTTTATGCCCTACTGCAATATCTTTGAACATATCAATTAGATAAACTGGATCAACTGAAATAATGTATGTCTCCCTCTAAACTACTGAAGAGGGAGAAGGTATTGTCTTACTGTCAATCTCCATCTGAGATTGTTTGGATCTTTGAAAGGTTGTCTCTTCTTCAAGGGAAACGTCTTTGCTTGTCTCAATCTGTCTCTGACCAGGGATTTCGATCTGGAATGTCTTTGAAGATTCATTGTGTCCTTTCTTTATAAAGGATCTAGCCTGGACTTCTTCTCTTTGGGAACATGAAAATACACTAGGCACCCAAATAACCTGAAGAGTTCAATCTTGGGCTTTATTCCGGTGAAGACTTCTTTGGGAGTTATGTTTTTCAAATTCTAGTAAGATTCTTGTTCTGAATATATACCGTGTCATGCATGCTTCTGCCCATAGAATCATGGAAGGATTTAGATTTATTGCATTGATTGCCTCAATGATGGTTTTATTCATCCTCTTTCTCAAATAGTTTTGACTCCCTCTTAGTCAAGTGACTCCCTCTAAGGGATAGACATCTTCCTTTTATGTTAGCCTAACTAGAACAAGAAAACAAAACAAACCAACAAAACAATATATCCTAAAGGATAATAATGAGTACATCTCTAGAATCAAAACAACTTAAGGAATGTTGTCACGGCTACAACACCTACTTGTAATGTAGCAAACTTTATAAATATAGGTTAGAGGAATGACAATTATAACAATCAAACCTGGAGTCTTCACTTCCAGTGTGTTGTTCCTATGAATGCACTGAGATCCCTCTCAATCCATGACTTCAACAAAAAGGTTCCTTCCTCCTATAATTATCCTCATGACAATGATACAAATAATAAATATACAAGTGCATACCTGAGGGTGCTGATATGATTTCTCCAATGGCACCTGGTTGATCTTTGTCTTCTAAGATCTTCATGAAGAAGGTAGTCACGGTGTCACCTTTTGACATATTGCTATTTTAAATCTGGCCCTTCAATTTAAGAGTGTGTGTACATGATTGGCATCCTTTTCTTGTCGTCATCTTCCTTCCATTCATCAATAGATTTGTTTATCATATTTTAGATTCTTCACAAACCCTTGTTAACTGGGCTAGAAAACCTAATGGCTAGGCTAGGCTAGAAACCTTAGGTTTTGTTGGGCTTATGAATTCCAACAATAAGCCTTGTAATTTAGAAGAACATAGGTAATCTTGAAGGCTTCTTCAAAGAGCTGCAAAAACCCTAAAAATAGAAAATTGCATAAAATTGCGAACCCTAGAAACCATAGGGCCAAAAATTCAAAATGCTCAGAAATTCATTCTGAGAGTCTCGAGAGGTGCACTGGAGAAGTTCGTACTCTCCCATGCCAAAATTTTCCTCAACATCCAATTTTTAGGGGTTGAAACACTCAAAATAAGAGGGTCGTGCTGATTTTCTGGAAACCCTAGGAGGGTTGTACGATTCTGCAGAAGAGGAGGGATGACTGGTAAAAGATTGTAGCTTGTGCAATGGGTTCTTCAAGACCTATGCTCTGATACCATGTTGATTTTTCAATAAGGTAGGTTAAGCATGTAGTTCATTACAATTTTCATTTGTATTAACCATAAACAAGAATGTTGCAGCAACCAAGATCACAAGAAGAAACACCATGCACAAGAACACAAGAAGTATCCTTGGAAACCCTTCTCAACAAGGGAAGAAAACCCATCCAAATCCTTTGCTATGTTCTTCAAGAGAAATACCTTCACCACCAAGAAAGACCTAGCACACAAGAGGGTGCTCAAACCCTAGAAGACTAGCACCCAAGAGAGGTGTGCACTTTTCCCAAGTAAATGTACTTACTGAAATTTCCAAACTCACATGAAAGATATATTTCCACAATGGGGATTTTACCTTTACTTATACTAACCTAAACCTGTCAATAGAAGTGTCTATTGGCTCCACAAGTCCGACCTCTCTACGTCACATTATAATTATTATTATTATTATTGTATTATAATTAATATTAACCAGATTAATTATCTTTCACATTTATTATTAATCACATTAAGGTGGAGCTGACCTGTGCCCTTTTCATTACAATTAGGGTTACAGGAAAGTCTGACTCTTGAACAACATATACCAAGGGATATGATACACCCACTAGTGTTGATATTCAACAAGAATATCCTAGAGAAAATTATGCACCTACACTAGGATGGAGCCTCAGGCTATTTTTAGGTGGAAGTCTATTTATAGATGATGTTCTATTTATAGATGTATGTCGACTATTATTATCTCTTAATAATAGTTGGACAATAAATATTAATCTATTATCTCATAATTACTTGAAAATAGTTAACTGAAATGGAAAATCAGTTAGCTATAGGAAATTCGAGTTCAAAGGTTTATTGGTGGGACATGGAAGTCGAATTAGTTGTAGCTAAGTGACTTGAAGTTGTAACAGAGTTATAAGTGTAGTTATATGAGTTGTGAAGTAGTTTAACTCAGTTAAGTGAGTTAATCTCAGTTGTACTAGTTGTAATTGAACTTACACTAGTGAGAGTTCAGTGAATTAATTATGAATTAATTCACAATCAGTGATCTCACATGCAACTAAAGATTTACCATTGTTAACTACATGCATGTCAGATCTAGTGGAGACCCAGTTGAGATAATAGGTGAAAGGGACAGTTTGGCTATGAGTTTTAATTTGAGTGAAGTGAACTCATGCAATCCCACACAAAGTGGATGTGCCCATGAGAAATACACAGCCTAGGCAAGAGGAATTTGAATCATTTTGCAGGTTTTCCATTGCAAGGATTGCGCAGAGGAGGCAGGTTGTCTGGAGGCAAAGAATTGGCACATGTATTTGTTGATTTTTGTATAACATTGTGAGACGATTGTATTGTACTGAGAGCTCTTGGATTAGAGTTTTGTATGAGATTGTTTCATGATCCATGATATACATAATATATGATAGTGGTGTTTTTAGCTTTATGCTTTCTCGGCAAAACATCGGTGTTATGTGTGATTGATATTTCTTCTTGATATTGCAATTGGCGATCGTGTTTTAAATTCCACAAGAATATTTGTAGAAGTGATTTTGTATTTAACAGTGGCATATAATTGTTAGATTAGGAGAATCCAGGCAATACATAATTTGTATTGAAATTTCTACATGGTATCAGAGCATAGGAGATTGCAGAAGTTGAGTTTGTGATTGGATAGAATTCGAATTTGCAGAAAGACTTTCTTGGTGCTATAGCTGATTCAAGATCGAAATGGATTTTAATGGCTTGAAGTTGGAGTATGAACTCGAGGGTAGCTCGAACTAAATTTCTCAGAAGGACAGGATGGAGGCAGTACTCAAAGACAATGTCTTGAAGGAATTCATTGACAAAGATGTTCCTAAGCCAGATGTTGCAGACGCTGCAAATGTTGATGCATGGAAAAAGAAAGTGGAAAAGGTGAGGAGGATTCTATTGGAGGGAGTATGAGACCACATTTTCTCAAGCCTCCATGGGAAAGCCACACCACATGCAATGTGGAAGGTTTTGACAGATCTATTCCAAAATAGCAGCGGCCATAGGAAATTGGCGCTCAAAGATAAACTCGGGAAGATCAAGATGGAGAAGGGTGACTCCATTCCAAAATATCTCATGAAGTTTTTCCAATGTCAGGATGAGCCAAGGAGTGTGGGAATAACAGTCTTTGATGATGATTTGGTGAGCTTGGCTCTCCTAGGACTTCCCAAGAGTTGGCATAGTTATCAAGACTCTGTCAATGGAAGGAAAAAATTGTTAGATTGGGAATGACTATGGTCAGATCTAATGCAGGAGGAGTTCAGGCAGAACACTAGAGATGGCTCTTCATCAAAGCATGATGATGAAGAGGATTGCGCTTTGGCTGCCAAGGCAAGGAAAGGGAAGGGGAATAAATTCCATTCAAAATCCGAGTCTAAAGGCAAGAAGCTGGATTTGTCCAAAGTGAAGTGTTTTCACTATCACGAACATGGGCATCTCGCTACTAACTGTCCGCAGAAGAAGAAGAACAAGAAGGTTGTTGGAGTTGCAACTAGTGAGTCCCTTGCCTCACAATTTGAACTTGACTTCTCCTTGATCACATGCATGGATTCAAGTGCATTGGGATCGGTGTGGTATTTGGATAGTGGTGCTTCCTTCCACATGACGGGAGATAAGGAGTGTTTCGGTGACTTGGAGGAGAGAGATATCAAAATGCATATAGAGATGGGCGACGATGGACGATACAGTGTGACTGGTATTGGTACCATTACCTTTCAAATGGAGTTAGGTAAACCATTTCAATTGAAAAATGTTATGCATGTTCCAGATGTGAAGAAAAACCTGGTCTCAGTCGCAATGGTTGAGGACAGAGGCTATGATGTTGTTTTCAGCAGTGGAAAAGATTTTTTGCGACATAAACAATGGGTCAAGTCAAGAGGATAGGGATTCGAGTTATGTATCTCTACATGTTAGAGGTAGATGGTTGCGCTGCCATGATGGGCAAGGCAGAAAAAGTGGTGAGCCGGGATGAGGGCGAATTATGCGATTGGGCCATCTTCATCATGGAGCCTTGAAGATCATGCAGCAAATATCTATTGGACTTCCAATGGGAACACTTTCTCAGTTAGATCAATGCAAGGGTTTCACCATGGGGAAGTATGTAAATTCCACCTTTCATGAAAAGGAGAAACGTGCTTCAGTGATCCTAAAGAGAGTTCACACAGATGTGTGTGGACCATTATTGGTTGCTTCAACAACAAAACATAAGTATTATGTTATTTTTGTTGATGTCTTTTCTCGTAAATGTTGGATCTTCTTCATGCATAAGAAGGATCAAACATTCTCAAAGTTATATGAGTTTAAATCATTGGTGGAGAAAGAGTCGGGGAATCAAGTGAAGGCTCCGAGGAGCAATAATGGTGGAGAATACATCTCTAACGAATTCAAAGACTTTTGCAGCAAAGAAGGAATTCGAGAGAACTCATAGCGCCTCATAACCCACAGAAAAATGGGGTCACGAAGAGGAAGAACATAATGATCGTGGGTGCAGCACGAGTGATGTTGCATGATCAGGGCCTACCAATGCATTTGTGGGCAGAAGAATGCAACACCGCGGTTTATGTGCAAAACCATTGTCCTCATAGAGTACTTGGCATGAGTACACCTGAAGAATATTTCACTGGTAACAAACCTGATGTTTCACATTTTAAGATTTTTGGCTCATCTATTTATGTGCATGTGACCAAGAACGCCAGGAAAAAGCTGGAGTCGATTGTTGAAGTTGGGATATTTGTGGGCTACACATAAACACCCCATAATTATCGTGTGTATTTTCCTAACAGTAAGATCACTATTATGCAACAGGATATAAAATTCGATGAGGGGAAAGCCATGCGGTTGTCGCTTGAGAGGGAGCTAGAATTGCATGCAAAGGAGGAACTGTTGGTTCCCAAAGATGAGTCTCAAGATGTGGATAAGCCACATGAGGAGGTTCATGGAGTGGAGGAAGCCACTCATGCAGACCCATCCATCAGAAATGGTAGAAATCTCACCATGGAAGCTGATAGATTGAGACTAGATGTTGCACAGAATGTAGGAGCCCCTACTTCACAGCATAGATGTTGGTCCCCGGTTTTGACCATGTTCTTTAGCCATACTACATACCATTGACCTCCAATTATATGCCAGTACCACCCTTTTTGACCTCCTTTTGCTATAATCAACAGCCCTTTCCCACTCAAAGGGGTCACCTAAGGTATCTTTGAA
>JZKD02S2048647.1:15537-29167 GCA_000966675.3 Picea glauca
TGTCTTGTTTTTATCCTTAACTGTTCACTGTTCAAGTAATGGAGTTCATGTTTTCACTTCTGAACTTTAGATCTGAGTTTTATTTCTGATCATCAGAAATTATAAATCTAAAGTACTGTCTAACTTCAGATCTCCTAGATTTGTACACTAGTTAAGTGTTTGAGGTTATTTCTGAACTTTAGATCTAGTTGTTCTATTCACTGAAATTGAAAAGATACTACTGTTTTGCTTTATTGCCCTAATTCTAACATGGTATCAGAGCTAAGGGTGTAAACAGAGCTCAAGGATCTAATCTTGAGCCTACACAGATCCACTTTGTTCGGGTTGTTTTGCAGATTGCAGTCATCTAATCTAGCACAGATTTAAGCATGGCTTCTTTATCAGTTAAAGCTGAAGACAAGCTTGTAGGGGCTGCAAACTTTAATGCTTGGAAATACAGAATAATAAACATTCTTGAAGAAAATGATCTAGAAGATTTTATCACTAGGGAGATTTAAGAACCTACTACAAACACAGCTAGGCAGCATATAAGAGGAAACAAACCAAGGCTAAAAGAATCATTTTTGATTCTATCAAAGACAACATGATGCCCTTAATTGGTCATCTAAGCACTGCCAAAGATTGCTTTGATGCTTTGGCAAATCTCTATGAGAAGAAGGCACCTACTCAGAAAAGAATTTTGAAGAAACAATTATGTACTTTGAAAATGGGAAAGGATGATACAGTTACCACCTTCTTCTCCAAAATTGCTCAAACTAAAGATCAACTTATTGCAATAGGAGTTCCGGTAGATGATGATGACCTTGTTCAAACAACTATTGATGGAATTCCTGTTGTTTGGGGAGTTTTTCTTGCATCCGTGAATGGAAGAGAATCCCAACCTAATTTTGAAAGGTTGTGGCATGACTGCTTATAAGAATAAGGAAGACTAAACAACATAAATGACTATCCTATCTTGCAAGATCATGCCCTTGCAGCAAAGACCAAGAAATGGAAGAAGTTCCCGAAGTCAAAAGGCAAAGGTAAGAAACCCCAAGGTAAGCTTTCTCATCTCNGATTACCCCTCGTTGTATAGAAGTTACATAGAGCGTCCTGTGGCCCGATAGACTAGACTGACATTGGATTTCCCCTTGTTGGGTAGAGGTTACATGTAGTGCCTGGTGGACCGGACTTGAGCCATTTGGTAAGGCTAGTGTATTTAAGCATTAAATTTGTTAGTCGGGGCCTCGATAGGTCGGTGGAACAGATCGACATCAGATCATGGGAGTGTTTAGAAGCTTGAGTGTGGGGGCTAGTGGCTTGGTGGGCGGACCAGACTTGAGATGAGAACTAGAGAGTATGGAGTTGAGCACGATGGGCCGATGGTCTAGTGGGCGGACCAAACCAAAGTTGAGAACAAGAGAGTATGGAAGTTGAGAGTGGTTGGTCGGTGGCCCGATGGACCGTGACTGGAGGTGTATAAAGGCGAGAGAAAGGAAAACAATCCCTGGTGATCGGTGGACCGGTGATCGATGCTATGTCAGCACGACGTCGTTGCCAGGTCATCAGCCACATCTGAAGCCATTTTCTTATTTTGTCCATAACTGGAGAATATTTTGTTAGATTGAGATGAAACTTATGCATTTTTCACTGTCCATTTCTGCTTGGATTTGTTAGAAATTAAAAATTTGTGGTTTTTAAATATTTGGGTCCAAATAATTGGAAGAGATCCATATTAAGATAAAATTCTTAGAGAGAGTCCAGAAAGAAGACAAGGAAATAAACCACGGAGGAATTGAATAAATCCTAAAGAGATTGGAATGGGGATGTTGAAATAGGCTAAAATCCACTATTCCATGCCACTTTTTGGGGATTTTTGAGATTTTCAGAGGAGGAAAAGTGACCCTAGATCACAAAATTGAAATTTTTGTTTATTAGACATTTTATATACTCATCAATACAAACAACTTTGGTTTAATGAAGTTTTTCCAAAAGTGCACAGATTGAGAGATAACCAATTTTGCTAAAAATTCAGAGTTTGGAAAAATTTGTTAAAAGGACAAAGTTACAGATTCTAGATTGATGTAGAATATCACTGGAGCGACAGATGGAGAATATGAAAGTTGCAAAGTGATCAATATTATGAGTTTGATCAACACCTGATACCAAATTTTTCATGGTTCATTACAGATTTTCTTCTGTAGTTGACATAAGTTGGCCTTCTAGCAAAAGTTACACCAGTGGAGAAAATGCACAAATGTGGTGAAAGTGGTGTTTTCAGGGAGCCATAACTTTTAGCTCAGAGATCAGATTGAGGCACATGAATAGTCATTGGAAATATGATTAAGAGGATAATAACTTGGAATTAGTATGATTGGTGTAATTATTATATAATTCTTCATGAATTAAGCAGAAAAAAGACTTGTAGCATTAATTGACAAAATTTCTATAATTTGCATAATTCTAATAAAAATAGTTGGTTGCACATTTTGAAAAATTAGAGAATATAAACATATCAGTTCAATATAAGAATACATATTTGGGACATGGAGGAAGGAGAGGGAACTTTTAGTCGTGAGAGAGAAGCCAAAGGTCAAAATATCAGTTTTGGTAATGCAGATACATAATCTAATGAACACAGGAGTAGAGTGGAGCCAAAAACATTAATAGAGACTATGAGAAGATTGAGAATAAAAGTGTAGAGTTACAATGCAGACAATGAGAAGATGTTGAGAGAACAAAATCAATTAAATTCTCAAATAATACAAAACTTAAATCGGTTGGAGAGGCAAGCAAATAATGGATCAGACTCAAGACAAGAGGACGAAGGAAGACATCGTGAAAGAAGAGATAACTATAGAAGAGTCAGTCATTTAAGAAGTGATAGAAGAATTCATAAACATCACTCACTTCCTTACTCAAAAAGAAAAAAATACGCGTCTAAAGACTCCATAAGTAGTCCAAAAGTGTTTCATGTTAAGCACCAAAGAAGAAGACATGAATTAGACAGTTTGCAAGGAGAGTTGAGGGAGCTTAAGCCACCATTATTTGATGGTGAAAGAGAAAGGGAAGATGATGTTGAAGCATGGTTTCTTGTAATTATGAAGTATTTTCAGTTGCACAACTACTCATCTAACCTAGAAGTTATAATTTCCACATACCATTTGCATGGAAAAATTGTTATGTGGTGGGATCAATTGAAGCAAGTTGAGCATATTAACGAGAGTAGTATCCCTTGGGAGCAGTTCAAGAAACAATTTTAGAAGGAGTATCTTTCAGAGCACTTTTGTGACAAGAAAATGCAATAGTTCTTTGAACTTAGGTTGGGGAGCATGACCATGGGAGAATATAAAAATAAGTTCTTGGGATAGCTGAAGTATGTGGGGTTTATCAATGATGAGAAGGTGAAGATACAAAGTTTTTTGAGTGGATTGCCATCATTTTAAAAAGAGAAGATTCAATATGATGAGCCCATAACTTTGACATAGATCATTAGGAAGGATAAGTACATGTATGACAAAGTCAAGGGCAGAGAATCTTTGCAGAAATATTGGAAAGATAAGAAGAAAGATAAATCTAATCAGAGAAGGAAGGGATTCAAACCTCTTTTCAACATAAAGAACCCTAATAAAAATCAACAAGATCAGTCTTCTAAGAATAAATCCAAAAGGGAAGGCTCCTTGGGGAGAAGTGGAATACCACCAATCAAATGTTGGGGATGTAAAGAAGATCACATGTAAAAGGATTTCCCTCACAGAGAAGACAAAATGAATACCATGCACAACATATAAAATAATACTACAATAGAAGACATGGGAAAAAATATTCCAATAATATATGCAACCTTAGAAGATCGACAAGCAGAACACCAATCCCATATTATTGAAGTGGAAGGTAAGATCATTAATCACCGTGTAGCTATTTTATTGATTCAGGAGAAAGACATTGTTATAATGATCCTAAAATATTGGATATATTACATTTGGAGAAAAGTAAGCTTGAAAAATCAAGTTTGGTTCAGCTAGCCACTGGGAAAAAAAGAAGGATCAATGACACTATTAGAGGTTGTCTAATAAATCTAAATGGAATGAGTACCAATGTTGATATGAATATTGTTCCATTAGGATATTATGATATCCTAATTGAAATGGATTGGATGGAAAAGCATCATGCCGTCTTAGATTGTCATAATAAAACATTTACATGTCTTGATGAAGAAAGAAAGTAAAGCACTGTGAAGGGAATTCCAAGAACCATTTCTAAAATGGAAACTAAAGAGATGTTTTAGGAATGGTTGTCAATTGTATGTTTCTCATTTGGATCAGGAGCCAAAAAAGACAAAATCGCCAAGCCTTGAAGATTTCTTAGTATTGTAAGAGTTTGAATATTTATTCCAAGAAATACCAGGACTACCACCTAAGAGGGAGATGGATTTCTCTATTGATTTAGTACCAGGAGTGACCCCAATATCAAAGACACCTTATAGAATGAGTAGACCAGAATTAAAAGAATCACAATGTAGTTGGAGGAATTATTGAAGAAAGGTTGCTACGCCTAAGTGTTTCACCTTGGGTAGTACTGATACTCTTTGTTAAAAGAATGATGGAACATTGAGGTTGTGTGTTGACTTTAGACAACTGAATAAATCCATTGTGAAGAAAAAATACCCTCTACCCATAATCAATGACCTCTTTGATAAACTAAGATGATCAAAGATATTTTCAAAGATATATTTGAGATCAGGATTCCACAAGGTAAGAAGAAAGGAAGAAGACATCAATAAGAAAACCTTTAGAACTAGGTATGGACGTTATTAATTTGTACTGGTGCCATTTGGACTGACCAATGCACCAACTGCCTTTATGTGCTTAATGAATGGCATATTAAAAAATTATCTAGATAAGTTTTTCATTGTGTTCTTGGATGACATACTTATTTATTCTAAGTTCGAGGAAGAGCATGAACATCACTTGAGGTTGGTGCTGCAAGTTCTAAGGAAGCATTAGTTGTATGCCAAACTTAGTAAGTGTTATTTTTACCAAGATCATATCCATTATCCGGGGCACATTATTTCAGAAGAAGGCATAACAGTGGATCCATAGAAGACTGAAGCTATTAAAGGATGGGAAACACCAAGGAATGTTTTAGAAGTTAGTTCTTTTATGGGATTAGCTAGATACTACATGAGGTTTATAAAAGGGTTCTATAAGATTGTTCATCCCATCACTTCTTTACAAAAGAAGGGAATTAAATCTGAATGGACAACAAAGTGTGAAGATAATTTTAATTTGTTGAAAGAACTACTTTCTACTGCACCTATTTTGAATATTGCTAACGTAAATGAGAATTTTGTGGTATGTACATATGCATGTAAAGAAGGACTTGGTGGAGTCCTCACCCAAAATGGACATGCCATTAGTTATGAGTCCAAAAAGCTTAAAGAACATGGGAGAAATTATTCCACACATGATTTGGATCTTGCTGCCATGGTCCACACATTGAATATGTGGAAGCATTATCTATTGGGAAATAAATTTGAATTAAGAACATACCATAATGGTTTGAAATGTCTATTTGAGCAACCAATTTTAAATGCCAGGTAGACAAGATGCCTGAAATTTTTAAGCAAGTATGACTTTGACATCAAACATATTAAGAGAAAACAAAATAAAGTTGTTGATGCACTCAACAGAAGAGTACATATCATGCATGCTACAACCATTAATATGCATTAGTCGAATTTAAAGGGAGGAATTTTAAATGATGTTGTTACAGACCATCAATACCTACAGGTAAAAGAAGGTTTACATAAGAAAAATGTACAACATAAAATTAAAGAGTATGAGATGAAGGAAGATAAATTACTTATGCATAAAATAGAAGTTATATTCCTAGTTCTATAGAACTTAGGAATTTGGTGTTAAAATAAATGCATAATGTTCCATATGTTGGACATCTAGGTTACTAGAAAACAATTGTAGCAATAAGAAGCCAATTATTTTGGCGTGAGTGAAGAAGGATGTTGCTGATTACATTGCTAGATGCATGGAATGTCAGAGAGTGAAAGCTGAGCACATAAACCCGACGGGTTTGATACAACCATTGCCAATTCCAAAGAATAAATGGGAAGTGGTAACCATTGATTTTATAACTAAGTTGTCTAGGACAACAAGGAATCATGATTCAATAATGGTAGTTGTGGATAAATTGACAAAGGATGCTCATTTTTCTCCTATAAAAACGACTCATACGATAGCTAATATTGTAGAAATTTACATGAGGGAGATTGCTAGGTTGCATGGAATATTGGCGGGCTCCAGAAATGATATCTTTTTATACCATCTTTTCCCTACATTTAATTCCTTTGTGTTTACCTAAACCTTGTATCAATCCATTATTGTGTGGGTTTTAGACTTAGTGTGTTTCCATTACATTTTTTTAGTACTTTACATGAATTTATGATTAAACATTAGAAAAATATCGTATTGCATTTATCTTTGAGTTAATTTGCAAAGACGATGTGCCAGACAGGTTGTTGTGCAGATTGTGATATCACCATAGGATGTATTTTGGTTCCTACTCTACAAATCTAGATCAACAACTGCTACAACTCTGTAGTGCTACAACACAATTGCTACAAATCAGTTACTACAACTCCCACCCAATTGCTGCAACTCCTTACAATAGTTGTTGCAACTTGCTAGAGAACTATTCTACGTTGTAACTCCTTACAACAATTGCTGCAACTCGCTAGGGAACTATTCTGCACTGCAACTTGTTGTTGCAACTCCTTACAATAGTGTTGCAACTCACAAGTAATTATTCTATGCTGCAACTTGTCACTGCAACTCCTTACAACAATTACTACAACTCATCCAAAGAACGATGCTACAATTGGAATCCCGAGCCATCAAAATTGAGAGCCATCACTGAAACTATTAGCCTTTGGAACTACGAGCCATGTTGTTACTACTCTACGTGACAATTACGGATCCATGCAACAATAATATTAATCTAAGAAAATTAAAGATATGGAGATAATTTTGTGATTCCAAGACAAAATATTAGTTTGAGTGGTTAACCAAGAATCTTGGAATTCTTGGGCAAAAGATGTTGGAGTTATTTATTATTTGCTTAATCGTTAGCAAAAGATCTTGGAGTTATTTATTATTTGCTAATTGTTAGCAAAAGATCTTGGAAGTTATCTATTATTTGCTAATTGTTAGCAATTGTTCATTAATTGCTACGTGTTAGCTGGAAACTATTCATTGTTTTGAAATTATTGTAACCACTATGGATTTATTAAATCCATAAGTGGGTTTATTTAGATACTCATTATTTCTAGTTCCCATTAAATTTATGTATAAAAGAGAGCACTCTCTCCAATAGGTGGGGATGAGTCTTAGAGCAATGTACGAATGACAATGAAATAATTCATTGAGTTTTTATTTCAATTGTAGTTTCATAATTTTCATAGTGTGAATTGATAAATTTGATTTATTTTCTTTGGATATTTGTAATAGATTGATTTCTTTGATCAGCTTAATTGATTTATATCGATATAGAGTGTCATGTAGCTTAGTTGGATTCTTTGATTTCTTGTTGCGTAATTTGATTATGTATTCACATAGGATTTATTTAATTTAATTTCGTAACTAGTTTCTTGATTCAATTTGTTCATGTGATTAGATTACTCATGCGAGGTTGTGTTTATATATATTTATACAATTAAGTATTCATGTCATATTTCATTTGTTTATACATGTATTTCAGATTGTGTCGCATTCTTTTATGCCATTGAATAACTTTGCTTAACACAATGACTATATTTTTTGGTCTGGGTAATGACATGGATCATCTTAGCAAGAATTAGGCTCTGATTTCGAGGACTTAGTTAATTTATTTTTCAACAAGTAGTTAATCAATTTCCTTTCAATGTGTATGATTTATTTTCAACAAGCGTGGTGTGCTATTTCAATTATGAAATTAGTCTTACTGCACATAGTTTGGGTTGTTTGCGGAGGTAGTTGAGTCACACTCATGATATATGTAGTCTGTGTGTTTCTTTTCAAGCAAGTGCGTGTTCCTAGAATTATATTGTTGGGGTTGCTTCTAGATATCCAGTTGATTCATACTTTTGATACCTACAACTAGTGTGTTTCATTTCCAACATGTTTGTTTCCTTTTTCAGAAGTGTAATACTTATTTTTTTGCAAAAGTGTGCTTTTAATTACTGAAAGTGTGGATTTTTGTAGAGCCTTGTCAAAGCTTGAGAATTTTCTATACTCTGAATACAAAAGTAATCATTGATACTATGACTACAACACATAGAAAAAATAGTTGTTCCTGCATATACAACACACAACAGTTCACAAGTTCCATACGAGCCCTCAATTGATAATTAAATGCACACTCTTTCTAATTATCTTCTCGAGAAATTAAGGAGGTGATTAAAAAGACCCGACATTTTTGGTGTCGTCACCGAAGAATTGTGAATGGTGTAATATTCTTTCTAGTATCAATTTTGTTTGTTTTTGTTAAGTGTGCATTTATGTTATTTTCTAGCATGTGTTTACTTTCAACTTGTGAGGCGTGTTTAATTTTTAATTGTAGAATAAATGGGAATAACTTTTGAACATGTGGTGCAACAAGAGCCACCCATAGTATTAATCTCTCTTTTGCAAGAAGTTGGTAAGAGGAAGGAAGCATTGGTGAATGAAGATTCCACTAGAGGAGGAGCCAAGAGGATATAGAAGCCTTCAATCTTGAGACTTGTACGATCATCATGGTATGTGGTTGGTTTTCATTTTCATATAACATTTTGAGTTATTTTGAATATATTACATTGAAAATAATACACCCGCCAAAAATACACAAATCTTATTTCAAAAATCATATCATTTTTTTTAGGAGTTGCAACAGTTGCTACAACATGCTGTGTAAGTCAATCTAGGCCCTCTATGCTTGAAATTTTTGGTATGTGGATGAAATATATTGAAAATTATATTCCTACAAACATTCACACATATTTAGATCACCATTTGGGAGCTATCGCTTGTTTATTGAATTTTATGGCATGTTGGCTTGGTGAATTCACTGAAAACATAGTCATGACAGTCATATTTTGAGAGGAAAAATGAGAATATTTTCAAAATATGTTTCTATCCTAAATATCACTTGAATTATAGTTTTTAACTCAATTTGAATCACTCAATTTGGATCTCAAATGAAAATTTTATGGCCAAAACATTGACTGGGTGTATAGTAGGTAGCTCAGGGACAGAGTTGGGACAATCACTTTTTGGATGCCTAAATGGATATATATTGAAAACATGTTTCTATGGTATATTATATTATGAGTATAGTTTACATCAAAATTTGAATCACTCAATTTTGATATCATATGAGCAAGTTACGCCCAAAATACTATCTACCTATTCTAAATCAACACTCCTAAAACTATGTCTCCTAGGTTGTTCATTCACATGTTTGACCCATCAGTTCTTCTTGTATTTAAAACTTGTTTCTATTGGAGATACATATGTGAATATAATTTCATCTCCAATTTGAATCAAGTCAATCTGACATCAAACGAGAAAGTTGTACTTGATTTAGTGACTGTTGGTCTAGGGAGGAACTCACAAACAACACTAGCATGCAGGGTGTTACTCAATAGATTTGGCATAACCTCTTAATTTGTTTTTAAAACCTATTTCTATTGGAAGTATCCCTATGAATATATTTTCATTTGGCTTTGGAATCACTCAAATTGGACTAGAAATGAAAAAGCTATCAATGAAATACTGCCAAGTAGCCTAAGGTGACCGTCACTCCTCAAAAAGTATAAAATTAATTTTGCTTCGTTCATTTTTCCTTCGATTTGTTTTATAAGTGAAATTTGTACTTGATTTAGTGATTTTTGTTCTAGGGAGGAACTCACAAACAACACTATCAAGCAGGGTATTACTCAACAGATTTGGCATATCATCTTAAGACATTTTTAAAACTCATTTCTATTGAAAGTATATCTATGAATCTATTTTCATTTGGCTTTGGAATCACTCAAATCAGACTAGAAACAAAGAAGTTATCAACAACATACTGCTAGGTAGTCTAAGGCGAGCACCACTCCTTAACAAGTATCAAATGAACTTTTCTTCGTCCATTTTTCCTTAGATTTGTTTTGTAAGTAACTACTTGTTGTTTTTTTGCATATGTCTTGGATGAAGAGAGCCCATACACCTCTCTTCTTCCATGATCCCAAGTTTTATTGTAGATAAGTGCTTTTTTTTTGCAGGTCCCGGGAGGATTGAAAGTTCAACCCATGCACAAGTAATTCTTGAAGACAAATTTCATGCCAAATGGGCATGCTCTCCATAAATGCAATATTAAAGATGTAATGTCACGAGATGTTGTTCCATGTTCAAATCTCAAGTCTTTAGGATCTTGGCCCAACAATGTCTCGACAAGAAGATTTTTTCAAAGTTTTAGATGGATCTAGAACAAGACACATGAAGAGTTGATTTAAAGAGTTTGAAGACCAAAGTTCCAAAATTCAAGTGTCATTGCCACATTCCCCATTGCTACATCATCCATGCCATTGCTACCAAGGAACCCTTCCAGGAGATCTCATGATCATCATGTTCATTCACCAACACCATGGTATGCATATACATTCCCTTCCTCTTAGTGCAATGATACATGCATACTGAATTTCATAAAGTCTCATTTTCTTATGTGGTTATCTTTGAAAGCCAAAATCATCATATAAAAACTACACTTAAATCAAAACTTCAGCCTCCACCACTCCATCACTTCCATGATTTTATGCTCCACCCACCCCTAACCCACACAATAAAGTTAGCTTGGGCCATTTACAATGCCAAGTTACCCTGTTATCCTACCCCTTCCCTTAATAAATTTGATGGTGAAAACATGTCTCATGCACCATCATACCCTCATAATGTTTGAAAACCAACTTGCTGGTGGGAATTCTTTGGGAATAAAAACATTCTGACTGTGAAAACTCTTTGGGTGCAGTCATATAGATCTTGTTTGAAAACCAACTTGCTAGCAGACAAAGTTTGCAAATAACGTGAGAAATAAACAATCCCATCCAAGTTGCTCTCTAAATAAATATTTCCATGTTGCTCTATGAATAATGATTTCCAAGCTAAATAAACATTTCCAATATTCATTACTACATCAAAAGTTTGTTCCAAATCTACATTGTGCTACATGTTCCAAGCTCCACATTGTTATTTATTACAAATTTTGTTACATTATGGTGGACCATATCAGATTTGTTGCCTCTCAAGATGATGTTATAAAAAATATGGACTTCTTAGGTAAGTGCATGTATGTTTCTTTTTCTTTTATTTAATCTAAATTCATTAGATGCTATGGATTTGTATTTGGAAAGCCACTTAGGCCTATGTTTTGATTCCTCATTTTTTTCCATTTCTCAAGGGTGGACAATGCCTTCAATTTGGGGGGGACACCATCACCTCTACATCCCATAACATTCCTTCACCATTCTTGTCCATATCCACTTCAATATCCATGCATGAGAAGGACTCAACGTTGCCAACAATAGAAGGCCTTGCTGCCGCTACACAAGAATCAACAGTAAGAACAATAAAAGGCCTTGTTGTTGCCACACAAGAACCAACAATAAGAGAAAAATAATGTATTGTTGTTGCTCCACAAGAACCAACACCAGAAAAATAAGCAGTTTAAGAGGACAACCAACATTTGCTAAATGCCATATCTTCCTTTCCTAATACGTGAGCATTTTTCAGGTCCACTACATTAAAATATGGTTTTGAGCAACATATTTTTCAAGTAGATCATAGACCATTTGCATGCTTTGTGTTGCATGAGGACACACAACATTTTCATTTTGGGGGAGAGGTGAGCTATTGTGCATTTCTTACTTGGAACAACACTATTTTCTTGGCCTTCCATTTGATAGAAACAATTTTAATTTGGGGGAGAGAAAAAATCATCACCTAGAGAGGAATAGGTTGACCCACAAGAACCTACAACAGAAGAAGTTGCTATAGAAGTCATTCCTACAGAAAAATATGTCTTCATCCTTGAGTTTGGGTACGCACAACAACAATTTTCATTTTCCAGTGGACAACAATAATTTTCAACATTAATGACACAAGAAAGCCCTATTATAGTTACACAAGAACCAACAATAGGAAGTCTTGTTGTTGTTACACAAGAACCAATAACAGGTCACAAAATATCACCATGTCATGAATTATGATTTATTATTGTTACTTCTATTATAACACTGTTGATGTTACTATGTTCTATTGCTACTCTTGTTATAACATTGTTGTTGTTACTCTGTTTTTTTTATATATTATATGCAAAAATTGATTTGTTTATATCTTGAGATCTGTACATTAGATGGTCATGATTTTTGGTGAGGAGAAGAAATAAAATACTACAAGAATGCTTACACAATTTCATAGAAAAGCAATTTGTAATTTGAGAGAAAATGGTTAAAGAAACTTGTTTCTACTCCTAGAGCACTCTTGCTGCAATTCACTTGTAGTAGCTTATTTACTTATATCTTGAGGGTCGTAAACCAAATCATTGTGATTTTCTGTGGATAGAGACATTGAATGGGATAAACACTACCACCAAAAATGTCCTTAATCCAGAGTCTAGATGAAATAACAATTTTTCAAATCTATTGCAACTCCCTGTGCAGGTTTGCTGCAACTCCATCAAATTTGTTGCAAGCTTGCTAGAATTGTTTTAGGATGCTAATGTTGATTTTGAAGGATGGTTCTCGATAACCCATAGAAAGAAAGTCATTGAAGGAAAAATGAAAAAAATGTTAACAACAGAGGAGGGTATACAATGGAAAAAGAGAAGTGCCCCTACAGTTTGGATAATACAGAGGTATTGGGTTGCACGAGGACATGCAACATTTTTAGTTTGGGGGAGATGATGGGCTCCATAAATTACATATTTTTATGTCATATTTTCCCTACATTTAACCCCTTTTTTCTTACATAGACCTTGTATCAATCCACTATTGTGCGAGATTTAGACTTAATGTGTTTCCATTACATTGATTTAGTACTTTACATGAATTTATGATTAAACATTAGAAAAATATTATATTTGCATTTATCTTTGAGTTAAATTGCAAAGACGATGTGCCATATAGGTTGTTGTGCATATTGTGATATCACCATAGGATGTATTTTGTTTCCCACTGTTACAACTTTGGAGTGCTGCAAAACAGTTGTTGCAACGCCTTACATGGGTTGCTGCAACTCGCCAGGGAACTATTCTACGCTGGAAATCCTTACACCAATTGTTGCAACTCGCCAGTGAACTATTATACACTACAACTCATTGCTTCAACTCCTTACAATAGTGCTACAACTCACGGGGGGACTATTCTATGCTGCAACTCATTTTGGCAACTCCTTACAACAATTGTTGCAACTCATCCAAAGAACGATGATGCAATTGGAATCTTGAGCCATCCAAACCATGAACCAATGTTAAGCCCTAAATAGTGGCACATTACCCCTTAATTAGGGAATATTACATTAGTAATGTTATTTTATTTATGCCGGCTTGGGTCCATTAGTTGTAATTGTACCTCCTAGTCTCC
>JZKD02S2048669.1:8901-32046 GCA_000966675.3 Picea glauca
TTTCCATAGTCAAATTGTAGATGGAGTCAAAATTTGATGACACAATGTGTATCTCTCTAAAATACCTTTCCAGTGGACTATCACACACCTAAAATGGAGGTCATATGCAAAAGTTATGACCCCGAGAAGTTGAGGTACCAACTTACCCATAGAGGCCCACATAACTTTTGACGTTTCATCTCCTAGGGTTAGGTTTTTGGATGTCTAGGGTTTTGGAATTCATGAGTAATGTTAAAAATCCTCTGGAGCCTCATTGTAATCGTTCTTCTAAGATGGATGCATGTACCAACCACATATCTTCTTAGAGATAACTACCACCTTTCGAGCAAGTTGTTTTCAGTTCTACAATTTTACAGTTTCAACCTATTTTATTTATTCAATAGAAGTTATTGTTCATTGGATATTTGTTGTTGTTCTCCGTATCTCTCTATTATTGTATTCAGTCTACTGTTTATTTTGTTCCACTCATAAATCCAGATTAGTGGTATCAAAGCAGTCTGCTCTTCATTTATTTTTCTTCGTGCATGTCCCCGATAAGATCTGGGTACAAGAAGTTGGGACTTGAACCAGTTGAGCCTTTGCAATATCGACCACGCCAAGCCTGACAATAACCATTGGGGGATGATAAGAAAGATGATGGAGTAGGAGATCTTTTTAAATGTTGCTCGAGGAATCCCCTTCGCGAAAAAGGAACAAAATGATGGATAACTTTGCAGAGATCCTTCTGTGGCTGTCCACAGGAGACACATCTTCATCAAGCAGCCATGCAACCCCCTTCAAGGTACAAGTAAATTTTGATATTCCATTATTTGAAGGACTGATAGATGTAGATGTTGTAGATAAATGGATGAATCTGCTCGAAGGGTACTTTTCGGTCCACAATTTTTTCGATAGGGAAAATATTACTTTTGAACTCCTCAAGGTCACCCCCCATGTTAACGACTGGTGGGATACTTACTCTGAGCAAAGGGCCATAGAGGAATCTGTAATATTTGCTGTCACTCCCACATGGGATTTCTTCAGGGATGCCATTAAAGAACAATACTACATCTATGAGGACCAATACACATGATGGACCACGTTGCGTAAGGAAAGGGACCCAGACAATACCAAATTTCACCAATATTTTCCATGCCCTGCACACCAAATTGGGTATCAAAGACTTTGAACGACATTTAGTGCTCAAATATAGCGACTATCTGCATAGATACATTCAAACAGAAATGGAGTTTCTTGACATCACATCATTAGGTGTGGCTTATAGATATGCTTTCAAGATCTAGCATAAATTTAAGTATAAGAGGAGAGGGTTTGTATCTACAAAATCCTCATAGACGAAGTAGGGAAAAGGTGGCCCCAACCCACAAAACAAGGGACAAATAAAATATGTCCACTCTTAGGACAACCATTCCAAGCCGCAACATAAGAATGGTAATGAGAAGTCGAAGAAGGACACGAGAAAGTGGTGTGAATACCATAAAATCCCTTGGCACAACACCAAAGAATGTCGCTCCAAGTAGTCACTGGTGGCCAAGCTGAAAGCTTCCGAGTTAGAGGTAGATTCTGAATCCAAATCAAATCCAGAAGGAAGGAAGCATATTATCAATTCCGAACCCAACACCACTGTCTCTACCACCAAAGTCCAACCAAGCAAACCAAAAGAACCAGAGGAAGAGGAACGCCTCTTTCACTCACAGATGTGGGTAAAGGGGGCTCCGATTCACTTCATTCTCGATAAAGGCAGTCAGAAGAACCTGATCCCAGCATAGGTATTCAAGAAATGGACTTGCCAATGACACCACACTCTCAACCCTACACCATCAGATGGCTTCGCTAAGGGAGAGATCTTCGCGTCAACCAACAGTGTCGTCTTCCCTACGACATTTTTGACCAAAATTTGGTCACCTATATGTTCCCGCTCTTGGAATAATAAAACAAAAAAGATATTGGAAGATGAATATTTTTGAACTATTATATGTTCATTTCATATCCCTCGGCATTATCTTTTCCATGCATTTCGCGGAATCAAAATCAGAGTCTCCATGACCAAGATACACATACTTCTATCCAGAAATCCAATGGAGGTATTACAAGAAGAAATATGAAAAGTGTTCTAAGTAACATGTTCTCTCCTATCCTTTCCCTTCACCTCTATTCATTCTCTCATTTTATACTTAGTCATTTTTCCATTGTCTCATTACTTTCATATTCCCTTTACCGTTTTTCACACTTAGTTGTTTTTCCTTATTCTTTTCCACATTCACATTCATTTCCCTTTTCCTTTATTTTCTCATTTCTTTTTATTTTCCTTTCCATTTTCAATATCCCATTTTTCCATTTATTTCCTTTTCCTTTTTTCCTTTCCCAAATTTCACGTAATTCCTTTATTTCCCATATATTTCTCATATTTTCCATATTTCTTTCCATATTTTATGTGATCCATTATATACTTTCCAGACTTAGTCTTATTTACTATGGCTTATCGCGGGTTCGCGGGTTGGTGATATTTCCTAAGAGTATGTTTTATCTCTGTTACCCTCACAATTCACTTTGACTTCTGCCACCTTCATAATGCACACAACTCTTTTTACTACTGTTTACTATGTAACTTCTCCAACACTTAGTCAAATATATGAGTTATCGCGGGTTCGGAGGTTGGTGAGGGTTGGTGATGTTTATTTCATGTTATATGAGTCTGTCTGACATATTCTCAAGACTTAGAATACTTTACAACTATTTACCTCTCCTTTCCACTTCACCTACACTTAGAATTTTTCACACTCATTCCTTACTATGTATTACCATGGGTCCGCGGTGATTTCCTCACCTACCTCTGCATTCACGTAAACCCATGAACCTGCCATATTATTTTAATAATATTTTTCCTATCCTAAGTTCTAGGAGGAACATCTCCAATTGACACATGGCACTTTATTAACCAATGAGATATATCCACATGGAATTTAGATGGATGGTGCCACATGGCAACTAATTGATGGAGACACATGGCAACATACAAAAGGTGACACATGGCGTGATTTTATTGGATGACATATGACATATTATTATTGGAAAATTGTTGGCCTACCAAGTGATGACATGTGTCAACATTTGGTTGGGTGACTCATCATTGTTGACTGAGCATATTGGTGGTTGATTGTGCATGCAAAATTATTACTATATTCAACAATTTTCCAAGGGTTGAATCCTCCAAGATCCATAGTCTCCTCTCTTCTTTATTTCTTGTCAAGTGTATGTTACACATAACATTATATACCACTAAGACTCTTTTATTCTCGTACATGTGGGATAAGAATAATGAAGAAAAGTCAAAATTCAACAAAGGAGGTCGAAATTAACTCAAGGGTTCACATTTACCAATCAAACTTGATCGACGGTGGCTAAGCCACGATCTTGCAAAGACTATATCTTGAGCTCTCGACCTCCATTTGCAGCAAACTTTATACCATTGGAAATTTATTTCGATGTAGAATATGTTGGTATAGGTTTCAAGTGCTAAAAGTTGATACATTTTTCTCAGAAATTAAAATATCAGTCAACTACGATGGATTTGGACAAATTTTATATCGTTGGAAAGCTAAGACGATGAAGAGAACATCAGAAGTGGTTTACATGGTTTAAAAGTTGGTTTTCACATTCATAAAATTAAATTACAGTCATCCTATTTTAATGGGAAATTAATTAAATTGTGAAAATAAAAGTTTATTTAAAAAACTTTTATTAAAAAGGGAAAGAAACAGTTGAGACGGTTTCTGTAACCGTCAATGAAGACAATAAAAATTTAGAAACAAGCAGGTGAAAATGATGAGATACCATCATATTAAGTTTATGTTGATCATATCCTTCTTTTTCTTTATCAGGTCCTTCATCCAGTTATTCCACCTCTTTCACTAGAAAGGTTTAATCGAAGACTGATAATTCCTTTTTTTCTTCTTACTAGGTCTTGTTGATTCTTCTACCGCCCACCGTCTTCCTTCTAAAATATTATTTCTTTTATTTATTTGCTTTATGGTCTGTGGGAGCCCCAATCCCAGTATTTAAGACAAACACATTTACAATTTCAAAGAATATGTAACATACTATATATTTTTTAGAAATTTCAAGAGAACTACTTTGGGAACAATCTCGACTGTGCTTTGTAACCCTGTTTTTAGAATTTAAAGTATTTGAGGTTGATCTATCATTATCTTTATTTGAGCTGCCCATGTGTTCACTCCGTTAAAGTTCTCTTTTGCATGCAGATCATCTTCTTTTTGTTTTATGTGATCATAAATATTTATCTTAAACTATGATGGAGGTGAGGAAATTTTGCTTATTTGCTTTAAACATGTGAAGTGTGTGATTCATGGTCATTTATTAGGAGATTTATTTAAAAGAAAACAAAAAACATTTTCCTTTTATTTTCTCGCAACATTTATGCTTCTTTAATTACTATGATGAAATTTATTCAATTCCCACATTTTGAATATATAGAAATCCCAAGAAATTCTAAAGAGGAGTAACACCTCTATAAAAACACAGGGGGATTTATATCCTCGTGAGGTTTCCATTTCGGTTCTAACAGATTCAAGCGTCAAAATTTTTGGCAACCATACTGGGGAGTGATTTATTTTCAAGATATTTGAGGAACCATAAATCTCCATGGCTCAAATTTTCGAGAAGAAGATTCAAGAAAATGACTGCTTATTTTAAGCATGACTCACCTGTTTTGCAATTTCAAAAAGAAACGAGAAGCACCAAAGATTCGAGAGAATGAACTCTCTGGAAACTCGATTGAAAAAATTCAAAATGAAGGGTTTCATTCATGTCATAATGCTTCTTTATATTCTTCATCAAGCCCATTAATGGCTTTGCAAGACTCGACAAAAGGGAGAAATACTCAAAGAATGAGGCGATTTCATAATACCCCTTTAAATCTACCAGAAATAGACTTTCAAATGCCCAATATTCCTATTGAAATTTTTTCTCCATTCTTTCGGGATGCTTCAAAAGATGCAAGGCAACACTTGATTAATTTTAAAGGTACATGTTATGATTTCAACCTCACTCAAGATAATGTTACATGTGGATTATTCCTACAAACTCTACGAGAGGATGCTCTGGAATGGTATAGTTCATTAATGCCTAACTCCATTACTAGTTGGGATGTGTTAGAAGATTCATTTGCAGAAAATTTCATCCCAAAGGTGCATTCATATGTTTTTTCTGATGCTTTAAATGTTGCTGCTCACCCACCCTCTCCCACATGGACAAAAAAGGATGAAATTAATGATTCAGAAGAAGAATATCATGAAACACCGCAAGAATTTTCTGAATAAAATCTTGTTGCTGAGACTGAAGGAAAGAATTACAAAGACCAAGAAAATGATATCAACATCTTATATACTCCATATGAGGAAGAAATTAAAAAGTCTCCACCAGATATGCAAGAAGAATTAAGCCAAAATAAAGAAGAATTGGTGGAGGAAAACAATTTTGAGAATAAAGAAGATAACCATTGCATAGAAGAAGAATTTAATCAAAGAGCGGATGAAATTTTTAAGTCAAGTCATGTTGCTGAAGATGAAGATGAAAATTCCAAATTACAAGAAGAAAATTTCAGCCTCCTATATACTCCATATGAAGATGTTTCAAGCAACAAATTTGAGAATGAAATTGAGGAGCCTCCACCAAATACACAAGAAGATTTCAACCTTGTAATAGATGATGAAACATTACAAGAGAACTTGCAACAAGAAGAATTGATGGAAGAAGTGAATCTTGAGAAGAATGATGAGCAAGATCACCTTGTAATTTTTGATGAATCAAGAACCTTGGAAGTGGTTGGAAATAAAGAAAAGGATGAATGCATTCTTATGTTGAAAACTCCTCAGCCAATCAAAGACAATAGCACTCTAGGGAAGCCAAGAGTAGATTATATTGAATATTGGTTCAAAAGTTTTTTTAGCTCACCAACGAAAACAAGTGTTCTTCACACATTGATCGATCCCATTGTGGTACATTTTGGGCATGCTCCTGATTTATTTGTAGCAACCCTAATATTTTTCTTACTACTGGAGCCCATTTGAAAGGTCAATTGGATGCTCGAATGGCTCCATTGGAAATCTTCCTATACCTAAGGTTCTCCTTTCTTTCAAGTAAGTTAGGGCAGGTAGATCATGTATGTATATATTTTGTTTCTTTAGTTCAATTTTGCATAATAAGGAAGTCAAACTTGAAGGTAACTCCATGAAATAAGAATAATTACAAGAGTTCATTTTGAAGATGACTCCATAGCCCAATGGAGAAGACATTTGGTCTTAATATTCTGGTGTTCTCATCAACCCACAGGGGGCCACTGTCCCGCAGTTGGAGCCAGTTGTTGACCAAAATTTGCTCACCTATATATTCCTGCTCCTAGAATAATAATAAAAAAATGATATTGGAAGATGAATATTTTTGAACTATTATATGTTCATTGCATAGCCCTCGGTATCAGCTTCGCCATGCATTTCGCGGAATCAAGATCAAAGTCTCCACGACCAAGATACACATATTTATGTCCATAATTCCAATGGAGGTATTACAAGAAGAAATATGAAAAGTCTTCTAAGTGACATGTTCTCTCCTCTCCTTTCCATTCACCTCTATTCATTCTCTCATTTTATACTTAGTCATTTTTCCATTGTCTCATTACTTTCATATTCCCCTTACCATTTTCCACACTTAGCCATTTTTCCTTATTTTTTTCCACGTTTACATTCATTTCCCTTTTCCTTTATTTTCCCATTTCTTTTTATTTTCCTTTCCATTTTCATTATCCCATTTTTCCATTTATTTCCTTTCCCAAATTTCACGCAATTCCTTTATTTCTCATATTTTCCATATTTCTTTCCATATTTCACGTGATCCATTATATACTTTCCAGACTTAGTCTTATTTACTATGTCTTACCGTATTATTGCGGGTCCGAGGTGATTTCCTCACCTACCTCTGCATTCACGTAAACCCATGAACCCGCCATATTATTTTCCAAGGGTTGAATCCTCCAAGATCCATAGTCTCCTCTCTTATTTATTTATTGACAAGTGTATGTTACACATAACATTATATACCACTTAGACTCTTTTATTATCATAGATGTGGGATAAGAATAATGAAGAAAATTTGAAATTCAACAAAGGAGGTCGAAATTAAATCAAGGGTCCACATTTACCAATCAAACTTGATTGACAGTGACTGAGCTATGATCTTGCAAAGGCTAAATCTTGAGATCCCGACCTACGTTTGCAACAAAATTTATACCATTGGAAAGGTATCTAGACGTAGAATATGTTGGTATAGGTTTAAAGTGCTGAAAGTTTATACTTTTGTCTTAGAAATTAAAATATCAGTCAGTTGCATTTTTTAATGTGCCTGTGTGACAACTCAACTTCACAAGCTCATATCTTGAGATCCAGGCCACAGATTTTGAAATTTTTTATATCGTTGGAAATCTAAGATGATGAATAGAAAATTAGAAGTGGTTTACATGGTTTAAAAGTTGGTTTTCACTTTCATAAAATTAAATTACCGTCGTCCTATTTTAACAGGAAATTAATTAAATTATGAAAAGGGAAAGAAATAGTTGAGATGGTTCTTGTAACCGTCAATGAAGACAATAAAAGGACAGAAACAAGCAAGTGAAAAGGATGAGATACCATCATAGTAAGTTTATTCTGATCATATCCTGATTTTTCTTTATCAGGTCCTTCATCCATTTATTCCACCTCTTTCACTAGAAAGGTTTAACCGAAGACTGATAATTCTTGTTTTTCTTCTTACCAGGTCTTGCTGATTCTTCTATCGCCTACCGTCTTCCTTCTAAAATATTATTTATTGTATTTATTTTCTTTATGGTCCATGAGATCCCCAATCCCAGTCTTTAAGACAAACACATTTACAATTTCAAAGAATATGTAACAAACTATATATTTTTTATAAATTTCAAGAGAACTACTTTGGGAATAATCTCGACTGTGCTTTGTAACCCTGTTTTCAGAATATAAAGTATTTGAGGTTGATCTATCATTATCTTTATTTGAGCTGCCCATGTGTCCACTCTGTTAAATTTCTCTTTTGCATGCAGATCATCTTCTTTTTGTTTTATGTGATCATAAATATTTATCTTAAACTATGATAGATGTGAGGAAATTTTGCTTATTTGCTTTAAATGTGTGAAGTCTGTGATCCTTGGTACTTTCCCAGGAACATTCTTTAAAAGAAAATATAAAAAATTTTCCTTTTATTTTCTCGCAACATTTATGCTTCTTTAATTACTACGACGAACTTCTGTCAAGTCCCACATTTTGAATATATAGAAATCCCAAGAAAATCTAAAGAGGAGTACCACCTCTATAAAAATGTAGGGGGATTTATATCGTCATGAGGTTTCCATTTTGGTCCTACTGGATTCAAGCGTCAACATGCATCAAACACTTCAAAGAGGAGGTATTGTGTGACAATGCTTCCCTTGAAGTTTGTGATGTTATTTTAGGACAACCATATTTGTGGAAGTGACATGTTGTGTATGAGTCTAGACCCTGTAGTGTTATTATTACTTTGGGTAGACAACAGTACATGATACCAAAGGTAGCACCACCTACCATTATTTCTTTAATTTGTGCTAAGAAAAGCAGTAAGGTCATTTCACCGACCGAGAAGTTCATCTTCTTTGTAATCTTTGCTCACAGTAAGAAGAAGGTCACCGCCAAATCCGTGGCCTCTACATAGAGCCTCTCTTTACAACATAAGAAAGTGGATGAGATCATGTAAGAGTAAAGAGACATCTTCTCCTCACTCACTGGGGTACTAACGCACTGCCAAGTCAAGCATCCAATTGATCTAACCCCCGATGCACCTCTTCCTAATTGACCAGTATATCGTCGATTATTGATGGAAAATGACGAGATCAAGCGTCAGATTCAATATCTAATTCAAAAGGGGCACATAAGACCCAACTCCTCCCCTTGCGGAAGCCCAATTGTATTGGTGCAGAAGAAAGACGAGACATGGTGGCTCTGCATTGATTACAAAGCATTAAACAAAATCACAGTCAGGAACCGATACCCAATTCCCCGAATTGATGACCTTCTTGACCAAATCAAGGGGGAAAAGTTCTTCATCAAGATTGACCTAAAGTTTGGCTACCACCAGGTTCCCATCGAACTGACTGATGTATAGAAGACACCTTTGAAATATAAAGAAGGTATCTTCGAATGGTTGGTCATGCCCTTTGAATTAACAAATGCACTAACCACTTTCACGAGGTTGATGTATGATGTATTGAGACCCTTCACCAACTATTTTGTGGTGGTATATCTAGATGACATCCTTATCTTCAACAAAACTTGGGAGGAACACATGCAACATATTCAATAGGTTCTGAGCACTCTACGGTAGCACACGATATATGCCAACTTGGAAAAATGATCCTTTGGCATGAATAAAGTCCAATACTTGGGATACATTGTTGATGATAATGGGGTACATGTGGATCCAACTAAGATCCAAGTCATCTGTGATTGTCCAGCACCAACCACACTAACCGAGCTTCAAATTTTGTTGGGACTTGCTAAATTCTACCTACAATTCATGTTGGTATTCTCCCATATTGCATGGGCCCTCATCCAAGTGACCAAGAGCGGTGGAAGGGAAAATTTCGCATGGGGGAAGACACAACAACGAGCATGCTATGATCTGAAGCATTGATTGTGCTCATCTTTAGTACTCCCCTTACCCAATCTGCAACAACCGTTTGAGATTGAGACTGATGCATCCAACTATGTTGTAGGCAAAATTCTCACTCAACACGGTCATCCAGTAGCATACCATAGTGAGACACTCTCATATACCATCCGAAAATACCCCACCTATGACAAAGAAACATTACATTATGGGAAAAGAGACAATCATCCACACTGATCACAAGCCTCTGTAGTTCAAACATACAGAATGGAAGTTGCAGAATGACCACCATCAAAAGTGGTCCACATACCTGCAACAATTCCATATCAACATCAAGTACAAGATAGGGAGCACAAATCATGTCACTGAATGCCTTAGTCGACCTCCCGTGGCTGCACTCACCATTGTGCTCCATTACTACAGGCATGAGGCATCTGAGTTGCCCCAACTTTATCTACGAGATCCTGAATTCGTCACCACCTATCAGCTCATGGGTACAAGTGCGAATGCCACTGATTTTCACATTCAGGATGGACTGCTATTCCATCTAGTCCATCTCTGTGTTCCTGCAAGCGAGCGTGCATAGATTATTTGGGAGGCTCACTACAGTCGGATGGAAGGACATTTTGCCGTGGAGAAAATTGTGGCCGTTCTACAAAACCATTTTTATTGGCCAAAACTTCGATAGGACGTTAGCAAGTATGTTAGATATTGCACTTCCTGTGCCATTTCCAAGCCAACCATCATGAAGCAAGGCTTATACACCCTTATTCCTACTCCCAAGAGGCATTGGGAATCCATATCAATGGATTACATGTTTGGTCTTCCATCCACCAAGTAAGACAATGATTGCGTCTTTGTGGTGGTTGACCGAGTTTTGAATATGGCCATTCTCACAGCCTATAGGAAGAGCATCACTGCGACAAATACTGCAAAGCTCTTCTTTGAACGAATGTGGGTCCATTTTGGGATACCAAAAACCATCATCTCTAATCGAGACAATAGGTTCCTCAACACATATTGGTCAAGTCTCTAGTCACTGTTGGAAACCAATCTCACTAAATCCACTTCTTTCCATCTTCAAACCAATGGCCAAATAAAGGTCATCAATCAGATGATTGTGCACATCCTATGCATGTATAACTATAAGCATCTACGTACATGGGATGGGAGTCTTCCCTATGTTCAAAACATCTAAAACAAGGCTCTCCATAGCTCCACCGTCCATAGCCCCTTTCAGGTGGGGTTGTGATTCCAACCCTTGGGTCCCATTGATGTTACACTGCCTATTGCAACCAAACAGAAAGATTCTTCCCATGTTCAGTCTGAGGCCGAAAAATCCACCAAATTCATTGAGCATATTCAACACATCCGCCAACAGGTCCATTAGATTTTGCAGAAATCCAATGCTAAGTACAAGCAGTGCCATGATCAACACCGGGTACTGCACAATTTTCAGGTGGGATACAAGGTCTGGTTACATTTTTGGAAAGAACACCTTACATGACCCTACAGAAATATCTGTCCACTTCGCTATGGGCCTTAAACTATCACTAAGGCTGTGGGTGACAATGCTTTTGAGCTCAACACTCCCCCCTTCCCTGGCTTGCACCTAGTGTTCAATGTGGACCTCCTTCGACCATATTTTCCACCATTATTGGACACCTCAGAGATTGCAGAACAATTGAAACTAACAAATCTCAACCCTGACTGCATGGAACATGCATCCACTAATCAGATAGTGGACACATAGGTCAAGGGCATTTACTAGTAGAGGATCCAGCTTTATCGGGTTGTCAAGGCATGGCAACTCTTGCACCAAGGCAAGTGGCTCACTTGGAGCCAAATTCAACATAAACTTCCTCACCTAATGGGGGCACTCAATGCAATGGAGACCATTGCTTCCTAAGGGGGGCGGACTGATCCAGGTGGATATTGGTGGCCACCCACGTATTCCAATTGGTTCCTCTTGACAATTTTTAGTTCAACATGTTCTCCTGTAATTCTTTGTAATTGTGGGTTCTACACTTCCAGGGATGTATGAATCCCTACACAGCTTCCAGGTGGATATTGGTGACTTCCCACATAATCTAACTAGCTTATTTTGGAAGTTTTCATGTCAATACATCTTTCTGTACTTCCAGGGCCATTTTGGGGCCCTAAACAATGTTTTTTTGGCTTTCCATAGTCAAACTTTAGACTAAGAAAGAGTTTGATGGAATAATGTGTAGTTCTCTAAAATACCTTCCCAACGAGATATCACACGCCTAAAACAAAGGTCGTATGCAAATGTTACGACTCCGGGAAGTTGAGGTACCAACTTACCCATAAGGCCCCACATAAATTTTGGCGTTTCATTTCCTAGGGTTAGGTTTTTGGATGTCTAGGGTTTTGGAATTCATGAGTAATGTTAAAAATCCTATGGAGCCTCATTGTAATCATTCTTTTCAGATAGATGGGCATAGCAACCACATCTCTTCTCAGAGATAGCTACCACCATTCGAGCAAGTTGTTTTCAGTTTTGCAGTTTTACAGTTTCAACCTATTTTATTTATTCAATAGAAGTTATTGTTCACTGGATATCTGTTGTTGTTCTCCGTATCTCTGTGTTGTTTTATTCAATCTGTTTTTCATTTCGTTCCGCTCATAAATCCGGATCATAAATTTGGGTCAAAATTTATACTAGGGAGTGCATTTGAGGCTGAGGTAGTTTTGCATTCAAATTTACATGAAATCCAAATTCTAGGTGCATGAAAGAAACCTCTCCTATTCTTCAATTCAACTTTAGATACATAGGTAAATTTACCATTTATGTAACTCCATTTTAAAACTTTTAAATCAAAATTTGGAGCTACATGGAATCTTGGGTGCGCATTTTCATTTGTCACTTAGTACAATTTAGCCCTTGTAAATTACAAGGAAAACTTTGCCTCTTTTGCACAACCACCCTTTTTAAGCTTGAAATTGCAAAATAACAAAATGAACATGTATAATATGATAAACCACACCCTGAGCAACTTGCACAACTCAAATCTAAGGTATAATACAACATTGGGCAAGTTTAGGCACAAACAACAGAGCAAAACTCTATGCCCTTTGAATCCTAATTAAGGTTGCAGTGGACATGCAGGTTAAGAGGCTACAGGTATTTGGTGACTCCAAACTTCTGATGGACTGGGAAAATGGTAAAAGTAACATTTCTAACTTGGAGTTGGGGCTTATTTTCAATAGGATTATGGAAAAGAAAATAGTTTTTGAAGATGTGTCGTTTTCTCATGTCTATCGAGAATTCAACCACAAAGTTGATCAATTATCGAAGGAAGCACTCGTTTTGGAGGAAGTTTTTTTGCTACTCCTACAAATTTTCTACTCTGACATCTCTTTTGATGAATGGATTTTTGGTCTTGTTTTAGTGTTCGTTTATGTAAAGTTAGAGAGAGTTTGTCTCATGGTTTATTCTTGGCATCAATATGAAGTTGTGGAACTATTTGCTTAAAGAGTGATATGTATAAGGCTGATTGTAAGAGTCAAAGTCATAAGGATAGGCTATATTATTATCTGATAGAGGTTGTCAATAAAGGAAATGGCTGCTAACATTAAAAGTAGAAGGGATTCCATCAATGTGTATTTCATTTCCACTAGAAATATCAATACAATGATTTTTGTCTCGTAAAAAAAACCTGAAATATAATTTCTTGTAGGTAGATTCAGACATTATTAAAAAGATGAATTAAAGAGCACTTAAAGATTGCAGATAATCACTAAATATCACAACAAACATCACATATAAGAAAATTATGAGTCAAAATCATTACTAATCTTCCATTAATTCTTCATAAATATAGAAATATCTTTACATGAAAGACATCACATATACAATATCCATTACAAAATGGGAAAACTGTAATACATATGCTATGACTTTCTCCTCTCTAAAGATTCCTCCCGAGGAATCTATAACATGCCTCTCCTTTTCTATCGCTCTACTTACAACTTTATATATTATGTTCCCCATGTGGACCTCCGTGACCCATAGGTTGCTCACATAAGTGAACCATAATTAAATTTACATGAATTCACAGATTCTCGAGCCAATTGTTACAACTTTGAGGTGATGCTTAGTACTTGAGGTAGACTCTGCCTTGTTGTAGCTAGTCGTACCCTATAATAGATACTTAGAAGGGTGTTTTATCTAGTCACTAGCTTCACATTGTGAGGTGGTATTGAAGTAGCTTATAGTGTGAATGGGTTCCAAAATTCCTAGTGCACTGAAGGGTTTAATGGAAGATACATAATGTGGTATGGATATGGAGGGTGCACCACTAAGCGAGGAGAGATAAGGGGAAGTATTGGATATGATATTGAGGCAAAATATTATGGTGGGGATGGACATGATTGATACAAATAAGGTATATGTTTACCAATTGTTATGGTCTTGTTGCTAAGCAACTTCTGTGATATCCTATACCTAGGTCAAACAATTTCAACACCCATTTGTCCTGACCAACCTGGACATGTTCCTTCTAGAAAACTACTTTGTCTCCCATATCCTTGTACTATCACACTCCCTTTAAATTGTTGGCATCATTGATTCCTCCCCTCAATATGTGCTCCATTTCCTTTGGTCCTCCCACTGCTGCTAGAGACTCCCTCTTTCTCTGTCTTAGGGCCTCCTGGACCATCGACATTGATGTGACATGCTTCTTATTGATTGGTGGCACCATCCGCATATAGGTGTAGTACTATGACCTCTGATCCGACCACCCGAATCCTTCCCAAGTTTCCCCCATGGTGGTGTAGTCTAAAATTTCTACGTTTAATTGACATTTTTCACCTGAATCTGGTGATCTAAATCTAGGAAAAATCACAATTTTATGTTGTTTGGCTTGCATTTATGAATGCATAAATGGATTCAAAGTCCTAAAAAACCCCTGTGACACTCAGATTATGCAGACTTAACCACTCAATAGGATAATTATAATTCCATGGAATACCGTCCCTTCGTTATACAAAGGGTTAACTCTGGGACATGGCAACACTGGTCAGGACGAGCCATCATATGACTTCATTGGTAGCATTAATTAACATCTAACTTGAAATTTGATAATAGCATAATAATCCCATGACGAACATTTTTATCCCCCTCGCTGGCATAATTAAGGCCCAAATAGGTGCCAGACACACCCACGAGACAAAAATTTGTTGACATGGCAGTGCCATGTAGGTGCCACAGTGGTAGGCCACGGGGCAATGGTGGGTCACTATGGTGATGTCAGCATTGCAGAATCAACAATCTTGAAAACCATCAAATATGATTTAGATGTATGATGAATACTAAACTATGTTGTAAATCCGATGAACGTCAGGGGACCAAGAAAAAAACATAACGAAATTTTGAGAATTAGTGAGTAATGTCCGACGGTAAAATGGATTTTGTCCATAACGTCGGAACACCCCATCAAAACTCAACATCATATGTAGTTATGTATTGCTCTATTACAAAGGAAGCATGGAAGGAAGTGGAGAGGATGATAGGGATCCAAAATTTTTGGTTAGGCAAGGATGTTGAAGTGGCTTTAAGGTCATGGTATGCTAACAAGGATACAAAAAAAATTAGAGCTCTTCCCTTAAACATTGCATGGGGATTGTTTTTGGCCATGAACTTGAAATTTCTTTAAGGAAAAGAGACTCTTCGATTAAAATGTGTTGTACATGATTTAAACATACTGAATGCATTCCATCAACCTCAAGAGAAATAATCATCACTTTTTCATCCAAAAGAGATAATAAATATGAACATTCCATGGACATACTTTGATGGTGCCTCTGAGGGGACCCCACCTAGGGGTGGAGTACGAGGAATACTATTTTTGCCACAAAATCATAGTTTAAAATTCAAAGTTGGAATTGTGCTAGAAAGAAATATTTTTTGTGAGATGATTCCCCTCAAACTGGTTTTAAAATTGGCTAAAGAATAAGGAGTTTCTCATATTCAAATATATGGTGATTTTCTACTTGTTATACATTGGATTCACAAGGAAATAACATTGAGAAAATTTACTTTACAACACATGTTTAATGAAGTACACACATTTTTACCAACATTCTCACAAATATCTTTTTCACATGTCTACATGTACATGAATAATAATGTGCACAAACTCTCCAAAGCTGGGATGGGGAATTTGGATGCTAACTTTTCAACATGAAGGAAAAACTGTGGAATATGAACATGAATCATGGATACAATTTTGTTTATTTCGTTATATATTTATGTTTTTTGTAAAGAAAACATGTTGGAAGATAAGACCATGAAATTGAATTTCTCTGGTTAATTTTTGAGACAATAAAAACACACTTTTTTTGTAAATTCTATTTTTCTTGAAAAATTGTATACAAAGTAGGATGAAATGGATTATGAACAAAGCTACACCTAAGGCTAAAAATGCTCTTTTGAATGCATACAACATATACTATATTGTAATTTCTTTTTATAAACACAATTATATAATTTTTTCTTAGGAAAAAAGAAGGATCCAAGCATGTCAACTCTAGGATTTCCATATGGAACACATTAATAACTTTGCAGATAATGATCTCTTCTAAACCTTTTTCTCCTTTAAGAAGATAAACTGTATCAAAGTTTGGAACATTGCCCCTAACACATTGCATAGATGAATGACAACATAGTATATAAGGCATTTCCCTATTGTTACGTTGGTCCTGAACATCATTACTTCTAGATGCATCATTGTCACTCCAACAATCATTTTTAACAATTCTAGATAATTGTCATGACTTTCAACATTTTATAGATAACTGTTGCTTCATTTCTAGTTGCTTTTCTCATCTAAGATTCTCTTCAACAAGTTTTTAGAAGGCTTCTTCCATAACTGATGGAGGAAACAAATTCCATTGTTTATGTGGAAATGGATTAGGGTCCATACTAAATATGATTAAATTTATAGAAGGAAAAAAATTGCAATCATGACATGATGTCAAATGGATGACACAAGTTACACATGAGATATCTGAATTAAAAAGCAACAATGAAAAACGTAGTCTATCTCTGTAGGGATGATATAAATACTATATAATAACTAATCTTTAGTAAGATCCTTCAATATATTTTCTCCTTGCAACAAGGGTTTTAGTGTTACATACAAAACAAAATTGATGCTCTCAAGTATTAACATATTTTTGTATCAAATAATTAAGGCTAAAATTGATTACTGTGCATATACTCTATTAGTAAATAACTCTTATATCTTGATTAGAAAAAAAAATGCACAAGGAAATTTAGAAAAGAAACATAACAAGCCCTATAAGAATGTAACATGAAATTTGTGATTCTTAGCAAATACATTAATTAAACTTCAAGAAATTTGGACAAAGGTCCTCATAAATCGTTTTAGATTATAAAACAAAAAAATGGCCTTCCAACTACATGAAACAAAAAATTATATGTATCTTTGTCCATTAAGCAACTCTTTCTCACATGTACCTTCCATCCCAGTGAGAAACAACCAATATCTGGAGCATTTCATAAAAACCCTCATTTAAAATCTCAAGAAAGAACCAACTCTGGAATAATTTTTAAGCCCGTAATGTTTTTCTACAATAGCATGAATCTATGTCTTATAAACAATTGCTTATATTATCTACCTTCAATAACTGATGAAACCCAAATAGAAATACAACCAAGTCTAAAACAAAATACTTCCAAAATATATAGCGTTGTGCAAATTTCTGTGTGTGTGTGTGTGTGTGTGTGTGTGTGTGTGTGTGTGTGTGTGTGTGTGTGTGTGTGTGTATATATAGAGAGAGAGAGAGAGATTTGCACAACGCTATATATTTTGGAAGTATTTTGTATCAGCAGATCAACATCATCTTTGTTCAGAATATTTCTATACAATTTGCTTTGGTTTTATTAGGGATCACGTCCAATATGATTTGATTGGTTAAGGCATTCGATTTAGTTTGTTTAAAATGGTTCTCTCATAATTTTTACATGGTTCTCTTGTTAAGTTCACTCAAGAAGGGCATCCGACTAGGTCTGTTGATAGGGTTCTCTTGTAGAGTTGTTACAATCTGGGTAGTAATCACAAGTTTTAAGTAATTTGAATAGGTTAAAAAAATGAGGTATTTTTCGATTTTGTTACCCGTTCATGAAAGTTTCAAAATTGTGAGTTAAGCCTACATTGTTTCACATGCAAAATAAGTTAACCCCACATTGTTTCTTGTGCAACTAGAAAATTTTTCTGTGAGAAATAGGAGTTTGACTTATTATGTGATTAATAATGTTAATTGTTGCTTATCTATATTTTAATCCATTTCATATTTAAGATACATTTTGGGGTAGTAATTTCTTATGTTAATCACCAGAGACATATTAGTCTTTCTTAACCATGTCAATGTGGCACTTTAGTGAATATTGGGGTTTTAAGGACACTCACTAATTTTTTTTTTCTCTTAGTTTGATTGTTCCATCCTTGAATTGGTTGGTTGTTTGGTTTATGATGTGCTAAGTTATACGTTACATATGAAACCCCAATACCCTTCCATATCAAGGTCTAGGTCAAGAATACAAAAGTAGATGCATTGTCCGATATTAATTCACATGCCAACCTCATAATAGATGACTTGGAAAGTAAGATTGGACTAGAGGTACATGATCATCCTCATTCATATGATTTAATAGGGTTGAATAAGGAAGTTGAACCGAAAGTTACCAAACAATGTACACTTGAACTTTCCATTAATACACAATCTTTCAATAATGAAGTAAAGGTATATGTGGTACCACTTGATGTATGTGGTGTAGTGTTGCGAAAGCCCTATATGTATGACATAAGGGATGCTATATTCATGAAAAGAGATAACCAATACTTCTTAATGTTAAGTCCTGTACCATCAATGCACACACACTTAAACCCAATATTTGTTTTGTAAGTGCGTATCAAGCCAATATGCTAATTAGCTCAATCAAGAAATTTATATTTATCTCCACAAGATACAACAAACAAGGGTGTCTAGAAGAACACAAACAACATAACTTACCATAAAATATGATTTTTTTGAGGAAGAGTAGATTGACCAGAAGGAGTCAAAAAAAATTTGGTAGATAGGCAAGGCCAAGTGGTACCTCTTGATCCTCAAATGTGCAATCTCTCTTGTATATTCTTTTCATTTTTTTCCCATACTTGAAATTTTTTTGAGGTTTTCGTGGGTTCATAATACATTTTCCTAGTCTTGTTCAAACTTCCACGACCCACGAAATACACCATTAACTTCCATAGACCCCGTTTTACACCTATTCTTAGTTTTTTTTTGAAAAGAATGATTCACCATGGGTCTAGGATACTTCCCTAATCGTCTTATCCACACCCATTATCCCACCGTCCATCAACCCGACTATCCCGATCCACTTCTTATACTTAGTTTTTTCTCGAGTCTTACTCACCGTGGGTCCACGATAATTATTATAACTCTTCCATATGCTCCCGACCTTGCGATCCTACTACCTCGTTGTGTTATTACCCCGCCATCCCAATTGTTTTCCACCCCGCGACAACCTATGTCTTGTCTTGTCACATTGCTCAATGTATATTTAATTCATATCTACGGGAAATTATGAAAATTGGTTAAGTGTTAAAGGTCGTTATTAATGGTGATCTTCTCGAGACAACTCCTATTTAATTTTAATATTAATTCACATTAAAAATTCTTAAGTTAAGATCCCCCGAAGCGTATTAATATAAACAAGTGTATTTTGATAATAACATTTTAAAAATAAATGTACATTGATCTGTTACCTTGATTAAGTATGACGACTCGGAGAAAGGAACAATTTTGCGGAGATACTATCAACCTACTTGGACGAGAGGATCAAAGATTTCAGTGGTTGCAGGCATACACATATTACTCTTCACTACCACTTCCGGAGAAGAGCTCAAACCAAATTTGGACATCAGGAATTGCTTTGGCAGGCTACATTCTAGATTTCTATGATTTCAAGGAGTTTATTTTGTGGTGCATTGATAAATTTGACAAGAATCATAGAATTATTCAATTGTAGGGGGAATCACCTATTTCCTTAACTCCTTCCATTTTTAAGAGGATGATTAGGATCCTAGAGCCGACGATGAATTTCAAAAGCGTTGAAGCCAAGGAATTTTTGAAGACAAAGAATGAAGTATTTGATCTTCTACAAGAATATCTTGAATACCCTACAATTATTCTAGAGGAACTTTCAAGCATTCAGGTCAGTTCATTAAAAAATCCATATCGAGAAATGGTGTGGTTATTTACTAGAGTATTCAGACAAGAGTCTACAAATATTGTTACCATACTTGCTCTGTATATACTATACTTTTCAATTCATGAAAACACAATGTTTGAATGGGAAAATATTATTTCCAATGAATCATCATTTCAATTGGGAAATTTCAGGAAAAATACAAGTTTTGTATGTCCTCATAATTTATTTTTTCCATTACATACTGTCATGTCTTCAAAGGATTTACTTTGTCTAATCAAGTCAATTGTAAACTTGACCTTGTTCAAATGTGGTATCCCACTCTTTGGAAACAAAAGGCTACATACCACTTCTATGAAGTAAACAATGCATTCATTTATTCTTTTAAAAAACTTATTTATGGACCAAGTACATCTAGACTGTCTCTAGAAGCAACATCCTTCTTAGATAAAAGAGGAAGTTTTGAGGCCATGGAGAATTTCAGTGTTATCATGATCTACTGCTCTCGTGAGAAACCCTCACATTTTCCATATTATGTTTTGATAAAGTATTTGTTGTATAAATATGCAAGTAGTATAATTTTTGGGCCCATTTATTTAACGAGAAGAGGAAAAGGCAGTTCATTCTTCCGCCATGGAAAATTGGGGAGATAATGGTAAGAAACATTACAAAAATCAATGAAATCTCCATTCAGTTTGATCAGTTCAATCTTAAGAAAGCAAATGAAGTCAAGGGTTTTGAACCTAGTCAATTATTTATGAAGCATGTGAAGTATGTAGGGTACAATGTATCATTTACTAATACATTCTTGTTTGGAGAAGAAAAGGGTGTCAACTAAAACCCCCAAGTGTTACCTGATGAGAAAATACAAGAAGATATTGAAACAATCATCAATACAAATGATCAACATAGACAACAAGGAAGAGTCCTGAATGAGAGAAGTTCACGGTCTCCTAATATTTCTCAAAAAAACAACCTACCCAAAGGAAGACCTCAGTCTGCAATTTAAGAGCAAAGGTATTCCTCTATGGATAATTCTGATGACATAGGTGAACAAAACCCTTCTAAGAGAAACCTAGAAAGACCACACAAACTCCCAATCACTAGCAAGAGGAAAAGAGGAACAAATAAGGAAGGAGAAAGTGAGGGCGTATCTGAAGAGGAAATTGTTCTAGAAGACATGAAGCTTGACGTAAATATTGAAGATATTGAATTTCCATATGAAGAACAAAGGATACAAGAGAATAGAGAAATTGCAACAGAATTGGCCATCCAAGAGCCAATCATATTTGAAGAGGAATCTCTGACCCTGCACATTGCCATGTTTGACAAAGAAAATTTTAGAGGCTAAATTTCGTCCATGGGCTAATTTTCCATGTTTTTTCCTAGAAAAAGATTCACCAATTTCATTTTTTTTCTAAAAGTGATTCGCCCAAATTCTATACGATAAAACGATTTTACCTTAAAAATTGCCAAATTTTTATAAAATTGTATAAAATCCTTAGAAATTTAAATATTTTTACAAAAATATTGCCAAACATTTTACAGTTTGCATGTTAAGGACTAGTAAGATTCGCCAAGGTTTCTACATTTTAAGATAAATTTCAATCCTTAAATTTATCCTTGACGTTTGACAAAAACTCAAGAAAATTGGTTATTGAGAAAGTCAATACAAAAAATAAGAAGATTCGAGGAAAATTAAACTCAGAACTCGACTTCAATGGAGTTCCATCCTCCAAAATTGTACAAATTCATGAAGCTACAAGAGAAGACCTAAAAATTTCAATTGGAGATATAGAGAATGCAAATTCCATTTTAAAGGACATAATTAAAGAATTAGAAAGTGCTTTAATGCCCCCACCACTATTCACTAGTCCAATTACCACAATACAACCTTGGAGAAGTCTTGAGGGAAGACCATAATCCATCTCCAGACTAAATGGAACATAAATTCTACTTGCTTCCATTAGGAGGTATGTCAGAGAAAATATCCGAAAGAGAATGTCCCTTATTCTCGAAACACGGGAATTGACACAAGTTTTGTTTCCTTAGGTAAGTGTGAAAATGGGAGAATTATATTTGAAATTAATAGAATTGGATTTAGCCGTGTCAATTGGAGATGTGGAGGACCCATATCTAATATTGAATTCCATACTTATGTCAAAAGAACAATTCGAAGTGAAGTTGGACTCATTGAAGATTGCATCTGCTGAGAACTTCAACAACTTGACCGAATATTTAGAAACAAAGATTGAAAGTTGGTTGGTTAGTTATGTAAATAAAAATGAGGACATCGAGGACACCCTTCATAAACTTTCAATGGACTTCAAATATTTGGAAAATTCATTATTTGATATTAAAGTAAGGTGATAAATTAGTGAGAGTTTTTTCTATTACTAATCCTATTTTTTTAAAGAATAATTTTAATATATTAATTGAATTGAGTTATGATTTAATGATAAATTGGTTAGAGTTTTTCTATTACTAATAGTAATTTTCTTTTTAAAAAGAAAAATGTTTTAAAATATTTAAAAGTGAAAATTCTAATATATATCATATTAGAAAAAATAAAATTTAAATCCAAGATAATTTTATAATTACCAAAATCATGTTAAGATGTAACGTGGATTAAAAACGGGTCTAATTTGTTAGAAATTCAAGACATTATTTGTAAGATATCTATGGCGAATTATTCGTAGATTTACTTAAATTTTGAGCGAGGGAGTTAATTAAGTTGCTTATGTTAAAGGTCAACCATGTTAGTTTACCAATTTTATTAATTGATTCAACAAACAAGCTATGTTGTTTTATAAGTGACTTAGGGTATAATTTTGATCAATCATTTGAAATAATTAATTATAATGTTTAATTAGTTATATAATTATTATAATTAATTTTAATAAAGTTATTTGAAATAATTAATTATAATGTTTAATTACTAATTATATAATTAATTATAATGTTTAATTACTATTACATAATTATTATAATTAATTTTAATGAAGTTATTTTTGGTGATGATGTTGTTATCATTCATTATAATCACCATTAATTTATCATATCTTAATAAATAAAAGGTAATTGTTATATTTTATTACATTATTTATACGTTCATCATCTATATAAAATTATTGAAGTTGTTTTGGTTTTTAAAGAGTTAA
>JZKD02S2048669.1:42553-53868 GCA_000966675.3 Picea glauca
TAATTAATTAATGGTTTATGGATATACATGACAAATGAAAGTATAAGCATTACATATATGACAAATGAAAATATAAGCATTACAATCTTATCCATAAACCATATATATAATTAATGGTATATATATAATGATTTATGGGCATTAAAATCTTATCCATAAACCATTATATATATAATGGTTTATGGATAAGATTGTAATGCCTATACTTTCATTTGCACTAAATACCATTCTCAAAATTTTAAAAACTCACAAGAATTTTCACTAACCATTTAATATATATATTAAATGGTTTATGGAAAATTATTGTGTGTTTTTTAAATTTTGAGGATGGTATATATATATATATATATTTGTTATATTATAAATAATTTGCATGCATGGTTACACTTTTTTTACTAGGAAATTAGGTGTAGGAAGCTCACCAATATTTCCCCACATTTGTGGATGGTAAGGGTGCTAAAACACAACTCCAAGGACACAAGGCTTGAACTCGTGACCTCCCTTCGTACCGAGAGAGTATGTGCTCATCTTACCAATTGTGCTATCTCATGGGGCTATCCACGGTTACACCTACATACATCGGACGGAGTCAATCACGATAATAAGAATAATGTTTTATGAACTTTTTCCATTGTATAATTGAGAAGTCACTTTTACATGACTAACTATTGTGTGTGTGTGTGTGTGTGTGTGTGTGTGTTGGGGTATTCTTTATAGAGTGTTAATTTTGTCATAGTTTAAATGTGCTACGTTTTTGCTCTTTTCCTATATATTTTCGAGGATATTTGTCAGAAATCTGGCGAGATATTATTGGATATGCATATTTGAGTGATTAAATCTGTATAATCCGAGTGCTCGAGGGATTTTTCATCACGTTGAATCCATTTTTGCATTCAAAAATGCAATTTAAACAACAAAAATTTGTGATTTTGTGTGGATTTATGTTGTCGATTTCTGTCGAGGAGGGAAAAAACGTAGAACAGTTTGACGACGCCATTAATTTCAACGAGATATGTTATTATGGAAATAAGGCTTGGATTTTTTTATTATAAATATTTTAGCATCGAGAATAACACATTATAATTTATTTGCATTTTTATATTACAAATATTTTATTATGATATAATACAATTTAAAATTATAAATATTTTGATGATGATGATGGTTAACATCCACTGAGATCAAGATTGGTTTATCGAATCTTAAGAAAGGTAAGAGATTACTTGGAATTCTTTAGAGTGTTACTTTGATACTCAAAAAGCATTAGTAAAAGCGTTCCAAGAACATTGTAGTTTTGATGAGTTAGAAGGTTAGGAAGGTTGGTATTGTGACAAATATTTTAGAATTGAGATCTAATTTGGGGATATGCAACGCACTCTAGGAGAAAATGTTCTTCATCTTCAACCATTTGAGTGCCACAAAGGTGACAGATTCTTTCATGCCATGGCGTTTTGGGAATTGTCCAACTCCGAGTTTCATTGTGCAACTCATAAGAATTAGTTCTTATTTTAACAGTATCGATTCTCTTCCTTACGTTAGTCAAAGCAAAAAGATACTTTTGATCTTCAAGATTAGGCTAACCACCTCCTTATAGTATCTTAATTTTATTTTATTCTCTAATTATTTATCACACCAAAGAAACTCCTTAAATTTAGTTTTAATGATATTTTTAATATCAATGGTAACTTTTTCCATTATTCTCGAATGACTTAGCCAAGACTTGACATCATTATGCCATCACAATATTTTAGTATTGTGAATAATACTTTATAAACTATTTACATTTAAATTATAAAAATATATATTTTAATGTGAGGAATAATACTATATAAACTAAACATGTTTTAATATTATAAAACTAAATGTATTTTTATATTATAAAACTAAATGTAAATAAATTTTATATTATATAAAAAAATTAATATTTTAGTGTTATGAATAATATATGGTTGCATTTTATATTATAAAGATTTTATTGTGTACAATACTTTATAAATTAATATTTTGTTGTTGTAATTAATATTTTATATTATTTATGTTGATTTTTCATTATATATATAAAAGTAAGTATTATATATAGAGAGAGAAGGGGGTTAGTTTGGATGGTTTAGAGGAATGATTGTTATTCTCCCCACTTGAGCTCAATTTCATCAAGTGACGTGTTGAGCTCTTAACGAGTATATCATTGTAATGGCTTCGAGCTTTGTTGTTGACTGGCTCTGTGCCCTGAAAATCCTAGGGTTTACCCTAGATACCATTCTTGAAATGAGGGGAAGTACTCGAGGGTTTCCCCTAACTTTATAACCTAGAATGAATGTGTGTGTGTGTGTGTGTGTTAAGTTTGGTCAGTGTGTTTTTGTGTTTAAGTGTTTTAAGCTTCATAAAAGAGGCTTTAATATAGTTGTCAACTTGATGAGAATCCTTCAAAGTTATCATTTTTTTAGAGGTCACATTTATTGACTACTTTTACCCTCGTTTTGAAAAGTGGTGTTATCAATAACACCCTTTTGTCTGGGTTTAAAATTACCACATTTTGCAATCATAGCCTTAACAACATCATAATGTTGTTGACAAAAACTTTAAAATCAAACACTGAATAGAAAGTGGCGTTAACAGTGGCACCATTTTTTATTTTCAAGGTTAAAACTACAACTTCTTCAAAACCTCCAGACTTGACAATCAAAATGGTTACAACCAAAACCTTAAAATCAAACTCTGAATCGAAAAGTGGCGTTCCTAGTAGTAATCCTATTTTTTTTTCTAGGTCTAAAATTGCAAGTTTTTTGAAATTGTGGTCTTGACAATTGGTACCCTTCGAACCAAAATCTTAAAACCAACCATGTAATAAAAAAAAATGTGATCAATAACACCATTTTTTTAGCATAAAATTGTAACATTTTTAAAACCATACCCCGAAAGCTCGACATTATTGGAAACAAAATCATAAAAATTAAGAAAAAATAAATAAAAAACCAAAAAGAGAAAAGAGGAAAAAATAAATTAATTAATTAAATATTTTAAATTTAAAAAAAAAAAATCAATAAAAAAAAGTAAAAACCATTTTTTAAATGAAAAAAAATATAATTTTTTTAAATATGAAAAAATAATCATTTAAAAAAAATAAAAAATAAACAAATCCAAAATATTTTTTTTTAAATAAACACATAAAAATAATTAAATATATATTTAAAAAATTTTAAACGAAAAATATTAAAAAAACATAAACCAATTTAAATTTATTTAAAAAATAAAAAATAAACCCAAAAAACCAAATTAAAACAAAATTTAAAAAAAACTTTAAAAACCCACTTAAACACACATATATAAATTTATTTCTTATGAGACCGCCCCTCCCATAGCTCAAAGGAGTGGGGGTGCCATTCTCTTTTTTATTTTTATTTAAAAATAAAATCATGTTAAAAAAAACTTTTAAAACCCACTTAAACACATATATAAATGTATTTCTTATGAAAGACCCCTCCCATAGCTCAAAGGAGTGGGGCTGCCATTCTCTTTTTTATTTTTATTTAAAAACAAAATTATGTTTATTTTGTTGAGTGGTTTTGTTTTTTTTTTTTTAAGTAAAAAGAGGGAAGCTCCTGCTATATTAAGTGGCAAAAAATACAATTGTTCCTGGACTGCCAACCGTTCTGTCGCTTAAGCAGAAACTGAAACGGAGTTAGCCCTTGTCCAAAATAGACTAGTTTGCCAACAATCTTGCTCGGAGGAAACCAGGATTGATGGTGTGTCATTGTCTTAACTATGCCTAGTGTCTTACAGGAAATAACTAGAATCATACATAAAGTGGTAGAAAAGAGACTGGAAGTTTTGAACATGACCATAACATTTACCCGGTGGCATCTAAGGTGGTGTCCATATCCTGAGCATGTGCCTTGGCTAGACTGACAAAGTATTGTAAGCAGCTTGGGCATCTTCATCCCAGTGGTGCATTGGAGAAGGCGTCAAAGAGAAGTTCCATAGGCTGGCCCATGAGGGTGCCACGGTAGACGTGGTCCGCCATCTGGCTCCAAAAATCAAAAAGAAAACTAAGGAGGTCCGGATGGAGGAGAGGTGGCGGGACACGCCATTGATTTTGCATGGAGGAAATGGGAGGTGGCATGAAGACTATGCCACCTTCCCTTGGCACATCGCCCAGAGGCATTTCCACTGGCTCGCTTGACTCTTCTTCCATTGGATCGCTTGAGTCTTCTTTCCCAGGCCGCTTCAGGTCTACTTCCTCCTTGGCGCTTCATTTGTTGTCATCCAAGGCGGCTTCAGCTTCTAGGTCTGCCCTTTGAGGGGCCATGTCTGTTGGAATCTCCTCCTCAATGTAGTAGGTGGAGAATTCCTCCTATGTCATATTGGTCTCACCGTCATGAGGTTTCTTGGTGCTAGGCAAGGAGGCTTCCATCCAGAAATCGCTTGGTGGATCCCAATTGTCCAGCACCATGAAAAGGAACAGCTCTGGAGGTTCCTAAAGTGGCTCCTCTGAGATGACTTCTTCGACATAGGCCATTGGTGTCTCCCGGATATCTTCTGCAACCGAAGGCGCTTCAAGCTCAATTCTTTTGCACTGGATTTGGGTCTGAGCAATGGAGAGTGCTCTTTCCATTTTTTGCAGGCGCCTCCGTCGAGTGGCAAAGGCATGCCAGGCTAAGCCTCGACGTGGCTTCTCTCGCTCTCGAGGCATCGAGGTAGAGAAACAGGCAGGAGCTGTGCAAAAGGCGAAAGGGTAGTTGCTCTAAGGCTTCCAGTTGCAGAGCAGATGCAGAATGAACATGAAATGGAGGAAGACATGGCTCGGGTGCACTAATAGCAGGAGGGTTGACGAGATATTTGGCGCCATTAAGTCCCCTGCATGGGTGAGCAGCATAATTGGACTACTCATGCGAGGGGCGAGTCCTGTATCAGGTGGGCAGTAGTTGGAGCCAACTCCCATCCTTAATGCTAAGAGGATGGAAGTCGTTCTGCCTCATTTATGGCTAGGCCTGGCTCTGCGCCTTGTGTATCGGATGTTCTACATGGTGTGTGGGTTTTATTATTATTATTAATATATAAATGTATTTCTTATGAGAGCCCCTTCCCATAGCTTAAAGGAGCGGGGTGTCATTCTCTTTTTTATTTTTATTTTAAAAAAAAAATATGTTTATTTTGTTGTGTAAGTTTATTATTATTATTATTATTATTAATTTTGTATCTATTTGTTTTTACAATTTTGTTTGTAATAGTGTTAGGCTTTCGGGTCATGGTTTGTTTAAAAGTTACAATTTAAGTTCGAAAAAAAGAGGGTGCCACTGATAATGTCTCTTTTCTATTTTGTGATTGGTCTTAATATTTTGGTTCCAAGGATATCGGTTGTGAAGGCCATGATTTCAAAAAACTTGTAATTTTATCCTTAGAAAAAAAAAGGGTGAGCACCACTTTTCGATTTGGGGGTTGATTTTAAGATTTTGGTAGTAGCAGTATCAATTGTCAAGTTCGAAGGTTTCAAAGAAGTTGTAGTTTTGACCTTCAAAATAAATAAAAATGGTGTTGTTGTTAACACCACTTTTTTATTTAGCAATTGATTTTAAGGATTTTGTCGATAATATTATGAAGTTCTTAAGGTCGTGGTTGCAAAAAATGGTAATCTTAACTCTCCCCCCTCCCACCCCACCGAAAAAAAATGGGTGCTACTCATAGCACCACTTTTTGTAATGGGGGTAGATTTTGGTGATTTTTGTAACGTCGCCAACCCTAAGCCAGACAACGTAATGTCCCCATCCACAAGCTAGGAAACGCCACACAAAAACTTGACTTCCCCCATAGTTGCGTTCTCGAATTTTTTTAATTTCTTGGTAACTTACCAGCTGCCCAGTTGAGTCTCGTTACCTCTATTCTTTTTGCTCTTATACCACAATCTGGCATCTCTACTATTGGTAAACTTTGAAAAGTAGCTCTGATTCCATTTACTTAATGGCATGCTTTTCATATACAACAATTATGCAATGCAACTAGCATACAATTCATGCATAAACGTGTATAATTAACATATGGAATTTACGTAAGCATTCACATGATAATAGCATAAAGAACACAGATAAAATAACACTTGTCTTGTTAATATTTCACCAACTGTGTGCAAACCTGAGACTTTCCTCCCAGCTATAGACTATGTTGCTCATAACTCTCAATAGTAGGTCACCCCCGAGTAGGGGTTAAACTCCACAGGGAAAAGGAATCCTAAGCCAAGCTAAGGTCTGTCAACAGCCAAAATACTCAGACGAAGGTGCTAACTCTAGCAGACATCCTACAGTGTCTCATTCCCCACATTATTGTCCCACCCCAAGAAGGGTGCTCGTTCTCTTCTCAACAGTCCTTCGGCTGCCCCACTTCCCTTCCAGGGCTTCAGCAACAGGTCGTACAAGAAGTCTCAGAGCCCTATAGTTGCAACTTCGCACCTTGGGAATACAATTCTTAGCAGTTCTCTCACCTGGAGAGAATGCTCACGAGCCTGACAACCCACTTCTTTAGCTCAATTTACCTAGATTGTTGGTTGAAACCAACTCCAAATATTCCCAGGTACAGGTATCGTGATGGAAGCAAGGTATGGATGATAGGAGAGTGGGTGAATGAATGGTGGAGGAATGATAGGAAAATGAACCAATTCCCGAATATATGTACATGTTCCCAACTTAACACTTGTCATATTGGGAACTACATGAACTCCCACATGGATCCCCCACTCAGTGATACATTCCCTCTTAAGAACTTAAAATAAATGAATATCCATACTTTAAACTTTAGAATTCTATAAATATTAATATAATATTCATTTCAAAAGATTATGCATGCAAGTATTCAAGCTCTATTGTGGCAGTGCCAATTCTTTGTCCATCTACACACTTAAGGACATATATTGATGAACATGCTTTTGGAGACACTAGCTTGCATGCATTTGGAAGAGAATGGCTTGCACTCTATTTATTTAATTGCCCATAATTAAACCCATATACCAATAATTCCAACCAGAGAAAAAACATATGGCTATAGGTTTCCACAACACTCGATGGTTATATGGCTATAGGTTTCCACAACACTCGATGGTTTGACTCTAGAAGAGTCAATTGTTTATGAAGGAGAACGCCTCGATACCAATAATAGCATATCAACAAATCACCTCTTTGGTTGTAGCTTAAGATGGCATAATATTAGCCAAATCGTGGTGTAGTTGTGAGGATCAATTTAGCATATGTGTGTTTGTTGCGGTGGTAAACAATAAAGTAGATAAACTAGAATGCCCAATCAAATGAACCAACAACTATAATGTCCAATCAAATAATGAAGTTATAGCATACATTGTAATTGACTGTGTTATGGGCAATTGATAGTCACTCAATTCGGTAAAGAGTTGGTTGTAAGTAATGAGGCTATAGCGTACATTGTAATGGACTGTGTTATGGGTAATTGATAGTCACTCAATTCAGTAAAGAGTTGGTTGTAAATAATGAGGCTATAGCGTACATTGTAATTGATTGTGTTATGGGAAATTGATATTCACTCAATTCAGTAAAGATTTGGTTGTAGGTGAAATCCAAAGGCTAATATAATGTTGCAATGGTAAGCCACGTTTTCCATAGTTGAGATCACTACTCGCTTCACACTTCATTGACCCAAGTGAAATCAATGCTTATTATGTCGTTAGTTGATCAATGATCAATGTAATGAGTGGGAATCGATATACACTAAGTCAATGATTCATCTCTAGCTATAGAAATGGATTACATTACCAAATTTTCATTGATCCAAGTGAAACCAATGCTTATTATGTTGTTAATTGATCAATGATCAATGTAATGAGTGGGGATCAATATACACTAAGTCAATGATTCATCTCTAGCTATATAAATTGATTGCATTACCAAATTATATGGCCATTCAACACTATACCAATCAATTCTATGTGTAACTATAAAACGGATTACATATAGGGATAATCAAAATAGGAACACACAATTAAAATGAAGATTTATTTTGGAAAATCAAACAAGAAAAACTAGATCTAGTGAGGATTCATTATGCTCTAGAAATTCATTACAAAGGGTGAGTTATGCATGCTTAGAAATTGCATGTATTATTACTAACTAAAAAAACAATCACAGATGGTCATGGCTCAGAGGCACCTTCTCTCATTGTGGACATGCTCCTTGACTCCTTCACCCACTAATGTTCAAGTAGGTTCCACTCTTCGAGCTCTCATCTTTGCTATTTCCCTTCAAAATTCCCCAATTCTCTTTGCATCTCTCCCATTGATATCCTTATTTATGACAACCTTCATTTTTAATGGGCTACCTTGGAAGGCCAACCATCACAATGGTTCATTTCAACTTCCAAGTAAATTTTGGACATTTTCTCAACTTTTCTAAAAAAAACAACTAAATGCTTATGACAAAGTTTACAAAATATTTTGGCAAGGATCTAATTCAAATCACTTCCTACAACAACTTCAAACACTAGCAAAAATAAATGAGGCTAAAGACGAGTGGACTCACTACTTACTAGATGTGGTATTGGAGGTTAGTAGAAGAGGATGTTCTTTACAATGTCACACCATTAATGATATTGTCATACTAAACTTTTTTTTTTTAAATTATGGTGTTACAATGAAATTGAAAATAAGAAAAAATANTATAATTAACATATGGAATTTACGTAAGCATTCACATGATAATAGCATAAAGAACACAGATTAAATAACACTTGTCTTGTTAATATTTCACCAACTGTGTGCAAACCTGAGACTTTTCTCCCAGCTATAGACTATGTTGCTCATAACTCTCAATAGTAGGTCACCCCCGAGTAAGGGTTAAACTCCACAGGGAAAAGGAATCCTAAGCCAAGATAAGGTTTGTCAACAGCCAAAATACTCAGACGAAGGTGCTAACTCTAGCAGACATCCTACAGTGTCTCATTCCCCACATTATTGTCCCACCCCGAGAAGGGTGCTCGTTCTCTTCTCAACAGTCCTTCGGCTTCCCCACTTCCCTTCCAGGGCTTCAGCAACAGGTCATACAAGAAGTCTCAGAGCCCTATAGTTGCAACTTCGCACCTTGGGAATACAATTCTTAGCAGTTCTCTCACCTGGAGAGAATGCTCACGAGCCTGACAACCCGCTTCTTTAGCTCAATTTACCTAGATTGTTGGTTGAAACCAACTCCAAATATTCCCAGGTACAGGTATCGTGATGGAAGCAAGGTATGGATGATAGGAGAGTGGGTGAATGAATGGTGGAGGAATGATAGGAAAATGAACCAATTCCCGAATATATGTACATGTTCCCAACTTAACACTTGTCATATTGGGAACTACATGAACTCCCACATGGATCCCCCACTCAGTGATACATTCCCTCTTAAGAACTTAAAATAAATGAATATCCATACTTTAAACTTTAGAATTCTATAAATATTAATATAATATTCATTTCAAAAGATTATGCATGCAAGTATTCAAGCTCTATTGTGGCAGTGCCAATTCTTTGTCCATCTACACACTTAAGGACATATATTGATGAACATGCTTTTGGAGACACTAGCTTGCATGCATTTGGAAGAGAATGGCTTGCACTCTATTTATTTAATTGCCCATAATTAAACCCATATACCAATAATTCCAACCAGAGAAAAAACATATGGCTATAGGTTTCCACAACACTCGATGGTTATATGGCTATAGGTTTCCACAACACTCGATGGTTTGACTCTAGAAGAGTCAATTGTTTATGAAGGAGAACGCCTCGATACCAATAATAGCATATCAACAAATCACCTCTTTGGTTGTAGCTTAAGATGGCATAATATTAGCCAAATCGTGGTGTAGTTGTGAGGATCAATTTAGCATATGTGTGTTTGTTGCGGTGGTAAACAATAAAGTAGATAAACTAGAATGCCCAATCAAATGAACCAACAACTATAATGTCCAATCAAATAATGAAGTTATAGCATACATTGTAATTGACTGTGTTATGGGCAATTGATAGTCACTCAATTCGGTAAAGAGTTGGTTGTAAGTAATGAGGCTATAGCGTACATTGTAATGGACTGTGTTATGGGTAATTGATAGTCACTCAATTCAGTAAAGAGTTGGTTGTAAATAATGAGGCTATAGCGTACATTGTAATTGATTGTGTTATGGGAAATTGATATTCACTCAATTCAGTAAAGATTTGGTTGTAGGTGAAATCCAAAGGCTAATATAATGTTGCAATGGTAAGCCACGTTTTCCATAGTTGAGATCACTACTCGCTTCACACTTCATTGACCCAAGTGAAATCAATGCTTATTATGTCGTTAGTTGATCAATGATCAATGTAATGAGTGGGAATCGATATACACTAAGTCAATGATTCATCTCTAGCTATAGAAATGGATTACATTACCAAATTTTCATTGATCCAAGTGAAACCAATGCTTATTATGTTGTTAATTGATCAATGATCAATGTAATGAGTGGGGATCAATATACACTAAGTCAATGATTCATCTCTAGCTATATAAATTGATTGCATTACCAAATTATATGGCCATTCAACACTATACCAATCAATTCTATGTGTAACTATAAAACGGATTACATATAGGGATAATCAAAATAGGAACACACAATTAAAATGAAGATTTATTTTGGAAAATCAAACAAGAAAAACTAGATCTAGTGAGGATTCATTATGCTCTAGAAATTCATTACAAAGGGTGAGTTATGCATGCTTAGAAATTGCATGTATTATTACTAACTAAAAAAACAATCACAGATGGTCATGGCTCAGAGGCACCTTCTCTCATTGTGGACATGCTCCTTGACTCCTTCACCCACTAATGTTCAAGTAGGTTCCACTCTTCGAGCTCTCATCTTTGCTATTTCCCTTCAAAATTCCCCAATTCTCTTTGCATCTCTCCCATTGATATCCTTATTTATGACAACCTTCATTTTTAATGGGCTACCTTGGAAGGCCAACCATCACAATGGTTCATTTCAACTTCCAAGTAAATTTTGGACATTTTCTCAACTTTTCTAAAAAAAACAACTAAATGCTTATGACAAAGTTTACAAAATATTTTGGCAAGGATCTAATTCAAATCACTTCCTACAACAACTTCAAACACTAGCAAAAATAAATGAGGCTAAAGACGAGTGGACTCACTACTTACTAGATGTGGTATTGGAGGTTAGTAGAAGAGGATGTTCTTTACAATGTCACACCATTAATGATATTGTCATACTAAACTTTTTTTTTTTAAATTATGGTGTTACAATGAAATTGAAAATAAGAAAAAATA
>JZKD02S2048680.1:14100-26203 GCA_000966675.3 Picea glauca
TTAACTTATTTTATATAATTATATAAATTAATTTTTTCTAATTTTAATATATATTAATTTTATATCAAATTTACTGGAATATAAATACTCCAACTGCCCTTATTTTTTTTATATTCCTACGAACTTTGTACGCATCAACATACTAAATAACAAATTATTTTTACAAGTGAAAAATGTATTTTCTCGTGAGTCTCTTATTTACGTCAATCTCCAATAAAATTGGGATGTGCCTACTTTTCTGTTTTTCTAGGCTTTCTTTTCCTGATCGGAAAAATCCACAAAGAAGACATGCGAATCATAAAAGATAGATATAATAGAAAGACGTTGATGTCGAATTAGACTTTCTTTGGAATTTTCATTCACTTCATTCTTTTATTTTTTTTAATGTACAGTTATCCTAAACATTTCACTATGCTCTACAATCAACCGTTAAAATAAGGTGCTTATCGACAATCCCCTTTCCTCTATATGGATTTGATTGAGAATTTACAGAAAAATCTACATTGATATTTGTTAAATTTTACTATTTATTATAAAAATAAAATTGTCTTTATAATTTTAAATATTGATTATAATAAATTTGAATTAAATGACATATATAAGAATAATAATTTATTTTTAAGATCACGGTCAAGCCAGACACTAAATTGGTGTATGAGACTCCTTAATTTTGTATCTAAAATTTTGTATATATAATTTTATATCTAAAATTTTAGGTTTCAATATTGGTATATATCCTAGAGTTCATAGATCTTCCCCACATCTCCTCCTGATCAGACAGCTATAAGTCATTTTGAGTGATCTGACGGCTCTAATCTTTTCCGGCTCTTCGGACTTCTAAGATCTCAAATCTCAAATTCTTGTCTCTGTTGACTGGGTATCTCCCGAAGTGGAAGATCTGCTGACACGTACCTCCCCCATCAACGGTTGTGCTCCCGCTTCGGGATTTTGACCTCCTCAACCAGATCAACGGTCCTACGACTCCTTCCTTGATCAACGATCAAGGTTACCTCCGAGTCCTTGGACCTCTTCTCCTCCACTTTCTTCCGGAGTTCGGGATCTGACATCGCGTATCCTTCTTCACATCGATGACTCTCATTGTTTCAGATTTCCAGGCTTCAGAAATCTCAAATTTCAACAAACACAAACCCCCAGAGTGAATCCTTCCGGAGAGTCAGATATCTTGACACCTGTCCAACCTAGATCAACAGTTGTCATTCGCTCTAGCTATTCGGGCTTAGGCGATCTCAAAACTCAAACTCCTCCTTCTCATTCTCCTGGAATGACTTCACCCGAAGTTCACGATCTTTCGCCACATACCCCTTCTGGATTTGACGGTCCAGAATCTCTTCGGGTCTTTGGCACTTCGGGCTTCGGCTATTTCAGTTCTCAAACTGAAAATCTAGAGTAACTTTCCCCGGAGCTTGCGATATGATGACAAGTGTCCCCTCACAGATTGACGACTCTCGACTCTTCGGCTCTTCGGGCTTCGAGTATTTCAACGTCACACCTCCATCTCCTTCTGGATCTCCCGACCAGTTGATACGTGTTCCCTATGGATCCAATGGTCCAGATTCGTTCCGACCCTCCAACTCTCTGCGCTTCGGGAATCTCAAGTTTCAAACCTTGAGAGGTTCTCCCTCCAATGCATACGAGCATTAAGATTCATGCACCTTCCTTTGATCAGACGGCTAGCGATCCTTCACGCTGATCAGATCCAATGGATGGGATCCGCTCTTTATACTACGCTTCGTTCACTCACTGGATGTAGATCTAATGGTCCAGGCTCTTCTCTACAATCGATCAGACGATTGTTTTTTCTCTTCCTCCTGAGCTTTAGAATTCTCCCGACTTAGAAGATTTTATCATTGTTCAAAAGGTATCGACCTTTGAACTTCCTCCCGCGAACCCAAATCTTGGTCTCGCTTCGCTCTTGTAGCGTTATCCCTCCTTTGAGATTTCATACTTAGGATAAGTCTGACTCTTTCGCAATCTCTGCGTTATCCCTTCTGAGCTTATGGACTCAAAACAAGTCTGACTCCTATGAACGCCTTGCGTTCTCGGGGTTTCGTCAAACTCATAATCTTAAGGATTTCTTGAACAAGAAATACTTCTCGCCCTCCAAGCATTCTCTTGGCTCAATGCACACTTTGCAGAGCTTTTCTTCATAGAGTGTTCAGTAAATTTGTTTCTTACCGAACTCAACACGGATTTCTTCTATGCACACTTGCACCGGCTCAATGCCCACATGGAATAACTCTACAGAGTCTTCAATAACTCTGGTTCTCTCTGAACTCGATAAAGAGTTATCCCCGTGCACTCCTTGCACTTTTGTTGATGAAGGTTCAACGGTATCCCTCCTGAGTTTTCCCTTGAGGTTAAACCTCTGTCAACGCATTCTCTGCGGACTGTGTGCACTCCTTGTACTTAGAAACTCAAAGACGAGAAACAATTGAAACTCATACAATACATCACCAGTTACGCATTCAAACCATGAAATGCATAAAAACATAAAATGAACACAAATACATAAACACACGATATGCATGAAACATTGCTTCTCTATTATCTCTGTGTGTCTATACAGATGTTTACATAAACTGGACTGTAACAGAGTCTCAGTTTTCACTCAACTCTCTCCCTCTGAACTATTCTACCTCCTGACTCTCCTAAGACTCTCTATCATTCTTTCTTTCTCTCGAAATCTGATACAATATCTCCTTACAAAAGAGGGGCTCTCTAAGCTCATCCTTTATCACCTAACCTCATCTATTAAATTGAAGTTTCATAAATGTTTTACCCGGACTTGACTACGATCTGGGCCTGCTACAAGAAACCCTTTAAGGAAATTCAACCACTACCTATACAAAGGCATGGCCCATCATTTACAACCTTACATCATGAAAATCCGTATAGGATTATTTCAAATTAAAAAAAAAAAAAATGGGAGAGTCAATGCCTCTCCCTTTCTCCATTGTGTGTTTGTGTGCTGGCGTGTTGGCGCATTTGCTGAGTTGGAGTGATTCTCCTGCATCATACTCCCCTGCTGGTAAAATCATGAGCTCCTCTTCTCTAGTGTTGAAATCCTCCTGGATCCCAAATTCTCTTCTGGAGTTGTCATCTTTCTCCTTTGCTTGGTTGTTCCTGTTGCTACATCTTCTTCTTCTTATTCCCTACTTCTATGGTAGGCTCTCTTCTGCTCATATCCCCTTTGTTGACTTCTTCTAGATATGACCTCAACATCAACCTTCTTATCTCCTCTATCACCCTGTCCAGCTGCTCCAGTGGATAGCTCTTCTTATGCAGTCTTCTCTGTTGCAATTCTTCCTTATCAGTGGGTAGATCATCATGATCCCCCATGTCATTTTCTTCTTCTATGGCATTATCTTTCCACTCTGTTAAGAACCTGAATAGATCTACAAATATAATCGCCACAAATACTGAATACACAATAGATCCACAGAGAAATATAGAAGAACAATATGCAAAATCTTTTTTATTACTATCAAACCCTTGAGGTAGGGAAACATCATACAATGGATCCTATTATGGAAGGGATCCTCTCCTGTTCACTTGCCTCTTCGAGGGGTCATCCTCCTATTGAGCTTTAGCTCCAAACACAATATTTCTCTTCATATCCCATTACATTGCTTGAACCCCTTTATATAGTGCTACCATCACCTAAGAACATTCTAGAGGAGGAATCTTCTAGAAGTAAAACCTTCTAAGAAGTCCCCTTACATTTATTGTATCTAACTACCCATTTATTATATCTAACTACCATAGTGGGCCTTATTTAATAATATAGTGGACCTATTCCACCTTACATTGAATGCCCTCCACTATTATCACTATGGGCCCTTTGGGCCCCCCCACTACCTCTCTAGCTACCTTACATTATATTGAATGGCCTCCACTATTATCACTATGGGCCCTCTAGGCCCCCCCACTACCTTACACACTATGTTTCCTTATCACTGAGTTGCTGCCCAACTTCCTCCTCTAACAAATTGCCTTCTGTCAGCTCCTCTTGCGTTGGTTCAAGTCCAACTTCTTCCAGCTGCTCCTCTGGTCGGTATGCTCCTCCATCTGTTTCCAACTTAACTTGTTGGATGTGAAAGCTTTGTACCATCACCCTTCTCTATAGGGATTCCAATTCCTCATACAACTCATCAAATTCCATGCTGTCTGTTTCTCCTTCTGTTGCAGGCTCTAGTGCTACAGTCATCTCCGTTTCAGCTTCCTGGCTGAAAATTTTGAGCAATTTTGTTGAATGCTCATCTCCTTTTGTTGGGGTAGACATCATTATATGCTCTATTTCTTGCTCTTTGACAGTTTATGTTGGCTATCTTTCCTCTTCTGTTGCACTCTCATCATGTGAATTGGCCTCTACTTAGTTGTTTGGTAGGAATATCTTGATCCCTCCAATAATCAGAATGCTCCTCTGATCCTCCTCCTTTGTGATAGAAGTATTCAACTTCTCATTGTTTTCATTCACATGGTCTGCAAATCCACATGAATCTCCTCCTATTAGCACTCCACGCTGACATGAATTCACTTTCGAGCTCCCGAGACTTTCAGACAGTCTCATTTCTTTCTCTTTGCCCACCCGGTAGTCTATGAGATCAATCGATCCCATCTCGTTTCCCACTTGGAAATCTGAACTTTCGGCACTGCTCCTCTGGCACTATTCGAGACCTCCACCTAATCTCTTTCCATTGCCCACTTGGAAACTTGAAAGTCCATTTCCTCCCACTTGGGAGTTTAGGATATCTTCATCTGATCTCTTCTCCTCCTGGTCGTTGATATTTCTCTGAGTCTCTAGTTCACAAATGTGAATCAGTTCCTCCTCTGTGTCACTGTGGTTTTTAGTATGCCTTAGCCACCTCCTCATCAGCCTTCTTTGTCCTCTGGCCAATAATTCCCTTACTAGCCACTTCACCTTCTTCCTCATGGGCCATTCATACACCCAATGCATTTTTTCATCCTGCTGCATTTCAAATGCAAGATTCTCCATTCTGGCTCTTATCTCATTGAACTCCAGATCCATCTCTAGATTGTTCTTCTTCAATCGGTGGCATTTTCTTCGACCATGCCCATGGCCTTCAGTAGCCATTTTCACCTTCTACTTTCCCTCCTGGAAAGCCTATGGATCACTCTTCATTCTCCATTTTCTCTCACATCTCATCTGGCTATTTAAAATTTTGTTGTTGCGTCCATGCAACAACCTTCTCACAGAATATCAATACTCTGCCTTATTCACCTCTTTCTTATTTGTTGTATGCAAGAAAGGCTAGGTCTTCTGATTACCTCCATTGCCTACAGAAATCAATTATGTGCTCTGATACCACCTGGTATCAGACTATATATTTTCTCTTCTCTCTTCTACAGAAATAAAAAAAAAATATGTTCTCTGATACCACCTAATGCAGCCCCCCTACCTCAGTAGGGTCTATCGATCTCCCGATCATTGGATATTCACTAAATTGATATGGATTAGCTCTTTTGGGTCCCATTTGGAACCTCCACTAAGAAAATCCATAAGCCCTCTGTGAACTACACCCACGTGAACAAGCACTGGGCACAAGTTCCTTCCATGCGACCACAGGTTGTGACCGCACACCTCACAAAGGGCATTTCACAATTTTGTGTATCGATTATCCTGCATGTGAGCCACCCGACTCTCCCAACCTATAATATCCCGATAGGGGCCTAGATCATTCTATATTCTCCCTTATCCTTCTCCACTTGACCACCGCCTATGACCACAATTCTAATCGAAAGGCGCATCCTGAAATCATGTATCGAGTCCTTGCATGTGAGTCACCTCGACTCTCCCGATCTTCGATTTCCTGACAGGGGCCTAACACTTGCTAAATCATCCTTCATATGACCATGGGCAGTGACCTTGTGGAACTATATGATTGTGGGCGTGGGAAAAAGAGGTTTTAGACCAACCTTGTTTTCACCCCGCAATCCTGCTCCAGCTGACACGTACCCTGTCACTAAAAAAATGGTTGAAAATGCGGCCTGCTAAAGGAATATTATCATCCGAGCATGTCTTGGCCCTATAATCCCTTCTTTCTATCGATCTCTGCTCCTTTGGCACTTCCTGCGATCAACGACTGCTATCAATCTTTGTTCCACTCTTCCTTCCTCCTTCCACACATCTCCCCAAATCTCCATGATCAGTCGACACGTAACTCCCTTATGGATCAACGACTATCGTTGACTCTGCCTTTTCAACCTTCAGGAGTTTCAAATCTCAAATCCACTCTCCTCTATGCAGCAATCTTCTGTAGTGGAAGATCTGTTGCCACCTGTCCCCTCGAATCTACGGCCAGGATCTCCTCCATGAGTCCGACCTGTAGGAATCTCAAATCTCAAATCCTTTTTCTTCCCCTCAAATACACGAAATCCTACCACGTGTCCTCTTAGATCGGACGACCTAGGATTATTTCGGGTCTTTGCTCGGAGTTCACAGATCTTCGCCACGTCTCCTCCTGATTGGACGACTATAAGTCATTTCGGGTGATCTAACGGTTATAATCTATTCCGACTCTTCAAACTTATGAGATCTCAAATTCCAAACTCTTGTCTCTGCTGACTAGGTATCTCTCAGAGTGGAATATCTTTTGACACATACCTCCCCAATCAACGATTGTGCTCCCTCTTCAGGATTTTGACCTCCTCAACCAGATCAATGGTCCTAAGACTCCTTCCTTGATCAACGATCAATATTACCTCCGATTCGTTAGACCTCTTCTCCTCCACTTTCTTCTGAAGTTTGGGATCCAGCGTCGCGTCTCCTTCTTCACATCGATGACTCTCATCATTTCAAATTTTCAGGCTTCGAAAATCTCAAATTTCAACAAACGCAAACCCCCAGAGTGTTAGATCTCTTGACACCTGACCAACCTAGATCAACGGTTGTCGTTCGCTCTGGTTGTTCAAGCTTCGACGATCTCAAAAGTCAAACTCCTCCTTCACGTTCTCCCAGAATGACTTCACCCAAAGTTGACGATTTTTCTCCACGTACCCCTTCTGGATCTGATGGTCCAGAATATCTTCGGGTCTTTGGCGCTTCAGCTCTTCGGCTATTTCAGTTCTCAAACTGAAACTCTAGTGTAACTTTCCCCAGAGATCACGATCTGATGACAAGTGTCCCCTTGTAGATCGATGGATCTCGTCTCTTCGTATCTTCAGGCTTCGGGTATTTCAACGTCACACCTCCACCTCCTTCTGGATCTCCCGACTAGTTGACACATGTTCCCTGTAGATCCAACGATCCATATTCGTTTCGGCCCTCCGGCTCTCTGCGCTTTGGTAATCTCAAGTTTCAAACCTTGAGAGGTTTTCTCTCCTGTGCATGCAAGCGTTAAGACTCATGCACCTTCCTCTAATCAGACGGTTGTCGATCCTTCACGCTCAGATCCAACGGATGGGATCCACTCTTTCATCTATGCTTCCTTAACTCATTGGACATAGATCTAATGGTCCAGGCTCTTTTCTACAAATGATCAGATAGTTGTTGTTGCTCCTCCTCCAAAGATTTATACTTCTCTTCACTTAGAAGATTTTATCAGTGTTCAAAAGGTCTCGGCCTTTGAAATTCCTCCCGTGAACCCAACTCTTTTCCTCACTTCGCTCTTGTAGCATTATCCCTCCTTTGAGATTTCGGACTTAGGATAAGTCCAACTCTTTTGCAATCTCTGCATTATCCCTTCTAAGCTTATGGACTCAGAACAAGTCTAACTCCTATGCATGCCTTGCGTTCTCAGGATTTCATCAAACTCAGAATATGAAGGATTTCTTGAACAAGAAATACTTCTCGCCCTCCTGGCCTTCTCTTGGCTCAATGCACACCTTGCAGATATTTTCTTCACAGAGTGTTCAGTAACTATGTTTCTTACTGAACTCAACACGGAGTTCTTCTGTGCACACTTGCACCGGCTCAATTCCCACCTGGCAGAGATCTATAGAGTCTTCAATAACTTTGGTTCTCTCTGAACTCGATAAAGAGTTATCCCCGTGCACTCCTTGCACTTTCGTTGATGAAGGTTCAACGATATCTCTCTTGATCTTTCCATTGAGGTTAAACCTCTGTCAACGCACTCTTTGCGGACTATGTGCACTCCTTGCACTCGGAAACTCAAAGATGAGAAACAATTGAAACTCATACAATACGTCACCAGTTACGCATTCAAACCATGAAATTCCTAAAAACATAAAATGAACACAAATACATAAACACACGATATGCAGGAAAAATTGATTTTCTATTATCTCTGTGTGTCTATACAGATGTTTACATAAACTGGATTGTAACAGAGCCCCACTTTTCTCTCATCTCTCTCCCCCTGAACTATTCTACCTCCTGACTCTCCTAAGAATCTCTATCATTTTTTCTTTCTCTCGAAATCTGATACAAGATCTCCTTACAAAAGAGGGGCTTTGCGAGCTCGTCCTTTCTCACCTAACCTCATCTATTACATTGAAGTTTCATAAAAAATTTACCCAGACCTAATTACGATCTGGGATTTCTACAAGCAACCCTTTAAGGAAATTTAACCACTACCTATACAAAGGCATGGCCTGACATTTATAGCCTTACAACATGAAAATTCATATAGGATTATTTCAAATTTATAAAAAAAAAAATGGGAGCGTTAATGCCTCTCCCTTTCCCTATTACGTGTTTGCATGTTGGCACATTTGTTGAGATGGAGAGATGCTCCTGCATCATACTCCTCTGCTGGGAACATCATGAGATCCTTCTCATGAGTTCCTCTTCTCTAGTGTTGAAATCCTCATGTATCCCAAATTCTCTTATGGAGTTGTCCTCTTGCTCCTCTGCTTGGCTATTGCTACTGCATCTTTGTCTTCTTCTTCCCTGCTCCTATGGTATGCTCTCTTCTGTTCAGCTCCCCTTTGCTGACTTCTTATGGAACTGACCTCAACATCAACCTTCTTATCTCCTCTATCACCCTCTTCAGCTATTCCAATGGTTGGCTCTTCTTATGCAGTCTTCTCTGCTGCAATTCTTCCCTATCAGTGGGTAGATCATCATGATCCCCCATGTCATTTTCTTATTCTGTGGAATTATCTTTCCACTCTATTGCCTCATCACTAATTTGTTGCCCAACTTCCTCCTCTGACAAATTTCCTTCTGTCAGCTCCTCTTACGTTGGTTCAAGTCCAAGTTCTTCCAGCTGCTCCTCTGGTCGTTATGCTCCTCCATCTGTTTCCAACTTAACTTGTTGGATGTACAATATTTGCACCATCACCCTTCTCTCTAGGGATTCCAATTCCTCATACATCTTAGCAAAGTCCATGTTTTCTGTTTCTCCTTCTGTTGCAGGCTCCAGCGCTGCAGTCATCTCTGTTTCAGCTTCCTATCTGAAAATTTTGAGCAATTTTGTTGAATTCTCATCTCCCTCTGCTGGGGTAGACATCAGTGTCTGGTCCATTTCTTTCTCTTTGACAGTGTTTGTTGGATGTCTTTCCTCTTCTGTTGCACTCTCATCATGTGCACTGGCCTCTACTTGGTTGTTTGGTAGGAATATCTTGATCCCTCCAATAATCAAAATGCTCCTCTGATCCTCCTCCTTTGTGATGGAAGTATTCAACTTCTCATCACCTTCATTCAGATGGTCTGAAAACCCACATGAATCTCCTCCTATCAACACTCCTCACTGACATGAACTCACTTCTGAGCTCCTGAGACTTTCAGATAGTCTCATTTATTTCTCCCTTCCCACCCGACAGTCTATGAGATCAACTGATTCCGTCTCATTTCCCACTTAGCAAACTGAACTTTCTCTACTACTCCTCTGGAAGTATTCGAGACCTCCAACTGATCTTTTTCCATTGCCCACCTGGAAACTTGAAAGTCCATTTCTGCCCACTTGGCAGTTTAGTAGATCTTCATCTAATTTCTTCTCCCCCTCGTCGTTTATATTTCTCCGAGTCTCTAGTTCACAAATGTGAATTAGTTCCTCCTCTGTGTCACTGAGGTTTTCAGTATGCCTCAACCACCTCCTCATCAACCTTTGTTGTCCTCTGGCCAACAATTCCCTTACTGGCCACTTCACCTTCTTCCTCATGGGCCATTCATACACCCAATGCGTTTTTTCATCCTGCTACATTTCAAATGAAAGCTTCTCCATTTTGGCTCTTATCTCATTGAACTCCATATCCATCTCTAGATTCTTCTTCTTCTGTTGTTGGCCTTCTCTTCGACCACGTCCATGGACTTCAGTATCCATTTTCACCTTCTACCTGCCCTCCTGGAAATCCTATGGATCACTCTTCATCTGCGAGCATCTCCATCTTCTCTCACATCTTATCTGGCTGTTTAAAATTTTGCTATTGCGTCCATGAAACAACCTTCTCACAGAATGTCAATACTCTACTTTCTTCACCTCTTTCTTATATGTTGTCTACAAGCAAGGCTCGGTCTTTTGATTACCTCTGTTGCCTACAGAAATCAATTTTGTGCTATGATACCACCTAGTATTAGACTATATCCTTTCTCTTCTCTCTACTATAGAAATAAATAAATAAATATGTGCTCTGATACCACCTGATGCAACCCCCCTACCTCAATAGGGTCTATCGACCTCCTGGTCACTAGCTCTTCACCAAACTGAGTTGGATTAGCTCTTTTGGGTCTCGTTTGGAACCTCCACTAAACAAATCCACAAGCCCTCTGTGAACTACACCCACGCAAACAAGCACTAGGCACAAGTTCCTTCCACACGACCACGGGTTGTGACCGCACGCCTCTCAAAGGGTGTTTCATGATTTCGTGTATTGGGTATCCTGCATGTGAGCCACACGACTCTTTCGACCTACGATATCCTGACAGGAGCCTAGCACATGCTAGATCCTCCCTTATCCTTCTCCATGTGACCACTACCTATGACCACAAGCCTAATCAAAAGGTGCATTGTGAAATCACATATCGGGTCCTTGCATGTGATTCACCTCGACTCTCTCGATCTTTGATTTCCCGACAGGGGCCTAACACTTGCTAACTCCTCCTTCATATGACCATGTGCGGTGACCTTGTGGAACTATATTATTGCGGGCGCGGGCAAGAGGGGTTTTAGACCAACCTGCTTTTCACCCCATAATCCTTCTCTAGCTAACACATACCCCATCACTAAAACAGTGGTTGAAATTACATCTCGCTCAAGGAATATTATCATCCGAGCATGTCCTAGCCCCGCAATCCCTTAAATGTGAATAAGTGAATGTAACATTTATCAACTGCCATCCCATATAATTATAGATTGTTCTGAATGATCATTGAAAAAGTCAAATATGCTCTCATTTAATCATGCCCATGCTCATTGGTATCCTTTTGAGTATCATTTTAATATAGGTCATTGATTTTCATTAAAGTGTTGTTTAATATATGTTCTTGATCTCAACATAAGTATTCTTTTAATCTATACAATTAATATTTATTAAACTTTCTTTTTATTTTTTTAGTGGCACCATAGAAATCAAATCTAACCATGATGAACATTAATATTATAAAACTCCCAATAATATTTATTGGTGACTATTAGCTAGTTCAAATAACATGTCATTATAGTTATAATACTTCTCTCTCATCGAGCCACAATTAAGGGCTAAGTCACATATATCATGAAGGTCAAATTAAATGTCTCTTGAGGTATAAATCCCATGTTAATTCATAATCAAATCGCAATACAATTGAAGGTAAAAACATTTTCCATTCTTAAAGTAAGTCACATATTCGTTGAGGGATAAATCATGTGTCTTTTGCTAAAAGTCACATGCCCATTGAGGAATAACTCAATCACATGTACAATGAGGAAAAATTTTTTCCTTCTTAGACTAAGTCACATACTCATTGAGGTATAAATCATGTGTCCTTTGCTAACAAAGTCACATGCCCATTCAGGAATAAATCTACCACATGACCAATAAGGACCAAATCACAAGAATGTTGAAGGCCAAAATGTTGGTTGTGGAGCCTGATTATCTTCCTGATTCAGAGGTCCTTGCTTTCAGCCGTGTTTATACCCCATGAAGTATTTACACCCCAGAAGTATGTACACTCTTCCAC
>JZKD02S2048691.1:8695-21660 GCA_000966675.3 Picea glauca
TAATTAACTAAGTGTCATTTTTGAGTATTGTGGAACACTTGTGCTTTAAAGTTTTCAAATCTTTTGTTAAGTGTTCTTTATGGTGTGATCCCTCAAGAGATAGCGCATCCCATTTAGAGGCATCATTTTGTTGGGTCTTGAGTGTTGATGTTGCCATTGAAAAACAATCCAATAGAGTAAGTGCTATTGGGGCATGCTTGACTTTAATGTGTTGATGATGTTCATGCCTTGATATCTTTTAATTCCTGCACATTAAAACACATGGTTAGCTTGTTTCTTGTGTAAATTTGTATCTTGTTGTACATCTCCTATTTTAATATTGTTGTATATCTATCATTCATTATTGGTTGTAAGTATCTTTGTAAATCTTTTGTAATCAAACACCTTTAAACTTTAGTTGACCCCTTTGCCCAACCTTAAGCACTAGTCTTAGTTGACTTAGGGAAGGGCTTGCTTGACATAAGTAAATCTTGCATCTTGCATTGTTGCCTTTGCATCATAGGTTAGTCTTCTCCCCAACCTTGTAACTAATTAAAACCAACTCCTAGAACATAACGTTAATCACATCTAGTAACTAGGGTCTACCCCCCTTGGCTTCCCTAGGAGTAAGCCTAGACGGAAGAGGTTCAAGCCAAAGTGACAATGTGGGCTTTGAACCTAGGCATTGTGCCTCCAAGGACACACTAAGTTAGCAGGACTTAGCTCACGTTTGCAAGTGTGTATAAGGACGGCAACAAGGCCTACGCAATACTTTGTAAACTCTAATAAAATCAAATCACATAAATCTATAGCAATACTACTACAGATTTATCCCTAGCAAAATACTTTGCTTAAGGTTCTTTAAGTAAAACAATGTGAAGCAAGAATAACAAAACCTACAATGTTACCTCACCAAGAGCAAATATCACACAAGAGTAGCCAATAGAACCAAAAGTACAGCATGAAAGCACCAAAAAAAAAAAATAGATCCTCCAAAGCTTCACTTTATTGCTCCAAGAAAGGTTACCAAATGCCACCAAAATTACAAGACAAAAATGGGAGAGAATGAGAGAGAGTAGGGAGAGATTTTGGCATAATAGAGTTGTTGTAAAAACTCATGTCAAAATGAGGAGAGACGGCTTCCTTTTAAAGGAGGAAAAGATGAGAGACCCCTCTTGGATGAGTTACAAGTGTCACCTATCCAAGAGAGAGAGAACAAGTTAAGAGGGGCTCACTTTTAGGGTTTTGGAGTGAGTTAGGGTTTGAGGGGTGAGATATGAGGGGTAAAAACCCTTTCCTTTTGTTCAAACATGAGGTTAGGCTATAGGAAGGGTGCACTTCGGGTTTTAGACACTTTTTCACTTTAATTTTTACTTTCCCCTAAGTTCATGAAGAAGGGGGGAGCCCCTAGTGAAAAGTGTCTAAAGTCATGAGAGAGAGTGGGGAAATGGTTTCTAATGTATTTCCTAAGTTGGAAAAGTGAAAATCCACTTAGAAGAAACCCCCATGCCAAGCCAACAACCAAAAGTGAGTCTCCCTAGTAAAAAGTCCAACCCCCTTCCTCATGAACTTAAGGAAAGTAAAAAATTAAAGTGAAAAAAGTGTCAAAACCCTAAGTGCACCCTTCCTAAAGCCTAACCTCATGTTTGACAAGTCAAAAGGGGTTTTCCCTCTTCATATCTCACCCCTCAAACCCTAACTCACTACGAAAACCCTAAAAGTGCCTCTTCCTTGACTTGTTCTCTCTCTCTCTCTTGGATGGGTGACACTTGTAATTCATCCAAGAGGGGTTTCTCCTCTCTCCCTCATATAAACGAAAACCTTCCCTCCTCATTTTGACATAGATTTTCCACAACAACTCTATTATGCCAAAATCTCTCTCGTCCCTCTCTCATTCTCTCTCGTTTTCTCTCATGGTTCTTGGTGCCATTTGGCAAATTTTTCTTGGTAATAAAATTGAAGCTTTGGAGGATCCTTTGTGTCTCTTGGAGTATTCTTGGAGCCATGGTATTGTGTTAATATTGAGGTAATATTGCTGCAATTATTTTATTGGTCTTTCCTTACTTGCATTATTTCACTTGGAGATCCAAACAAAGTATTTTGCTTGGGATAGATTAGTAGTAGAATTGCTATTAATCTTTGTGGATTATTTCTATTAGGTTTGGAAAGTACCTTTCAAGCTATTAGAACATACTCACTTTATTGCTCCAAGAAATGTTACTAAAGGACACTTGTTGACCACCTATTTCAACTAGGGGGTCAACTCCATGTGCCATGAAGATATGTACCTGATGGTACAACAAAGTTGAAGACTTACTGGTTCTACAAGACAATTTTGGGCTCAACACTTGTTTTTGTAATTGGAATTTCTGCTCCCCTATGTTGGATAATAATGTAATGGGTCTGCATGGATCATATTGTAAGTTAGTTGCCTAGGACATTATCATTAGGGAAGTCATTTCATCGAGTGTTTTTTTTTACTTAGGTGATTAATTTGGCCTAACCAACCTTCTTAATTACCCTTGAGTTTTTCACTCCCACAATAATCCTCCAAAGTGGTGAAAGGCGTTCTAATGATCGAGCCCAATGGGTGATTAGGGTCTTGGAATATTGTAAATGACCATGCTAAGTAGTTTTTTTTTAATTTTTTAAAATTACCCAAGTAATGGTAATTTTAATTATTTTTGATGTAAAAATGTAAAAACTAGGTCCTTGGGGATTTTGATAGGGGTGTGAGTACTCAAAAGAAATGGAATGAGACCCCCTACACCCTTGGGCCAAGTTTCATCTCATTTGGACAAGTTTTTCTAGGTCATTGTCCATGAGGAGTCCAAGTCAGTATTGAGTCAGCAATTTAATTACTTAATTGACAAAGTCAAAGTGTCAATTTTTTGTAAAAATGAGCAAAAAGGTTAGAGAAAGAGTGGAAGATGATGCCTAACCCCTTTCCTAAGTTAGTGAAACACCTTTCCTAACTTAATTTCACCCCCTCGCGGAGCCATCACCTCATCCCACCAATCTCCCCTAGGGAAGTTGTGCCCCCTTTGGTGAGAAAGTCCTGAAAAGTGAAAAATTAAAAGAAGAAAACTCCTTTCTCCCTAAGTGCGCTCCCCTTAGTCTAATTCACTGTTGGACTATGTCAAAAAGGTATTTCCCTTCCCCCTCACTCACCCCTCACAAATCCTAGATGACTAAAACCCTAAAAATGTGCCCCCCTTGAGATGCTCACCCTCTCTTCATTGAATGAAACTTGGAGTTCATCCAAGAGGGGTCACTCTTGGCTCCCAAGTATAAAACAAAACCTCCCCTCCCTCATTTGACACATCTATTCTCAGCTATTGATACTATTCCCAAATCTCTCCTACTCCTCTCTCTCTCTCTTCTTGTTTTCATTCTTTCTTCTCAAGCTTGTGGAATGTATTTTCTCAAGCCTGCTTCTATTGGAATAAAGAAAATATTTGGAAGGAATTTCATAGTGCATTGGGAGTCTTCTTGATGCTCCTAATGGTCTTGGTTTGAGGTGATATTGCTGCCATATTTTTCTTGTGGGTTTCTTGCCTTGAAATTTAATTTAGGAGACCCCAAGCAAAGTATTTTTCTTGGATAAGTTTATGGTACTATTGTTGTAGACTTAGTGAGTTGTTTGTATGGTTATTGAAAGTATTTTTCAATTTCCATTTCATGTGCTCACCTCTTTATTGTTTTGTAGCAAGATCTCACTTATTTGCAGGTCACTAAGGGTTTGGAGAAACAATTTTCAGATTTGGGAAGTTGCTTGTTCAACCAAGATATTCCTCCATTAATTTTATGTTCTAACTTCTATCATCCCTTGAAGATTTGTGGTGGGTTTTCAGTTATAAAATAGGCCCTAAATCATATTATATGTTCATATTTTTATGGTAAAAATTTATATTTTCACTAATAGAAATTTTTGTGAGTTGTTTTGTACATTTTCAGCGTTTCCAACAAGCTTTAAGTTACTGATTTTTGCAGATTCTCGCCAATACAAGGGGAGGTGTTGCACAATTTGGGCCACAAAACACTCAAGAAGAGCCTCCAACTTGGGGTAACAAAACCCCTTACTTCTCTCTTCTCTTTCCTTGATTGTAAGCAGTCCAAGAGAGTATCTAGGGCTTGCATTATTCACTAATTTCTAATTTTCTGTTTTGTATAAGTTGTATATAATTTGTGCCTACACCTAGCAAAGAGGTTTGGCTTTGCCACTCATGCTAAATCGTAAGGCTAGGATTCATACGTAGTTTTCTGTTTTAAGATTTTATTTTGTTGCCCCACTTGTTCTTAAGACAAGGTTATGTGGCTAGGTTTCCTTGCTTTCATTTCAAGTCCAGTTATTTTATTTGTTTATTTATTTTGCCTACACCCTGCAAAGAGGATTGGCTTTGCTACCCATGCAGTATCGTAAGGCTATTTTAGCATGCTAAATGGTTTATGGTTTATTCTTCTAGTCTCATTTTCCTTTCAAGTTCATGTGTATATCTTGCTAGTTAGAAGCATTTCCTTTTTTATTCTTGTATAATCCCTTGGAGGCATACTTCATTTCTTGTACTTTTCATTAAGCACTTGTTATTTCATTTACTCAAGCTTTCAACACAAGTAACTTTTAATCGCTAAATCAATTTACTTGTAGCTCTAAGGGGATTAATTTATCTAGCTTATTTAGATCATCCATTACTGATACAACTTTCACCACCAAAATGAGGGCTTGTGGAGGCTACTTGGGGTGCTAGATCAGGGATGATCTCACGGCACTAGGTGTCCCCCTTGTTGAGCGCCCAAGTTTTCCGGGTTGACCTGTGGAGCTAGGGTAAGGCCTTGTTTGCCTTGCTTATCGAGCACCTAGCAATCCTTTTGGCCAAAGCGGTAGGAGTATTGGGGAAGTCACCTAGTCTAGGATTGCAACTTCACCTCACTAATTTCAACTGTAAAATCTACTCACGACAACCTAATCCTTAACTCTATAATCCAATCTAAGTTGTGTATGCTCTTTTATTTTTGCAACTTTTACTTCAAGCATCATCTTCCAAGCATTTTAATTGAGCATTGTTGTGGTTGAATATCTCATCTTTGAAGTTGTGCACTAGTGCCCTTGGAGGCTTTGTTTTCAAGTTACTTCATCTTTAAAGTTGCGCACTAGTGCCCATTGGTGGCTTCATTTCCATGTTTTGTCTCCTTTAGAGTTGCACACTTGTGCTTTAGCTGCCTCCTTGAAGTTGCACACCTCTCCTTTGGGGCCTTCAAGTTTGGGTTGCAAGTTGTGTAGTTGTGGTGAATGCATCTTTGAGCTTTTTCATTTTCTTATCTGCAAAATCCATTAAGAGTTAGTTTAATAATTGCTTCACTATTGTAATAGATCTAACTAGTGCTTAACTCATTTCATTTGTAAGTAGTTGTATCTTTGTATATTGTTGTAGTATCTAGATATTCTTTATTTGTTGATAGTTGCTATAATTCTTTTGTATCTCATCTATTTTGTAAAGTTATTCTTTGCTTTGTATTTAGATCTTTGTTGTAACTTAATTGACCCCATTGCCCAACCTTAGGCACTAGTCATAGTTGACTTAGGGAAAGGTTTGCTTTTCATTAAAGGTTTGCATTGCATTGTTGCCTCTCATATAGGTTAGTTTCCCCCTACCTTTAACAAACTAAAATTAACTCCTAGATTTCACCTAATAACTCACATAGTAACTAGGGTCTATCTCCCTTGGCTTCCCTAGGAGTAAGCCTAGATGGAAGAAGTTCAAGTCGAGGTCATAGTGGGCTTGAACTTGGGCATTGTGCCTCTAAGGACACACCAAGTGGATTGAGACTTTTCCACGTTTGTAGGTGTGTATAAGGATGACAACAACACCAAAATTATAAGAGAAAAATGAGAGAGAATGAGAGAGAGTGGGGAGAGATTTTGGCATAATAGAGTTGTTGTGAAAACTCATGTCAAAATGAGGAGAGAGGGATTTAATTTAGAGGGAAAGAGGAGAGACCCCTCTTGGATGAGTTACAAGTGTCACCCATCCAAGAGAGAGAGAGAGAGAGAGAACAAGTCAAGGGGGGCTCACTTTTAGGGTTTTGGAGTGAATTAGGGTTTGAGGGGTGAAATGTGAGGGGGGAAACACCTTTTCTTTTGTTCAAACATGAGGTTAGGCTATAGGAAGGGAACACTTAGGTTTTTATGCACTTTTTCACTTTAATTTTTACTTTCCCCTAAGTTCATGAAGAAGAGGGGGAGCCCCTCTCACTATGGAGACTCAACTTAAGTTGTTAACTTGACTTGGGGGGGTTCTTCTAAGTGGATTTTCACTTTTCCAACTTAGGAAATACATTAGAAAACATTTCCCCACTTCTTTTCTTGACTTTAGTCACTTTTACAATTTTTGGCTTTTTTACCTTAGTCAATTATTCGCTAATTTTTTACTGACTTGGATTCCTCATGGACAATGACCTAGCAAAACTTGTCCAATTGAGATGAAATTTGGTACAAAGGTGTAGGGGGTCATAATCCATTTTATTTGAGTACTCACACCCCTATACAAAATCCATAAGGATCAATTTTTTACATTTTTCATCAAAAATAATTAAAATTTCCAATTTACGGAAAATTTTAATTATTAAAAAATCCTATCAAAACCTAGCGGAATTCCACAAGACTCTAGGAGATGTCTAGCATGGTCATTTACAACATCGTTATACTTTAATCACCCACTGGGATCGATCGTTAGAACGCCTTTCACCACTTTGGAGGATTATTGAGTGAAAAACTCAAGAGTAATTAAAATCGTTGAAAAGCAAGATTAATTACCTCAGGAAAAAAAGATTGGATGAAAGGACTTCCCTAATGATAAAGTCCTAGGCAACTAAATAAAACTTGACCCATGCTAACATATTACAAAATTATCCCACGCAAGGGAGCGAGCATTCCGTGGACATAAAAAGAAGTGTTGGGAGCAAAATTGCCCCGCTGAGCCATAAGTCTTCAAACTTGTCGTACCATAAGGTATGTATCTTCATGGTACACGACGTTGACACCTAGTTGAAATAGGTGGTCAATAGATACCTATATACGAGAGAAATGAGAAAGAAAGTATGCAAATATGAGAAGAGTATTGTTGCAATTGTACACATATCTGCATTTTATATTGTAGTACAAAACTGTTAGAGAGCTATCATGTTTGAGAAAGTATCCCAAGATTAGAGTAAAATATACATATTTTGTATTAGTGATCAAGTTTGACCAAGTCACTTATGAATTATTTACAATGAACTAGGAAAAATACAAAATGAATAATACAAATATTTACATATTTGGACTAATTCTGTTGAGGGACTGAGTCTCATCATTACTTGAACTTGTGAAACAAGTGAAAATATGCAATGTCATGAGTTAGGTACAAACAAAAACTAGGGCTGCAGAAAAATTATAGAAATTTGCAAAACAATATGGATATGTGGAAATTTTTGAGAGAAAATTCTAAGCAATAATGGGTTACGTACATGTTATATGTTGAGTATCTAAAAGGAGGATTTTAATGCACCTGTAAATCATTTGGAGTTGAGAGGTCAAGGAGAATTCTGGAGGAAAATCTCAAAAGTGGTCAAAATTGCAGAAATCTAAAAAAGCCTTAATTTTTAAGCTCTAATACCAATTGATTTGTGCAAAATACTGGAATACAATATGAACTATAGCTTGGACATTCTAGTTTTGATTTTACACATTTACCATGCTTAAGGATTTTTCAAGGCACAAAATAAACAGTTTGAATCCTTGAATTCTTAGGGCCTTTATCAATTTTAACATTTGTATATTATAGAGACAATAATTTGCATAAATTTCATTTTGGTTTCCTATGGTTCCATTGCAGATATTATTTCTTCTCATGTAGTCCATTAATGTTGTAATTCAGTTTTCAAATGGTATCATATAACATAGTTTTAGTTAGCAAAATTGAAAAGAAAACACTAACTGCACAGTGCAAAGTCCACGAACTGAAAAATATGACAATTACACGTCTGCATTGTTTTCTGATTGAAATGTTTACTCCAAATTGAATATTCTAATGGAATTTGGTATGCAAATGTTTGTTAATTCCAAGTATGTAATCCTGGATTACAACCACTTTTTTTTCTTCTTGTCAAACACTAGAAATCCACCAGCAGCTCCAATGCCAAAGAGAATGGAACAACTAGCTTCTGCACCCACGTTAAGAAATAATTCTTTCAACTTTGAGAGAATTTGGGGAGGGCATCACCAATATAATTTGAAAAAGGTAAAATCTAGATGATTGTTGTCATCGCTTTTTCTGTCATTTAAATATTCTATACTACACTTAACTAGGCAAATAAGGTGCAGCATATGACGCAGAATGAAATCGTTTTGTTTCAACCACTAGCAGAATAAGGTGCAGCATATGACGCAGATAGGGATTTGAACAGTTTAGTGAGGAGCAGAATGATGAAAAAGTATAACACGTACTTTCTGGTCTTGTTTTCCGGTTTTTAAATGTACTTATTTTTTACATTGAAAAATTGGTTTCTAGAAATTGAATTTAAAGACAACAGAATCTAGAACAAAAGTACTGTGATCCTAAGACTGTGGCCCTCACCAAACTGTTTCAATGCACGGTAATCCACTTATTCTAGTTGAAATCTCAGATTTTTAGAGTTTTGTTATCATGTTAGATTACAAATCATACTTGTAATGCTACTCGAAACCGTGAAAGCATGGCCAGATTTAGCTTGGAAGCACAGAGAGGTTTTATTGCATTTTATTGATCCAATTTTTGTTCATATTTCTTCCATTTCTCGATAGTCAAAGAACCTCAAGAATCCATCAGCTTTTGCATTTTTGGAATTAGCCTCCTTGTAATAGTAATCTATTTTTAAGGTCACAGCCAAGCCAAAACTTCCCATATGTTATAACCACTTTTGGCAACTTCATTGATTGTCGTAGATTCCAGAATATTAGCACTTCGAGTATTGATGACTTTAGGTATGGGGTACTAAATTGTAATGTCCCTTTCCAAGTGATCTCTCCAGGAGATTGACGTAATAGTCTAGGTGATTCCTGTCGGCTATAGTCAGTGGAAAAAGGGATTAATTAATTATTTAATGTCATGGGGGCAGAAAAGTAACTTTTTAGAAGTGACATTGAGTAATTAATAAAAAGGTGTTTTTAAGTGACTTGAGTTTATAAAGTCACTTTATTTTATTAAAAGGGTAAAAGGGTCCGAAAATGGTTGACGAAAAAATAAAGGAGAATGAGAGTGCCCTCTCTCATTATGCATTGTTATTTTCTCAAAACGAATTTGAGAGAGCTCTTGTGGCTTTGGATTTTGGGACGAAAAACCCTAGAGAAAGAGATTGGTTTCGGTGGTGAGGCTTGTTACCCACCAAGTTGCACTAGGATGGACTTGCAATTGAGCCGCCAAAGATTGAACAAATACTTGTTCAAAATTCAGAGTTTAGAATTCCAACCGACCATTATGGCCGCTTTTCTTCCTTTTTACTGTATTTCCATACCCCCGTGGGGAATTGTAATAAGATGAATTTAGCATGATGAAATTGTAAAAGGATTATCCTCCTAAGACTCATGAGTGCATCACTCTAGAGTGTCTTTTTTTCTTATTAATTATTTCTTGCTTGAATTTTTAAAGCGAGTTATATTTTTTGAGTTTTTCACTCATTTCCTCCAAAGCTGGAGTGTGTACTGATAAATAGGCCTTAGTTTGGTTATCTAAGTTTAGTGTATAATGTATATTACCATGCTAATCATCCTCCTATAGTCTCATGGAAATGTGTTAAGTCCCCCTGAGTTTTTTTTTACTGTTTTATGCAAATAAAAAATTTCCCACAAAAACGAGATATTTTAATTGTAAATAATACCTAAGTTAAATAAGTGGCACTAGGAGGAATTATATGCCTTGGGGGTATTCATTTTCACACTCAGAATACCCACTTTACCTATGTACCCACTTTTTGAGTGAAATTAGTGATTTTTAATCACTTAAAATTAATTTTACTCGCAAAAAGTCAATAAAAGACAAAAAAGCAGCAAGTGCTATTTTTTGGGAAATATGTCGGAAACATGTTTCAAGTTAACTCACCCTCTCTTAAGTTGAATAAGCCTTGTTGGCACTTGGAGAGGAGTTATGGGTGAGTGTGTTGTTGTTTGACTTGAGTTAGGAGGTTTCCCCAATGTGAGGTGCACCCTCCTTGAGGAGAGGTGGCGCACTCATGAAGAAGGCTTCCCACCTCTTGAGAGGTGGCACCCTCTCTCTACCTCTCTCACTCACACATGGCGACTTGTAGGAGTTCTATGAGAGGTGGCAGCGATGTATTAACACTTGTCTCACCATTTGCTAACATGTGGTGCGCCCTCCCTCTCCAAGTGGTGCGCTCTCCTCTCTTGGAAACTCCTCCCTCTTGCTATATAATAAGGAAGACTCTCCCTTGGTCTAGTTAGAATTTGAGACTTGGGGTTATGCTATTGTAATGCTTTCAAGCTTTGTGGAATAAATAATTGAAGACTTTGGAGGTCATTCTTGCGGTGTTGTCCAAATGTGTGGATGCCCATTGTTCCATTTGATGTGTTGAGGTTATGGTAAATTTGCTTCTTGTAATTACTTTGTTCATTTGTCCTTGAATAATAATATATTAGAGAGCTAGCTTGCATTTCTAAATATTGTTAATTGTAATGTTTTTGACTTGGCTAGTCTAGGAAACTCTACTAATGTGTGTGTAGGATTAATTGTTTACAACATATAAATGAGCATTCAAATAATAATGGCGACAAAAGAGTGCAAAGATTATATTATGAAATCTCTGTGGAGGACAAATGCCGAATGCGGTTGAATAAAATAAATCACTCGTCTAGATCAATGACAAAAGGATCTTAGTCGGAATACAATAGAAACTAAAAAAATAATACTCGATACCAAATAATGTTGTCGAATGCAATGGATGAGATGAAGAACTGTTGCGGATATGCCAGCTCATACGACAACTGCTACAAGTTTGGAAAGTTCGCCCTAGTGGCTATACTTCTTGGAAATGCCTAGAAACTGTCCCAAACAATGCGCCTTTCTCTGCCTCATAGTCCTGGTGACTGTCCGAACCTCAATTGGTGTATCTGGTCCTCAGATGGATCCCCATGGGGGAAATGCGCCCCCTTTGCTTTGGAAAATTGCGACCTAGTGATTCCACCATCGGAATCGGCTAATGTGTGTCTCAAACTCATCGCCTAGGTCTATTGTGAAATGGGTCGGAAGGCTTTCCCCGAATCTGAACCCATGATTGCTCGGGAACCCCGAATATGTCCTCCCCAAGTGCTGCACTCCCAATGTACAGAAAGTGCAACCCAGATGATTCCTCCGTCAGAATCTGACGAGAAACTAGAAAAAATATGCGCCTTTCCTTCCTCTCAACTGGGTTGGAGGGGAATCTCTGAACTCTCCCTGAAAGGGACGAGTCAATCCACTGAACCTCCTCAAAAGTTGCGCCCTCACCCTGAATGAGTACGCCCTTGCTGCTGCAACCTGCGAAACTATTGCTGAAGATTGATGGAAGATCTGTGTGACCTCCCCGGTGACTAGGGTGTGTCTCTCAACACCGAAATCAACCACTGGTGTATTCCTCCTGGAATCCACTGAGCTACCTCTCCTGAGATGCGCCTCTCTCCTCAATGACAAGTCAAAATATACATAACGGTGAATTAGGCCGCTGAACCTTCTCTTATAGTTTCCCGAAACCCTAATTCGTTGTTGACTTCTAATTTTAGCTCATGCCACTTTTAGCTCAATGTCACTTTCTAATATAACACCTTTGACTGGAGTGACCTCTAGTAACCCTGTTTACCCCTTTCTGGCCCTGGCTATAGTCTAACTATGTGGTTTAGACCATTAAGCTTCCTCTCTAGAGCTTCTATTCGTAAAGGGACATTACAATCCTCCCTTCTCGAAATTGCTTGTCCTCAAGCAGTACCAATCCAGGGTGCTACAACACCTTCTCGCTCTCCCAAGTAGCGTCCTCTATTGGAAGCCCTCTCCATCTGATCAAACACTCTCTGATGACCCTGCTCCACAGTTTCCGCTCCCGGAACTCCAGTACCTCCTCCGGAACTAACTCCAATTGTACCTCCTCATCCAATGGGGGAAGCTCCTCTGATGTGTTGATGAATTGTCCCACTGCCTTTTTGAGGCAAGATACGTGGAACACGTTATGAATATTGCTCCCCTTTGGAAGTTCTAGCTCATAAGAAACCTCACCTACTCGGCGCATGATCTTGTAAGGGCCATAAAATATGGGCTTGATCTTCTCGGCCTCACTATTCTTCAGAGATGACTGTCTGTAAGGTTGGAGTCTCGAGAAAACCAGATCCCCAACCTCAAATATTTGCTCTATCCTGTGCCTGTCCTCACTCATCTTCTCCTGATTCTGTGTTGTCTACAGCCTACAGGTTCTCTTTCAACAACTTGAGAATCTCTTGACTCTCTGTGATCAAATCCTTGGCCTTGGGAGCTCTTCTCTCCCCGAAAACCAAGTCTACGAAAGTGGGAGCATCATATCCATACAATGCTCGGAAGGGTGTGTAATCTCCCCACTTTGGGACATCATTACATTGCAGAGGGTTATGATGACCAGAGTAGCCAGATGGAGGTTATAGTGAGTACAAAGATTATGGGGAGGTATTTTGGGGTCCGGCTTGCATCATTCATCCCATTTCATCGTTAGGATCCATTCCGCACAAGTTGGCTTTGGTTCCGTTGCATTCCGACGATTTCCATGATTTTGAGTATTTTGAGCTATAAGTTAATTAAATTCACTGAAGTGGTCATTTTTGTAATGATCCCAAGCCAAATTTTTTTCTTGGAATCACTAACTACTACTGATCTATTGATGTGCATGTATTTATTGAGTTATTAAGTGCATACAAGATTCATCAACACACGAAGATCACAATATATTCAAGATGTAGA
>JZKD02S2048691.1:42655-53863 GCA_000966675.3 Picea glauca
TCATGCATGCCTTAACCAAGTTCAGGCAGTATCTGGTAGGTAGCATCTTTGTGGTGAAGACTAATCACAACAGTCTCAAGTATTTCCTAGATCAGAAAGACCTCAGTGAGAGACAGGAGGAGTGGGTCTTGAAGATCCAAGCCTTTGAATTTGACAATGAGTATGTCAAGGGGAAGAGGAACATCGTAGCAGATGCCTTGTTTAGGAGGCCACCAGGGTGTTCAATGATGGACATTTGCCCATATTGGAAAGCATGTTTGTTGGTAGAATACTCCAAGAACAAATTTGCTTGTGAGGTGATGGATGGACAAGTGGTTGATGATAGGTACAGGGTTCTAGATGACGTCATTTTCTACAAGGACCGAATCTACCTGGTTCCAGAATCTACCCTAAAGGGGAAAATTCTGAAGGTGTGTTATGATTCACCTACAATAGGGCACTAGGGGTACTTCAAAATGTATAGGAAGATCAACGAGAGATTCTCATGGAAGGGTCTCAAGGATGATGTACTGAAACACATCCGGAAGTGCACGACTTGTCAGTAGAACAAGTCCGAGCATACACACCCCACAGGGTTGCTTTAGCCTCTACCCATTCCAGAGAATAAATGGGAGATCATTTCTATGGATTTCATTATAGGCCTTCCTCGAATGCAGGGCAGGGATTGTATATTTGTGGTGGTCGACAGGCTGACCAACTTTGCACATTTCTTTTCCATACCCACAAACTACAAGGCCATACAGGTAGCAAAGTTGTTTTTCAGAGAGGTATTCTGGTTGCATGGTTTACCCAGGCAGATAGTCAGTGACAGGGATGGTCGCTTCATCAACAGGTTTTGGTAGGAGCTTTTTCGGTTGGCAAGCACGAAGATAGCTACGAGTACCAACTACCACCCACAGACAAATGGACAGATAAAGATCGTCAACAAATGGGTGGAGGGATATCTGAGGAACTATGTGGGAGGGAAGCAGTGCACATGGGTGAGATGGTTGCACATGGGTGAGTATTTCTACAACACGACTTACCATGTATTTATCAGGACGTCACCATTCAGAGCATTGTATGGATACGATGCACCCTCTTTTGTGGAGACTGTGTTTGGGGATAGCAGGGTCTCGGGGGCCAAAGACTAGGTGGAGGAGAGCTAGAGGATTCTGCAGGCAGTGAGGGAAAACTTGTAGACAGCTCAGAACCAACAAAATATCAATGCAGATAGGAAGAGAGTTGAGCGCAGTTTCGAGGTAGGGGATTTGGTTTTTTTGCGATTAGAGTCATACAGACAGTCCTCCTTGAAGAGGAACATAGTAGAGAAGCTAAAGCCAAAATTTTATGGACCTTACATAGTCATCAGGAGGGTAGGCAAGGTGGCATACGAGCTAGAGCTACCGGAGGGTAGCAAAATTCATAACGTCTTCCAAGTTTCTTTCCTTGAAAAGGCAGTGGGACAATAGGCCATCATTTCAAAGGAGTTGCCACCCTTGGATGAGGAGGGTCAGTTGGAGCTAGTGCCGAAGGAGGTGCTCGAGCAGAGAGAGTGCAAGTTGAGGAGCAGGGTCATCAAGGAGTGCTTGGTTAGATGGAGGGGACTTCCAGTGGAGGATGCCACATGGGAGGGAGAGCATATTTTGCAGCACCCAAGATTGATGTTGCTTGAGGACAAGCAATCTTTGGAAGGGAGGACTTTGATGTCCCGTTCCCAAGAGTAGGCCAACAAGGAGTGACTTAATAGTCTATTTGTTCCCGTAAACTATAGTCAGGCACAAATAAGGAACAAGAGGAGAAGGGTGATTTGAAGGCTAAACGAAGAATTAAGCCAAAAAGCATAGGAAAAGTCACTTAAGCCTAAGTCAACGAAGAAATAGAATGAAAAGGTGTTAAAGGGGGACTTAATTAATTAATTATTCACTTTAGGAGGAAAAGCGCCTAGCTTAAGTGATCTCAATGGTGAATTAGATCGGGAAGAGTATAAAGGGAGGAATTCGACCTAATTCCTCATTATGTTATGATTTGATGTTGAGATATTTGAAGAGGAGGAAATCGACCCCCTTGTTGTTTTGTAGATTTCTGGAGGAAACCACCACCATTGATCAGTTTTGATGTTGAGAGACACACCCTAGCCTATCAAAGATACCATCTAGGTGTTTAACCGTGCATTACAGGTATCCAGTTCAGTGATTGTGCAACTCAGCCAGTGAGGGCGCAATGGTTAGAGAGAGGGTTTGTATGGCCGCTTGAGACGGTTGAGTATTTGGCTGATTCCTTCCGACCCATTAGAGAGCTAGCCAGGGAGCACCTATTGAGACACCTTTTGTTAGTTTCCGACGGTGGAATCTTACGAAACGAAGAAAACAGTCATTTAGGGCGCAACTCTCGAGGAAGTACATTTGGGGTTCCAGGGGGTATTTCGTAGCAGATCTGAGGAAACCCTTCCGGCCCATTACAGAGAAGGCCAGGACGATCGTTCTGAGTCATACATCGTCATATTCTGCCCGTTGGATCACTAGGGCACACTCCCACAACCCAAGAGGTGTGAAAACACCCAGGGGGTGACATTTGGAGCTTCAGAGGTCGGATCTTCAGTCCAACAATCATCAGGGTCAGCCTAGAGGCTAGGTCGCTTCTTTTGAGAGAGTTTCCAACTCATTTCGATGGGTATTAACATCAGGGCGAGTTTTCCAGATTCTACAACAGTTACCGTGAGCTGTCGGACTGTTTTTTGTCGATCTATCCGTGCATGCGCAGACCAACATTCCTTCTTCTGATCACGGTTATTTCTTGTTAGTTAATTTGTATTCCAGTGACGATCCATGAGATCTAACTGACGATTAGTATATCTGCTTCCAGCTTATTATTGTATTTCCTTCTTTTCCTCATTATATATATAAGTGAGTTGTGTTATCCTTCTTTCGCATGCATTATCTTTATACTGTTAAAACACTTAATGAATTGAAACACACTTGAAAAAATCACCAAGCATGTTCACACATTAACTCAAACGCATTTAGAAACCCCCAGAGTATCAAATTTCAGTGGCAAAACCGTAGTTCAGCAGTAGTTATCCAGATCAATTGGATCAGGGATATTGCAGATATGACACGCTATTCCTACCTAGGTCTCTAGTAGTACAACTCGACCAAAAAGGTGACAACACTTATCTAAAATAAAATTATGACCTGCCATGGTACAACTAAGCAAAAGACAAGAATTTAGAGTGTTATGATTCATTATCAGATTACACCAATGTTCACCATGGTCATGACCAATATCGGAAACAATATCACCACAAATGAGTAAGAACACAAGATATTACAATATCCAGTACATCGAGCATCATCATGAAACCATAGTAAGCAATTGATGCAATGAGATGTGTTATAGCGCAAGTTGTAGGTTGGACAAAGCCCGACCCAACCACAAAGCAAGCGCTGAATAATGACACTTTATGACTGAAAAAATGACACTTTAAGGTTGAATAAAGCAAGTTGTTATAACATGTATTTTCTGCAGAAAATTGCAGCCTTATGGCTGTAGCATTCAATGGCATGCAACAGCAAAATCAACCATGGAAAAGTGCCAAGAAGTAGCCCAAAAGGTGCACCCTAGTTAGTAGACTAGGTGAGTGAAGTTAGAGAGCTAGTCTAGGGTTATTTTAGGAGTTAAGAGAGTGTTATTAGCTAGGGTTATGCAACCCTAATGGCTGTAGGTTAAAGTTTGTAACAACAATTAAAGTAGTGGGAGAGATAGGATGCCCTAGTAGGGGAAGATTCCTCTCAATGAGGAAAACCAACTTCAAGCGAGAAAACTTTCAAAAGATCAAAATTTGTGTTTCCCAAGGCATGGATTTTATATCTCCAATGCAAAAAATGTATGACTAGTGCCTTTACTATTGGGTTAATGGAGTTAAATAAAAGAAAGAGCTAGAGAAGCTACCTCCTTGGGGGTGTAAGCCCTTTTACTTCCCAAGGTAGGTTTCTCTAGCTAGGGTTTAAGCTAAGAGGGTGCATGCCCTTATACTTCTCTTAGAAAACCCTTGTTTAACGAATAACATGAAGCATAAAATTATGAAGACTATGGTGGGGGTGTATGCCCTTATACTTCCCACCTAGCTCCTAGCACAACAATCCTTGACTTGAAAAAGAATGACAGCATAAGAGAATGACAGCATAAGAGTAAAAGACCATACCAAAATCAAGAAAGATGCTAAGATAATCCACCATAAAAGCTAGAATGCATTTATCCAAGGCTAGCGCCTCACTCCTCCATCAACCATTCATCAAGATAGCCATAAACAAGTGCACAAGAGACAAATAGAGCCAAGTGTAGTGAAAATTCCAGACCAATACTTCTCACAATGAGGGAGAGTTTTGTTAAAATGAGATCTTATGATCTCTTATTTATACAAAATATCACCAAGGTGACTTGTCCAAAAATTAAGGGGTAAACCATAAGATTAGGGGTCAACAACCCTAATATTTCCTCCTTAACAAAGTAATATTAAACAATTCATTTAAAATTTCACTTCTGCACAAATAAAACCCTAATTTACATGGACGTCACCCCTTTAGGGGACATTTTGGCACTAGGAGAAGGTCGTTGGTGATGTAGGAGGGTAGTAAGGCTTCCCAAAGCCACGTGTCAAGCATCCAAATGTATTCCTTCATGGTCAAAGCCTCAAAACCCTCAAAACGTCCAAGTGCCAATGCATATCATCTCACCACCATGCCCTAGCCCCCCAAACATGACGTCAAGCTCAAAAAGAGGACGTTTTGCCCCTCCGGGGCAAATCGTTTGGCAAGTGAGGGTTGGGCTATGTCGTCCAAGTCATCATCAAGGCCTTCCAAGTATGATATTTCTCATCTGCATGCGGGCCCTTGGCATCCAACCTGTGGGCTTGTAGCCCCATGGAAGCCCAATCTAGGCTTGTTCTCCCAAAACTATCCACTAACTAGGTCCTGCAAAGACAAATGAGCACGCCCTGCAAGGATCTCAAGTCATAACATCATGATAAGTGAATCCAATCAATAAACAATCCATCTGAGCATGTGCATTAAAGATCACTATATCAAACAATTAATTGCTCAAAGACACTATAAAACTTTTCAAGCTTGAATATGAGAGGGTTGATGAGGTGTCCTATTGGGTAGATCTTGCCCCAGGTCAAGGAGAGTTTCCAAGAGATCCCTCTCTAATCCATGTAAAGTGGATGAAGTGGTTGGGGTCAAGACTCAATGGGCATAGGGCTCATGACATACAAGGGGTCATAGTGTCTCATTCATGGGTGCCTTTGTAGAGGGTGTGTGGTACCTTCGTCTGCAATGCACTTTTTCCAAGACCATCAATTTCCTTTTATCTTTCTTTCTTTGTTTTCTTTCAATATAGCATAAGGAGAGGTTGAAGGTCACTGCCCTGACGTGGTGACCAGATGATGGCAATGTCACCCAGAAACACCTAGTGGAAATGAGAAACTTGACTCGTGATGAGACCCCCTTTCTCTCAGCCATGCAACTGAGAGCGATTTCCCTGGTTTGGTGACCATATGATGACAATAACATACCACCAGATATTCATGGACATGATAGGTCGGCTCGTGATGAGACCTCCTATCCTTCAACTAACCCTTTAAGCATTCTTTATTGTACTGTGGGTCCCCTTTACTCAAAGATAAGCGTTTCATTGCTTTCTTGGGTGATCCCTGGGCGAAGCATCTGGAATGTTTATACAAGGATTTTATCTTTTACCCAACATCAACCCCTCTAGGCCTTTAGCCCCTTCTTCCCATAGAATGAGGGACAACCCCTTCTTGGATCAATACACCCTAAAATCCCAAGAAATAAGGAAATGGAGGGGAACAATGATGGAAAGTGGTAAGTATGGTCGGGAACGGTACGATGGCTCATTAAGGGAGTTCCCAGTAGCAAACCCTTCCCCAAGGAAAACCACTTACTAGGGAACAATGTCAACCACCAAGGTGAAGCAGGGAAAAGGCATAATGTCCAAGCGTATATCATGAAATCTAGAGCAATCTAAGATACAACATACTCAATTGGCTTAAATATTGAAATAATGTTCACCATAATACTGACTTGTACCTCATGGAGCAAGGACCACTGCCTTCCGGAAACCCGCTGGTGTGGTGGATTCCATCTGCAAATCTGTGACCATCTGTGGTGGTGACTAGGTTTTCCATCTGTGCAAAGGGTACTACTAGTCATGTAGTCTCTTAACACTCCATATCTGCAACCTGAGGGCCTCGAGACATATTCTCCTTAGTTATCCACGAAATGGGGATAACAGGATGCTCTCATCATGTGTACAAAATCATCCATGTGCCAATACCAACTAAACCATGCTAATATCCATTATGAAATCATCAAGGCTAGGCATATCCATTGTGCAAGCAAGACCATCATGTAGCAAAGTCTCTGACATATGTACTCGGAGTGACCAATCTAAAGTGCTCACATCAAGAGTGAACTAGAACATCATGTCACTGGAAGAGTGGTGCTCGTACCGGAAGTCCTATCATGTGATGAGAATCACGATTTGTTACCCCTCATAGAGTATGAGGGGTAACACAAGAATATGCAAGAATTTAATATCATTGCTACATCCAAGATTTCAATATCAAATTTGATCAATGTTTTAAAACTTGGTCCAAGTTGACTCGGACTAGGTCATTAGCTCAGTTCAACGGGCCGGTTTGGTACCAAACCGGACAAGTCAGAGCATGGCTTGGCCAGTTCAGTACCAAACTGGCCCTACTCGACTGAGCCCATACCTACTAGGCCAAGTAGATGCAAAACCCCTCTGTGCGGACTCAAAGTTAAAATATTCAACTTTTAATAAAAAAAGTAAAAAAACATAAGCACTAAACCCTAGCAAATTGCTATAAAGAGAGCCCCCACCCCTCTAATTATCTCACACCTTTGTCATTGACCATTTGTGAGCATTTGGAGTTTTGGAGCAGCACTGAAATCTTGAAGAGTAATGTGAGGCTTGAGCTTGGAGCTGGTTTGACAATTGTTTGCGGTTGTTTGCAGTGGTTTTGACATCTTGATGATTGATCATGTTGATCAATGATTTGTACTATGTACTATGTAGTAGGCTAGTAGCTTGTACTTATGTAGCATGTCTTTTGGACTCTAGAGGCCATTTAGAGCCTCACTGATTATGTATTTTGTTACTGATATGTATTGCACTCGGTGCCATTTTGATATATTCACACTTACATGGTATATAAATGAGCAAACTGCATATTTTGTCTCTAATGATTTGGAATCTTTAAAATACTTTTTTTCATTAAAATTTAATTATTTTATGTATTTTTTTGTAACCCAAGTAATTGAAATCAGATCGGTCTGAGTCAATCCGAGTTCGAATTGATCCTCGACCAATTCCAAGTCTGAGTCCGAGTTTTAAAACATTGAATTCGATAACCCATTTAAAAGTCTGGAATATTTCCAAAGAAATTGCTGCAAGTCTTATGCTCAACACTTAGGCAGTTAGGCTAAATCTTCTGAGCTTCCCTTTCATTCATCACTGAAAGGGAATTTAGTTCCCTCTGTATTCAAGAAACTAAATTAACCCTTTTATATGAACCTGTATTGCAAATTGCCTGAGTATTCTGTTGAAGAAGCGGTATCTTTATAATGCAAAGGTTAGGGATTGCAAGAGGCAGCATAATCAAATGCGGAAACCATAAAAATTGATAATTAGTTGAATATTCAAATGCCTGGAATAAACGTGAATCTTGCATTATATAAATAATTTTGGGTTATTTTCGTATGAGCTTGCACTATGTGTCCATGATCATGCAACAATGAATGCCCAAGCCTCATCTTCAGCACAAGGTGACTGCAAGTGGGATAAAGCCACAGGCTTCAAGAATATACTTTCTTTTTTTAATCATCCTATCGACTCTGGCTTTAGATCCTAGAAGGATGGAAAAGGCATACCTTTATTTTCATCTAAAAATCAGATCATTGTTTTACAAGAGGACAAATAGATAGAAAAAGACATACGCATCATTTTGTTCATGCTGAGATGTTAAATTAGAAACTGAATATCAGTATACAAGATATTTTCAGGAGTTAAAATTCCTATGATGGAGCTGAATCAATTAACCTTTCACAATCGATATGGGGGATATTGGATGCAAACTATATATATATATATATATATTTATTTATTTATTTATTGAAGCAGAGTAATAGTACCAAACATGGTCTCGTCTGTTACTGAAGATGCATTTGTTGGCATTGTCGAAAAGTTATAATCCTGCATGCATGAACCAAAACACAGAAGTCAAAAGACAACTTATTATTCTTATTTAGAGCTGCGGATAATTGGCAAATGAATCAAGATGTCCTAAGTTAGATGCAGGCCAATCAGTAGGAATCAAACTAAAATTTAAACCATCCTCAATATTTTAATCAAAAAATCTTGATAGCTTATAAGATTTCATAAGATTGGTAATAGCTCAACTCCGACGGGACAAAATCTGAGCCTAAGGTCTTACGTTTGTCAATAAGAGGATTCCTATGCAGACATAATTAGACTATCTGCATGCTTATTATTATATTAAATAATAGCTTAAATTCTAAAAAAATAAAAATTGATGATAACAGACATCTTAAGAATATAAGTGTGATGTGAACCAGCGTTGCAAAGCTTGTCGATTTATTAACAAATTGACGCTATTTTGAGAAGTCATCTGCAAAATAAAAAATTGCCCCCAAGATTCGCGTTGTGGTGATGTCTAATAAAGAATCACGCCATGACTAGAAAAAATGCCGGGCTGCCGAAATTTTGCCTATAAAACCCAAATGCCGGATATTTTTTTTCATTTTTCAAAGAAGCAGTTGGGGATTGAAAGCAAAGGAACTTTGTCACTGTTTCCATGTCTTCCATCAATTTGATGAGGGGCAAATGGGTGTCTTGATCACCATTATTCAATTTTTGTGGAGTTCGGATGGATTTCAATCCGCCGTTTTCATATTCCAAGGTATATGTTAAATTTCCATCTTGTGATTACTTTTCATTTTTCGAGATTTATGCAAGGGTTACAATTTGCATAGTGTTTTCCTCTTGTTGCCGACTTTTCATGGGAGAATGAATGATTTTCTAGGTCTGATATTTTTTACAGGCATGCTATTTGCCTCTATTGTGTTTCCTGGGTTTGATAATCGCCCTACCAAAACGCAAAAGGCTTTAGATCCATTTTAGCAATATGGGAACCTCGTGATTAGAAAAATTGCCAAAAGTTGAATTGTAAGTTCTATGGAAAGGAAATGATTGGAGGGATTAGAAGCTTAAAAGACCACCTTGCAAGAATCTCGAGTCATGAGATTGAAATCGATATCAATCCAACCCCAAGAAACATGCAAACTGCTTATGATTTGAAATGGATCAATGAAGAAAATGGTTTGTAACATTGACTTTTCGACGAGGTTGAATACAAGGCAACAAAAACCCAACAGTCAACTTGCACAGGCATAAATCAACCTAGCTAAAGGAATCGACTTGCTTACTGAGAAATCAATTCAGCTAAAGGGAATTGACTGGCCTAAACAAAAACAATCGATAGGGTGTACATTGTTGCTAACAAAAGTTGGTTTAGAGAGTTGGAAATCAACTTGGCAAGTTGAAGGCTCTATCAGTCAAGGTAAGAAGCTCAAGAGGTCAAACTTATCTCACTAAACACCAAAGGTAAAAGGGAAGTGGAAACCAACCACCACATCTCGACCACATGTTCATGAGTGAAGAAGGAAGGGCGAATTCAGAACAACTACAACTGTATGAACTGAACCAAAGAACACACAACCAAACAGAATACAAGATAGAACTCAAGTGCTGCGGCTCTAAGAACTTCTGAATGTGCTTCATTGCTTGTGCAGTGACAGTAAAATACACAGAATTTACTAATAATAGAATTCAACTCTTCTATAGCATTCTTCAACCAACTACAGCTAACTGGAACTCTTCTATGACTCTCTAAACTTATAACTCTCCAAAACTAGCTAATGGGAGTAATTACCATATTCCAACACTCCCCCTTAATTATCACTGCTAACAATTCTAACACTAACACAATTTCTCTTCTTCGACTCTGATACCACTTTGAAGAAGGAAGGGCGAATTCAGAACAACTACAATTGTATGAACTGAACCAAAGAGCACACAACCAAACAGAACACAAGACAGAACTCAAGAGCTGCAGCTCTAAGAACTTTTGAATGCGCTTCATTGCTTGTGGAGTGATAGTTAAATACACAAAATTTACTAATAATAGAATTCAGCTCTTCTAGAGCGTTCTTCAACTAACTACAGCTAACTAGAACTCTTCTAGGACTCTCTAAACTTAGAACTCTCCAAAAATAGCTAATGGGAGTAATTACCATATTCCAACAATGAGGCTTGTCGAAAAGGAGTTTCAGTTGACTGTGCCAAAGAGGAAACAACTAGCAACTAAGAAGACTTGGACGAGATTAATCCATTGGATGAACACAAGGAAGAGGTCATGGAGCATTCAATGTGTCCGTTGGACCTACCGACTAAAGGCATCCACCACACCAACTAGCTTCCGAAAGGCAATGGGCCTTGCTCCATGAGGTACAAGTCAATATTATGGTGAGCATCATTTCAATATTCAAGCNCCCTATCCTCTTAACTAGGTCTTGTTTGTTATTTTTTCGGGTCCCTCTTGTTTCTTGCTGATAGGATTTTTATTGCCTTCTCGGGGATCCCTGGGCGAAGCATCTCGAGGTTTTATTTCTAGGTTTTTATCTTTTACCAGCTGCTTTTACCTTCCGGGCCTTTAGCCCCTTCTTCCCACGAGATAAGGTGCAACCCCACAAACAGATCATCCTATAGCCCGGACAAGGGGAATGGGACAGATGAGCGAGAGATAAGATGGAAAAGTGGTGGTATGATGGGAGCGGACGATGGCTCTTCAGAAATCCCCCAGTGGAAAACCAAAACCTATGGGTACGGGCTTGCTAGGGCACCCAGTCAATCTCCCAAAGCATGGTCAAGTGGGCCAATATAAGATCCAAACAATTGTCAGAGATAAAAGGGATCAGATGCATACATTTAAAGGTTTATAATGATCAAAAGTGACACATACCATGATACCTGGACCAATTACCTCATGGAGCAAGAGCCTTCTCCGATACAAGACCAAGCTGATGGTGATGGATGTTGTTGTTG
>JZKD02S2048714.1:13811-40987 GCA_000966675.3 Picea glauca
CGGGGTTCCTTAGGGTGGAAAGCCGAGAGCCTTGCATCATAATTCGCAAGGTGTGAGATTCTGAATCGGTGAGAAGTCTGTTGGGGAGCCAACATTTGGTAACATGTCGGGATTCTGAATTTCGGCACTTTCGCGGACAAGAGGTAGGGGTCTTTGTTCCAAGATTCCCGAAGTTGCAAAACACAGTACGGCTGGGGAGGAGGATGCGGCCAACAATTTTGGCGAATCAAGATTTTGGTGTTTCAGTAGTTGAAGAGCCAGAAACTCGGCAAGAGGTATCGGAAAATCGTGAAACCCGAAGTCCCGAATTAGCGGAGGGCGCGATCCTATTTTGGGGCAGGGGATTTGGGTTGATGCTTCGTGTTTGATCATGGGGCACACTCATAAGGACCTGTGGATACACTGTTGTGTGTGAAAGGTATTCCCCGAGGGGAAATCAAATAGTCAATTAGACTCTAAGGGCAAATTTAGAACGATCCTGTGTGGACCTCGACCCGAGGGTTGGGGGTCCACATCAAAGTGGTATCAAAGCTTGACTATGTTTGTATATTTCAGGTAGAGGAAGCGAGAAGGCAGAAGAGTACTCTAGTACACATCAAGTGGTATCAAAGTGCAGAAAGAGTCTTTTCTTTCTATAGCAGAGAAAGGAAGAATATTTCTCAGCCATGCTGTCGAGAAGAAGAGACAGACTAATGCCTGATCCAGCAGTGGAAAGGGAAATGCACGAACTACGTGCCAGGCTTGATGCCATGGAGACAGGACAGAGGCACACAGTCGACACTGGGGATATGAGTGAGACTGATAGTGAAAATGAAGCTGGACATGAAGGAGAAGAAGTTGCAGTTGAAGATGCTACAGACGAATGTCTATTCAGGGCTATTGCAAGGATAGGTGCCAGAGCGAAAATGGACATTCCAGTATATGAAGGAAACCTGGATGTTGAAGAGATTCTAGATTGGATTAGGGCTCTAGACAAATACTTTGACTATGAGGATGTCGAGGAAGACAAGAAGGTCAAACATGATATCACAAGACTTAAAGGGCATGCAGCATTATGGTGGGATGAACTGCAGGCTGACAGACATTTCAAAGGCAAGAAGAAAATCAAGAGTTGGGATAGAATGGTTGCGAAGATGAAAGCAAAATTCATACCCAAGGATTATCAAATCACTCTGTTTCAGAGAATACAGAACTTGAGACAGAAGCTGATGACAGTGAAAGAGTACAGTGAAGAATTCTACAAACTGAACATCAGAGTAGGTCATCGGGAAAGCGATGATGAAAAGGTGGCCATATACATGAATGGTCTGAGATATGACATCCAAGACGAGATGAGCATGATGATCATTCAGAATGTAGAAGATGCTTATCAGATGGCTCTGAAAGCTGAAGAAAAGCTGAGCCGAAAGCAAGGTCAAAGAGGTCGAGGCAGAAGTCAGGCCAGAGGCAAGACAATTGCCCAAGATAGAACTCAGAGACCGCAAGAAGAGGGGAAGAGACCCCAAACGCAGCATGAGAGAGGAGGAAGCTCATAGGGTAGTGTGCTGATAGAAATACTTTTCCTTGAGCCCGAGGAAGAGGAAGAGGTAGAGGAGGTGAAGTGAAATGCTTTGCCTATGGGAAAAATGGACATAAATATTATGAGTGTCTAGATAGGAAGAAAGAAGGTGGTGAAACTCACATTGTCGAAGCACAAAGATGGAATGTTGAAGCCGAAGATGTCAAGGGTAGAAGATCCTTAATGATGAGGAAAGTTCTCTTAACGCCGGAGAAGGAGGCAGAGAACCCAACCCAAAGGAACAGTCTGTTTCGGACTGCTTGCAAGACCAAAGATAGGGTTTGCAAAGTCATCGTGGACAGTGGTAGCATAAAAAATCTTGTTTCTACAGAGATCGTAGAAAAGTTGGAGCTAGAGACTATCGTACATTCAAGCCCATACAGAGTTTCGTGGCTACAAAAAGGACTTCAGGTAAATGTCACTAAACAATGTTTAGTTGAATTTAAAATAGGAGGATATAAAGATGAAATACTATGTGATGTCATTCCCATGGATGTTTGTCATCTATTGCTGGGTAGACTGTGGCAATATGACAAAAATGTGGTTCATGATGGGAGAAAGAACACATACACCCTAGAGAAAAATGGGAGAACTCACATGTTGCTTCCAATTAAGGATAAAGAAGTGAAAATAGAGGTAAGCAACACTGTACTTCTCATGAGTGGGAAGGAAATCCTTAATGAGGTTAAGAAGAAGGAAGACACAATTTATTGTGGTCAGAAAACCTAGAATTTTTTTGACCAGAACAAGAGTGGATGATTTACCAGAAGACATCCAGAAGTTGCTAGAAGAGTTTGTTGATATAGTAGTGGACGAACTACCTCGTTCATTGCCACCGATCAGAAGTATAAGCCATCACATTGATCTTATACCGGGAGCTAGTTTACCAAAGAAAGAAGTGTATAGGTTGACGCCGCAAGAAAATGAAGAAGTCAAGAGACAGGTCCAAGATTTAATGGAAAAGGGATTGGTTTGAGAAAGCTTGAGTCCATGTGTTGTTCCAACAGTGCTCATCCCAAAGAAAGATGGAGGTTGGAGAATGTGTACAGACTCAAGAGCGATCAATAAGATCACCATCAGATACATATTTCCATTGCCAAGGATGGATGATTTGATGGATTGCTTGAGTGGAGCAAGATTATTTTCAAAGATTGATTTGAAAAGTGGATATCATCAGATTCGCATGAGAGAAGGTGATGAATGGAAGACAACATTCCAGACGAATGAAGGACTATATGAAAGGCTTGTTATGCCATTTGGCTTAACAAATGCACCTAGTACATTCATGAGATTGATGAATGAAGTCCTGAAGGAGTTCATCGGGAAATTCGTCATCGTATATCTTGACGATATATTGATTTTCAGTAAGACGGAAGCAGATCACTTAAAGCATTTAGCTACAGTGATGAGGAGGTTACAGCAAGAGAAATTGTTGATAAACATGAAGAAATCATCATTTATGAGGACATAACTCATTTACTTGGGTTTTGTTATATCTGCGAATGAGTTGAAGATGGATCCGGAAAAGGTGGATGCAATTAAGAATTGGCCATCACCGAAAAATGTGTTTGAAGTTCGAAGCTTCCATGGTTTAGCTAGTTTCTACAGGAAATTCATCTGAAATTTCAGTGGGATTAGCGCACCGATGATGGATACGGTGAAGAAAAGACACAAATCTTTTCATTGGACAGAGGAAGCAGAGAAGAGTTTCAACTTGCTGAAGGAAAAGATCACAGAGCAACCGATTTTGGTTTTGCCGAATTTTAGCAAGACATTCCAGGTCAGGTGTGATGTGAGTGGATATGCAATTGGAGCGGTCTTGAGCCAAGATGATAGGGAGGTTGCATACTTCAGCGAGAAGTTGAATGAAGCAAAGATCAAATACTCAACATATGACAAAGAATTTTATGTTGTCATACAAGCGTTGAAGAAATGGAGACATTATTTGGTTCCTAAAGAGTTTGTTTTGTACAACGATAATCACGCTTTGCAATTCGTGAATCAGTAGGAGAAGTTGAACTAAAAGCATGCAAAATGGGTTGAATACATGCAGAATTTTACTTTTGTGACTAAGCATATTTCTGGAACTGCTAACAAAGTTGTTGATGCTTTGAGAAGGAAATGTTTGCTGATGCAGGAATTCAATGTCAAAACTTTGGGTTTTGATAACCTCAAGGAAACATACAAGGATGACCTAGATTTTAAAGAGGCATATGAGGCGTCTGAGAATCCAATTCTCAGGGACAGAAGCCAGTGGACCGAATATATGATCTAGGATGGATTATTATTCAGGGGCAACCAATTATGTATTCCAAAATGCTCCATGAGGGAGAATCTGCTGAAGGAAAAACATAGTGGAGGATTGGCCGAAAATTTTGGTCATGACAAAACGTTCTCAAAGTTGAATGGTGCATATTTTTGGCCAGGAATGAGGACAGATGTAAAAAGATTTGTGGACAGATGCAGGATTTGTCAGCACACAAAAGGAAAAAGACAAAACACAGGGTTGTATCGGCCATTACCCATACCAGAAAGGCCATGGGATGCAGTGAGCATGGATTTCATATTGGGACTGCCAAGGACACAAATAGGATTTGATTCAATATTTGTGGTGGTAGACAGATTTTAAAAAATGGCACATTTCATACCATTCCAGAAAACTAGTGACACAACACATATTGCGAACCTGTTTTTCAAAGAGGTCATTAGACTTCACGGTTTGCCAAGGAGTATAGTTTCGGATAGAGATACCAAGTTTGTTGGGCATTTCTGGAGGACTTTATGGAAAAATTTGGGGACAAATTTGTCATTTAGCTCAGCGTATCATCCTCAGACGGATGGGCAAACAGAAGTTATGAAAAAAAGCTTGCGAGATTTACTGAGGAGCCTAGTGACTGAACACCACAGTCAATGGGACCACATTCTGCCACAAGCAGAGTTTGATTATAATGATTCAATCAATAGAAGCACAGGGCACAGTCCATTCCAAATTGTATATGGAATGTAGCCAAAGGGAGTTTCTGAATTGAAAGTTTTGGAACAAAATGAATTCAAGAGTGTTAGTGCAGAGGACTTTGTAGAAGCGATGAAGGAGCTTCACAACTGAGTCAAGGAAAGATTGCAAAGTTCGAGTCAGGAGTACAAGCGCAGAGCAGATCAACATAGGTGAGAACTTCAATTTGAAGTTGGTGATCTGATTCTTGCACATCTGAGAAAGGAAAGGTTCCCAAGGGGAACATATAACAATTTGAAGATGAAAAAGATTGGACCATGCAAGGTCATAAATAAATTTGGGGCAAATGCATATGAGATTGAATTACCCGATGGGATTGAAATTTCACTAATATTCAATATTTCAGATTTGTACCCTTACAAAGCTGGAGAAGCAGGAGCAGAGTATGAACAGACAAAGGTTCAGTGGACTAAGCAAATTCCTGTAGCTGAAAATCTGCAGATAGAAAGCATAATTGACAAGAGAGTCAGCAAGAAGACCAGGAGGAAAGAATATTTTGAATACTTGGTCAAATGGAAGGGACATCCAGTTGAAGATGCCAACTGGGAAGATGAAGTAGAAATTTGGAAGCATGGAAAGACCGTACAAGAGCTCATGAATAGGAGTTCATGGAAATTTTCAAGCGAGGGAGTATGATGCAGGAGCATCGTAAGAAGTCAAGCGAGCGTGAAGGGGAAGAAAGCTGGAAGGCCACCAGTGCACGTTTTGAAATATTTTTGAAACATTAATGTAATGGTTAAAGGGAAGTGTACCTGCATATTGTAAACAGATATTGAGCGATTTCTCTCATCTATAAAACATTATATGCGTAGTAAATGAAACTAGGTAGGTTTGAATGAAGATTAGACAGTTTAGGAGCATAGGAGAGAAAACCGACTATAGACACCCTCACCTTTGTATCATTGTAACATTAGAGAGAGCATTGTGTCATTGAGCATAGAGCAGAAGGAGAGAGTTGTAGTAGAGAGTTGAGAAGAAGAACCCATGTACAGAAGTTTGAATTAATGTAAAGAGCTTTGATTCAGATTCATGGTGTTATGATGCTTTCTATGTATACATGATGAATGATATGCTCATGGTTGTTTATTCTCTCTATTATGCAATTGCTTTAATAGTGTGTGTATGTATGATTTCATGTTGAATGTTTGAAATCTCAGAGGGAGAGAGAGAGGATGAGTTTCAATTGTTTCTCTACTTGAGTGAGAAAAGTTCCTACAAGGAGTGTAGTGAATTCGTCTACAAGGAGTGTGTTAACAAGGTTCAGAGTTTATCTCTGAAAGCTCAGGAGAGATACCATTGTTCTCATTCCCGCAGAAGTGCAGGTGAAGCACATAATCCATGCAAGGTGTGTGCAGGATAGTTGAAAGCTCAGAACTTATCAACCAAGGGGTGAATTGAAGGACTGTTGTTGCAGGAGGGTGCACAGAGTCGAGAATTCAAATACTTAAAAGTATTTGAGGGATTGCCACAAGGAGTGCGTGCAGGAGTCTTTTTGAAGACTTGAAATTGCAAAGAAAGCTCAGAAGGGGTAACGTCGTTGAAGTGTTCAAAGGAGGACAATGTATAACTACTTCAAAGGGAGACAAGGGTCAAAGTCATCCAGCAAAAGTTATGTCCCAGTGGAAGAATCTTGGTTTATTTCACAGGAGTTATCAAGGAGCAATGAGCGGTCGAAATTCTCTGTGGGGAATTCACGAAACCACGAGGACCATAGGATCCATGGAAGTTGTAGGGTGGTTAGAGGTAGGCGAACTTATCACACTAGGATCCAGAATCAACGTGGACCATTGATCATGCTTTGCACAAGCTGTCATATCATTTCGGCATTTCGGGGATCCTAACGACAAGGAGTTGAGCACAGTAAAATGAAAATCCTGAAGTCACTAGTTGCGACAGGAATTCGATTAGAGTTTCGGGATTTCGACACTTCGGGTGTTAGGAAACAGAAAAGGCAGCGCTTTGGGAGCGAAAGTCTCGAAAGCCGAGAAAAGTGACAGGTGGCGTACTTGTCGCCAGGTGGAGTCAAACTTTGTTGATTGTTTTCGAGGTTCTGTAGGGTGGAAAGCCGAGAGACTTGCATCAGAATTCGTGAAGTCGTGAGATGTGATATTTCGAATCGGCGAGAAGTCTATTGGGGAGACAACATTTGGTAACGTGTCAAGATTTGAAATGTCGGCACTTTCGCGGACAAGATGTAGGGGTCTTTGTTATGAGATTCCTGAAGTCGCAAAACGTGATACGACTATGGAGGAGGACGCGGCCAAAAATTTCGGTGAATCGGTATTTCGAGGTTTCGACAGTTGAAGAGCTGGAAACTCGGCAAGAGGTATCGCGAAATCATGAAACCTAAAGTCCCGAATTAGCGGAGGGCATGATCCTATTTCGGGTCAGGAGATTTGGGTTGATGCTTCGTGTTTGATCACAGGGCACACTCATAAGGACCTGTGGGTACATTGTTGTGTGTGAAAGGTATTCCCCAAGGGGAAATCAAAGAGTCAATTAGAATTTAAGGGCAAATTTAGAACGATCCTGTGTGGGCCTCGACCCAAGGGTTGGGGGTCCACATCAAAAGTGCACAATGCAGTCTCACCCGAGATGGCTTTATGGGTGACTGCAGGACCCTGATGTTTGCAAACATGGAAGGGATGCTATTGTGGGGATGTTAGACATTGTTTCTATCTTTACCATATATTATATCTAACATTCTAACATATCATTATCCAGATCTACCATTATGTAACCATTTGCATTCATTAAGGTTCATTATGTAGTAAATATCATGTTTATTCTAGTGTGCCATGAATTTTACTACTAACAGATCTACTCGTTCATCATAAACCATTATAGGACATAAAAGAAACTTTCCACACAAAGACACACAGTTTTTCCATGGTTCACTTCCCCTCAGCTATGTCCACAAAGATATAGCATTCTTCTCTATTTTATTATTCTTCATCTAGTTTGTGCATTGCACGCATTACAAATGAAATGTGATGATATGTGAGGTTGACCAAGTCGTACTAAGATCCATAGCTTGCAACCTGACCCTCAATTACAATATACGATCCAAAATAATTTGACTATGACTTAATGTAAGATCATAATCTCATGCTTTCTCTTCATACTATAACTTCTCCAACAATGAATTACCTCCCAAAAAATAACAGACTCACTAGCTTCCCGATACAATATATATTTATACTACAAAAATGTGTTAAAACGCGTTACAATAATGACCAAAACCCTAACCCACTAACCCTAAGTGGATTAGGTTTGTCCACATTCTAACTTGTTGCACATGGTTGGTCAACTATCCAACCGTTTCCTCTTTGTTTTTCTTCCTTCTTCCTTAATTTGATTCTCCTACTTTTCCGACGTTGTTTTTCCCTGTTGTCTGGCGCACTGTTTTTCCTTGTTTTTCGATGCTAGTTTTCCCTGTTTTTCGGCACGCGCTCCTTTTTTGGTCCAATTTCTAACAGACCTCAATAATTACTGCGCATTTCCCCAAAATGGCCTACACCAACAGGCCCTTAACACTCACCTATGGCTCATTCTGATCCACTCAGACAATGTTTTCCTCCTACACTGACTTTTCCAATGCCTAGAACCTGCCTGGAATTTCTTCAACTCTAGATTTCACCTGCGCATTCTTCTCTGCTACAGTCTCCACAATTTGCACAGTGATATGATCCTTCAACAAATCTTCAGTCTCCAAGCTAATTTGTTCGACCTTACCTTTGGATATGTCAATATCATTCAACATTTGTTCTTCCCCTTCTTGTAGTGGCTCCAACTTAAGCTACCTTGATTGCTTCTCTACCTGTATAATTTTCAACTCGTCCTGCAAGTTCTTCATTTCTTGTGCGCTTCTCAATCTATCGGTTATTGTCATCATTTTTTGCTTCTACTTTAAGTATTTTAATGCAATATTTACTCCTTCTTCTTTATTGTCTATTTCCTGTAGTTTCTCATCCTCTTGGAAATTATTCCATAATTGCACACTCCTATCATATAGCTCTATGATTTCCTAGATTCTCTGCGCAATACTCTCTGTATGACCTATCACCTCCTGCACCATTTATGTTCTCAATTCTGGTGGATTTCTTGGTGCTAGGAGTGTTGTGAAATCTATGCTGCGGCTTCTATAATTCTCCATGGCTTGTATTATCTTCTAAATATTTTCTTTTGGTTTTGAATTCTCTCCTTCTTGCGTGCTATCAATAATAGTTTTTAACACTTCCTCAACATGTTGCCCTATTCTCTCTGTGCATTTCTTTGTTTCCTCCCTTTCAACTTGCACTTAGTTGATTGTTATGTTTAGTGTCTCACTTACTTCCTTATCCAATTGTAAATTTTTCGCATATGCATGGCCCCTTGATTGAATCTTGTGTGTGGCACTGACTTGAATTTTATACAATTCCTTCGTTGTAAACTTGGGCAGTGCCAAGTCTAAGTGATCTATGTCCTTCAATTTCTTATGTGTTGTATTCTCATCAACCTGCAACATGTCCTGAGTAATACAAAAATTTTCATTCCCCAATGCTATAATTTGTACCGTTTCTTGTTTTGGAATTGTGTTGTCTTGGTAAGTTTGCTTTTGTGGCACCTATTGTTTTTTATACACTATTGTAAGTTCTAGTTGTTCCAATGTATCCTTAACCTATGTTAAATTCTTGATTATCTCTTCCCTTTGCTTCTCAGCATCATACCACGTATCTGTCGCGCGGTACTACACTTTCTCTATAATTAACTTTGCATCATGTTATGTCAATGTGAGTTTAGGAATTCTCTTATGCACCTTCATCTTCTTGCGATGGCCTACTACCTGCAATATTTCCCTATTCATGGGAAGTGTCTCTGTCTGCACTATTGTACCTGGTATGTCCATGTTTTGGACATATCCACCTCCTAGTTCCTACTACAGAGGAACATTAGTATCCTTCTACACTCCTCCATTTCTTACTTCTGCATGGTCCTTTTCCTGCATTGAATGCTTGGGGATAGGGTTCGTATGCCTTGGATTTATAATTATTGCAATCCCCCCTCTTTCCTTCGTGCATTTCATTGCCTTTCTTGTATTCACTGCTGGACTGTTTAACTTTTGTGAGGGGTCATCTTTTGCTTTCTACTTACCTTTTGATACCTTCTTGGAAAATACTATTACCTTCCATTCTTCAGGCCAATCTTTCATGGACCACTACGCTTCTTCTCCTGTCATACAATACCTCAATTATAGCCATTCCTTCTTGGGATCCCTTTTTTCCTAGATCCATGTGTTATGTTTAGAAGCCTGAAAGTTAGCTATGCTTTGATGCTCTTCCACCATTTTTGGTGGTATCCTCCATGTGTTAGCTATTTTTTCCCACATCTCGTCATAATACATAGAAAATATGCTGGAATTTGCCTTTGTTTTTCATCTAAAGTGTGCCATAATGTTGTATACTTTGTTGTGTGACACTTCCTTGGCCTCGGGAAAAATCCGTTGTATTTGGGTTCTCCCTAACCCACCAAAGCTATCAATATAATCAACCATGCATAATGGAAATTTGTTCCAAGATCCTGTGCATACTTGTAGTCATCTAAAAAAAAATTCAGTAAATATGGGGTGAAGCTGAGTAGAATCCCTTTCATGCATTGCCTAACTGCTACTATAACTCTTGTAGGTGCTTCTTCCTTGCGACATTTTCTTAAATTTTTACAAGCCATCAACTTTATCGCCAACGTCATTGCTACTTCAATAATTATGTTTATGATCAACTCCCTGGACCCTCTGTCAGTGCTATATTTCTTCTTTATCTCCTCTGTGAGGGATTCCTCCTTTGTCTTGTCATCTAAATAACGTTTTGGATTTTCTCAATCGGTTTGAAAACTAGTGATTTCTACAATTAAATACAAATCTATTGATGTCTTCCTTTCCATCCATATAACACCCCCATACACCAAGGACAATAGTTGTTTCACAAAAACATTTACATCTTTGCCTCTCCCAAAGTGGGTAATTTCCAATAGGTTCATGATACTTGTGTTATACAGTCCTCCAATGCATTGATTTGGCTCTAAAACTGGATCTCCTGACATACCTATTCCTTTTCTCTCCATATAGACTTGTGGTGAAAAATCAAGGAACATGTCCCTGTCTGCAATATCATGGTTTGCATACTTCAGTTTATCCACAAATCATAATATGCCAGGAAGGATATTGACTCCTTCAGGTATGTGCGACAATGTCAATATTACTTCTTTTTGTTTGCGCAACTATCTTTGTACTATTTGTTTTCCCTTTGTATTCTCTGTCACTATCAATGGCCCTACTTCTTGGTGTGTATCCTCATCTTATTCTACATCTGAATTTTGTTGGCATGTGATATCCTCCACCTATACCTATTCTTCTGATTGTTGTGTTTTCTTTGTGATAGGTTTTTGTGATACTTCATCATGTGCTCTTCGCTCATCTGACTATGTTCACTCATCATCTCCCTCATTCATCTATTGAGCTTTTCCTAAACAATTTTTTTGCGTAGGGTTTTCTGTGTCATCCTACGAGTCGACGTCATCCTACAGGTCGAATTCCATTTATTTCTTTTGTCACTAGATCCTATTCTTTGACCATGGTGGGACTAACCGGTTTAATGATGGGAGATTGGATTGCATCCACATTTACCACTCCTTCTGGCCGAATAGGATTTTTTGCTTCATCTTATTTCTCCTGTGGAGACCTCATGGCTCTCATTTTCTCAATGTCGCAATGAGTCTTTTCTTACAAGTTTTCTGCTTTTATAAGTCTTGTTATAAATGCTCTATCGTGCTTTAATTTTTCAATCACTGATTTTCCTCTTTCTGACTGATTTGCATCTCGACACACTCTGTTTTCTATCTGGTCACCCTTTTTTGGCACACAGTGTCATTCCTGTTCTTTCATACCACTTACTATTTTTCGTTGTGTGCAGTATCATCTAACTACCTATCTACCACTTCTCCATCTACTACATCTTTTTGTGTTTTTCTCATTTTTCTACTATTTATTTCTTCTCTTTTTCTTTTAACTACTACTATATACACTATGTACAACTCTAATTCTCTGTGTTGCATCTACACAGTGTTACTAGGTCAACTGTCCTTATACATTTTCAGTCTACTATCATTCACCAATCGTTGAATCTCTTTTCCTGGTATATCCTACAACTACACAACACCTCCATTTGTGGTAGACTTTATCTCATATGGCCCTAGCCAATGCATTCTGAATTTACTTGGGTCTTGTAAATATTTTTCTTTCATATAGAAGAACCTGATCTCCTTCCTTAAAACATTTCTTCTTAATGTGTCTATCATGCCAAGATTTGTCCTTTTCTTTTTGTACGTCCTCATGGAAACCAACCATAATTTTGTCTTCTTCTAGTTCCATGAGTTGAGACAATCATTCTTGAGTTGTGCCTCTTTTTTTCATATTTGTAATGGTTGCAATGAATAGACTAGGTATCAAACACTCCAAAGGGACTATTGCTTCCTGTCCATACACCAATCTAAAAGGAGTCTTCCCTATAAGTTTCTTGCATGTAGTTCTATAAGCCCATAATACTACTGGTATATTCAGATCCCAATCATCCCTATTTACATTGCAAATTTTGGTTAAGGCATTCTCCAATATCCTATTAAATGCTTCCATTGTTCCATTAGCCCGAGGATGATATGGAGTTATCTTTTGATGGTGTATCTCAAATTATTTTGTCATTGCATGGATGGTATCATTGATAAAATGAGTTCCCTAATCACTCATCATAATTCCAAGGCATCCAAATATTGTAATTACTTATTCAAACAAAAAGTTCATTGTAGTCTTTGCACTGCAATATTTTATTGATGTTGCTTCAGCCCATCTAGTTAGAAATTTTTTCGTTGTAATAATGTACCTTGCTCCTGATATTCTAGCTAGTGGATTGATTTGGTCCTATGAAGTCTATTGCCCATTTGTCAAACACTTTAAGGGTTACCTGAGGTGTAAGGGTCATCTCATCTCTCCTGGATGGCTTTCCTACCCTGTGATACACATCACAAGTCTGAAAATAGTCCTTTGTATTCTTAGAAACCAATGGCCAGCATAGTCTTGCGTGCAATATCTTCTTTGCAGTAGCCTTTCCTACATAGTGTCCTCCTACTATTCCTTCATCTTCTTATGCTAAAATGATAGGATGTTCATGTTCCATGACACACCTCCTTAATATATTATCTGCCCCTAATTTATATAAGTGACCTGCAATAAGTTTGTAGTTTGTATCCCTAACTACCAAATTCTTCTTACGCGCAATGTTATATTCCTTTGGGGAAAATCCTGCACTCAAAGATTTAATAATATCAACAAAATATTCATCATAAATCTACATTGAAAAGAGTTGTGCATTAGGAAAATTTTCCTCCAAGATGCTTGGTTCTATTCCATTAGTTATCCTCGATATATGATCTCGCCATGCATTCAATCCTCTAGGTTTCACAACTACTTCAAAATAAAATTCTTGAAATAATAAGAACTATCTACATATTCTCCCCCCCAACACTGGCTTGTTGACTAAATATCTAAGAGAAGAGTGATTTGTGAACATTTTAAAATGTTGGCCTAACAAATAATGTATGAATTTTTGCAATGCATAAACCATACCCAAATCTTCTCTTTCTATTGTGTTATAATTTTTTTTTGAATCTGACAGTTCCCTACTTGGAAATGCTATTGGGTGATCTATGTCACCTTCTCCTGCCTATGTTAGTATTTCTCCAAGTGCTATTATAGATGCATCCACTTGAACATGGAACTCTTTTGACCAATATGGAAACACCAAAATTGGTGTTGTCAACATTTTCTCCTTCAAGATGTCTAAGCTTTATTGGCACTCATCATTCCATTGAAACCTGACATCCTTCTTTAACTGTTTCTCCATGGGTACAATAATCTATGCATATCTCTTTATGAAATTTATGTAGTATCCTGTATGACCAAGTGTATCTCTTAATTGGCACACTCACTTAGGTGGTGGTAAGTAAACAATGACAACAATCATCGTAGGGTCAACCAGTAGGCCTTGTTTACACACCACATTCCCTAGAAAAATTCCAAATGGTGCATTGAATATGCATTTCTTAATGTTTAATGAAATTTGACATTGTCTACACTTGTTCAACATCAATCTTAACACTTCAAGTCAATCTTTCAATAAGATAACTATTGTCCAATCATCCAAATAAACCTCCAAATATTTATGTATAAAATCTTTAAATGCAACTACCACTACTCTTGAAAAGATAGCAGGTGCATTCTTCAATCCAAAGGGGGAATCACTGTGTACTAATATGAACCCCATTTTGTGGAAAATGTAGACTTATGATGATCTTCTAGTGCTATTATGATTTCATGATACCCTGTAAATCCATCACTAAATGAGTATGCTTCTTTTCCTCCTACATTTTCCAATACCTCATATGTAAATGGAGTAGGGAAGAGACCATGCACACATGAATCATTCAACTTCCTCAGGTCTACACAGATCCTTATTACCCCTTTCTTCTTCTCCTAAACTACCATAGGGATATTCCACTCATATTCTTCAACAAGTTCTATTATACTACCCTCTAACATTTTATCAATCTATTCCTTAACTTTCTATTTATATAATGGATTCAACCTATAGGGTACCTATCTTATTGGGCTGGCATCTAGTCTTAGAGGAATCTTCATTTCTCCAAGTTCTCCTACTACCCATTTCATCTCTGAAAACATTGTTGGAAATAGATCGTTATACTCGCACACTATTTCTGTTATTCTTTCCACTATCTGGTTATCCCAATAGTCACCAATACTTGCAATTTTTGGGTTCTCTTATATTCCAATGTTTAATTTATTTATTCTTAGTGGTGTGTTATTGCACAGTTTGTATGGAGGACAGAATATTGAAGTTTGTAGGTCAAACTAGCATAACAGGAACCTATCCCACCCAATTTCACCATGATGGGGAGGTTCTTTCTCTTTAGGGAGGTTAGGCCCAGGGGAGACATCCCCGGTAACCTGGAGTTTTGAAGAGGCAAAAGAATAATAGGTCAAAGACAAGTTTTCCCCTTTCACAAGTTACCACCAAAAGATAGTCCCGGCTAAACAACCAATAAAGATGAATAATAACCAAGTAGAGTCCCTTCCCGAGAACAAAACAACAACAAACTGATATATGCAGGTCTTGGTTAGCACTTCATGTATATTAGTGACTATCTAATATTTAAATATGCAATAATGGCAATAAATGTTGACGAAGTCAATGTTTATAAATATAGCAATTCAAATAATATCACTTCCTCAATAAATACTAAAATGACATGGCATTCAATGTAACAAATCAACACACCATCTAATAAATGCCTTTAACTACCATTCAATTGCTTGAAAAATGAAATGTTGTTGCATCAAGATGAAATAACCAAGGGTGACGTCAGCATTCTAGGGTTAGTAGGTTAGGGTTAGTGTAGTTAAGGTTTCAATTTTGAAAGAAGTTTGAGAGTTTTTGGATCAAATCAATTCAACACTGGAGGCTTAGGTCAGTGCCTTAGGGTTTAATGGAGTAAAAAAGAAGGACACAAGAGTTGAAGGAGGATGACTAAAGACTAGAGGGAAGGGTTTTGAAGTGATGCAATAGCAGGGCTTCAGAGATAAGACCCTAGGAGCCTCCGGTGTTGCTAAAGAAAGGCCTCGTGCTCTCTCCTCCTTTAGATCAAATTGGCAAAACGGCCAGCTGAAGATAAAGCAAAGACAACCAAAGCATGAGGGTTTGAAGAGCCAAGGTGTTGCTACAACAAGGCCTTTTTAGTAAACCCTAGAATGGTACAACCCTGGTGTAGAAGAACTAGGCCAAGGACGTCTCACTCTCTTTGGCTTCTAGATAGTATGCCTAGCTCAGGGAGAAGAAGAAATGAGAATGTAGTTATGGCTAGGCTCTCTCTTCCTTCTTCAATGGTTGAAAATTTCTCTATCAGGGGACATGAGACAAGGACAAATTAAATGTGCTTCTCACCTAGGGTTTTGATTCAACAAATTTATAAGTAATATGCAAGAAATTTAGACTACAACCATTCAATAAGAAGTTTTGCAGAGAAAACACTTACAATTCATGAAGAAATAACCATGCAAACCCTAATTGTAACACCTTCCTTCAAGATAAACACCATAAATGCCAAAAAACGTCCTCCTTCAACAAGTGTGCCTCTCTTAAATCAGTCAAAAACCCCAATAGGGCGCTAAAATCATACCTCACTAATGAGTGAGTGATGAATCATGATAAAATGAGGCTAAAACTCCTCAATATATAGTGCATCAATGACCTAATTTACTTTTTTAGGTCATAAAAGGGTCGACATGGCCATAATACCAAAATCACATTGTTTCTACATTAAATGTTCTTTTTAAAACCTAATTGAGCAAAAGGTGAGATGTCGCCCCTTCTAAGGGAGATGTTAGCCCCTTTTAGGGAAAATGCAGCAATAAAGAACAAAACGTTATCCCTCTTTGGGCCTCTCCATCATGCCACACGTGCCAATTTCCCTGTCAAACTGTCACATGCTCAAGGTGACATCATGAGCTCATAGGTGTCGTCTTGGGCCGTCCAGGGCAAACATTTCACTGGAAGTGGGTCAATCCCCCTAGCTCGGGCTCTACCAAAGTGTCTCTGATGAAACGTCCTCTTCTTCTCCGGTGAAAAAACCCTAACCAACCACAGTCCTACCTCTGCCCCCTGATGGGGCCTCAACATCCATCTGGTGGGCTCTTCAGCCCCATGGAGGTTTGAACTGATCATCTCCCCATGTGTACCGGTCCAAATGGTACTTGTCCATCGGGCATGGTCCTACACATCAAAAGCTACGCCCTCCATGGGCTCACTAGTCACAGGGATCATAGCAATGTCAATCACATTTCATCATTAATATTATTAAACATATGCATAAAAACCTTGATACATCAATGAATAGCTCAAAGACATTACAGAAACCTACAATACAAGATTGGAGAAAAAGGACAAAAGGTCTTATTGGGCTAGTATCCACAAGAAAAGGAAATTCTCCAGGAAGGTTTCATCCAAGCCATGTAAGTGAGGTGATGTGGCTAGGGGATGTCCAAACATGTGGGTGAAGTGAGAGCCAAGGATGCATAATGTTATCTGTGGTTGCCTTTGTAGAAGGCGAGTTGTACCTGTGATGGATGCAATTTTTCCAAGCCCGTTCTTGCCTTTATTCTTTTCTTTTTTTTATTTTCTTTTTCTTCTTCTTTTTCTTTTTATTCAAGAGATAACCAGAGGATGATGCCTTGGCATGGTGACTAGAGCTGACAGTGTTACCCACAAGTAATTTCATAGAGATGAGAAGGTTGGCTCGTGATGAGACCCCCTTTCCCTTGGTCATGCAACCAAAGGTCATTGCCCTGGCGTGGTAACCAGATGGTGGAAATGTCATACTATTAAGCACCCATGAACCTAATAGGTTGGCTCATGATGAGATCCCTTATCCTCTTGACTAGGTCTTGTTTGTTATTTTCCGGGTCCCTCTTATTTCTTGCTGAGAGGCCTCTTATTTCCTTCTCGGGGATCCTTGGGCGAAGCATCTCGAGGTTTTATTTCTAGGATTTTATCTTTTACCAACTTCTTTTACCTTCTGGTCCTTTATCCCCTTCTTCCCATGAGATAAGGTGCAATCCTACAAACAAGTCAACCCAATGCCTGGACAAGGAGAATGGGATAAATGAGCAGGAGGTAAGATGAAACAATGGTGCTATGATGGGAGTGGATGATGGCTTTTCAGAAACCCCCCCCATTGGAAAACCAAGACCTATGGGCACAGGCTTGCTAGGGAACTCTGTCAATTTCCCCAATCATGGTCAAGTGGGCTAATGTAAGATCCAAGCAGTTGTTAGAGATAAAAGGAATCAGATGCATATATTTAAAGGTTTAAATGATCAAAAGTGACACATACCATGATACCTGGACCAATTACCTCATGGAGCAAGAACCTCTTCTGATACAGGACCAAGTCAATATTGATGGATGCTGCTACTGCTGCTGACAAGATAAAGCTGATGGAAGAAGAAAAGGATGGGCCCTCCAGGGCCATGCTTAGTTCAATCCTACTCTCAGTACTCCATGTCTAGGACCTGTGGGCCTCGAGACATGATATTCTAGTTATCCCCCCAAAATGGGGATAACATCTGGCTCCAACTCGAGGACATGTGAACACCGTAAAGTGCATGAGAACCTCAACATCTTTGGCATAACCTGCAGACCTACTCAATGTCGATAGGGGCATTAGTAACAAAATTGGGGTGGTAATGCCACCCCAACATACATAGATATACATATAAACTGAAAGAAAATAATCAACAATGGAAATGTGAAAGCAAACTAACATGAAATGCAAATGGTATAATACACGAATACAAAATTCCTACTTACCTGCACTTACCTATGAAATCAGCTCCCTGAACCTTGGTGGGGTTTGAGGAGGTGCCCATTGATAGGTAATGGGAACCTTCTTCCCTCTAGAGTGGATAGATAATATGAGTCTTTAACTGATTCCATTCCAACTTTGAAGGGTCTGAGCCATGACTGAGTGCTTCCTTTTACATTAGTTGTCTCTCCTTTCTAGGTATCCCACATCCATACCATGTCTTCCTCCTTGTACTTTCTAACTTTTTATTTGGTCATTCCTTAGACAACCCTGGTGTATTGTGCTGAGGGAGGGGGGGGGGCTTCTGTTGTAAAAAATTCCTATTGAGATGAGTGGATTTCTACGTCATCTTCATGTTTCTTTAATATCTTCACTGTCCCAATTTCTTTGTTTTTGAATTCATCCAGGAGTTGTTGGTATTCTTCTTTCTTGGGCCATTCGATCTGATCAAAGTCCTCCTCCGTTGCAAAGGGCATATCTTCTGGAGAATACTTTTGAAGAGTTTGTATCATCTCATTTTTTTCTTTGTTATTATTGACGGGGTGAGTAATATCTTGCACATGGTCCCTAATTATTGGCACATTGAGGAGACGGCCTATTGTTCCATTTTTCAAAGGCAATTGCAAGAATGTGAGGTCCATATCAAGGGTGCCACCTAACATTGCAGCAAACTTCCTAGATAAAAACATTCCCCACACATCTGGGACATCAACTACCATGATGTCAATGTGGACCATCTTCTCTGGGTACTCCTTTAGGTGAACTTCAACATTCTTGATCACCCTGTGTGTGGGTATGGATTTAGATTAAAAACCACATACATTTCTATAAGGTCGTGTGACCTTCAAACCCACTTGTCGCATGACTTTGAGTGACATCGTGTTGTCACCAACACCTGTATCTAACATGCAATTGTTGAGGTTCTTTCCATTCATTGCCAACGTCATGAAGAAAGGAGGGTTTTCACCATATTGGACCCTGAAGTGATCATCTTGCAACATAATAGGGGGGTCCATAGGTTCATCTGATCCCGAAAAGAAAGTGTAAAAGCATTCCTTGATGGATGGGATCTTGATTGCTTCTCTCAGGGGGATGTTTACATGCATTTTTGATAATGCCCCTTCTAAGTCAAAGTTCATGTCAACCTTTCCAGCCTTGATTGTCTTGGGAAGAATCATTTCCAGGGGTGGGGGCTTTGCCTGATCAACAATGGGTTGTTTCAAATTATTTCTTCTGTACACCTAAAATTCTTGTTTCTTTATCTTTTCTCGTGATTATTGATCTAGGTTGTTTATTACTACCATCCTTGCTGATTTGGCTTCTTCTTTCATGGCTTCCTGATGTTCTGCATCTGCGATATTTATCTGAGGAAACTCCATGAAACAATCCATGTTGTTGACTTGTTGATGGCCACTATTGTAAGGGCACTCATGCTCCCAATGTGCTTCGCTGCATTCCAGGCACCAAGGATTTTCATCAACAATGTTTGCAGGGGCCAAAGTGTTTGGAACTTCATGCTCATTCTTTGGTTTATAAAATTGGCCCCCTTTCTAGAATTTCCCTTTGTACGGGACCCTGGGCGCCTGGGTCTAAGATCTTTCCAACTTGACAATCTTGTTCATCATTTCCTCTTGATTTTTTATGATACCATCCATAGAGGCTTGTAGCTTGGCAATATTGGTACATAGATTTGAAGTAGGTTCAACAATGTGGACTATCTTTGGTTTAGTGTCTATTCTCCCCCTTGGGTTAGCAAAAGGCTCAATCTTGGATGAAAGGAGGTTTCCTTATATTTTAGTAGCGAGATATTGGGCTTCTTGAATGGACTGGGGGTTTTTGTCTCTAAGAATATACCCTAGTTGGCCATTGAAAGATCTAGTGTAAACATGGACGAGGTAGTCATCTTTCGGAGATGGCTTGCGGGAATTCTTTGCAGTAAAGTCTCGAATTTGGTGTGGAACTCCCCAATGGATTCATTTTCATATTTGGAAAGGTTGTTTAGTCGGGTGAGGATCATATTAGGGTATTCTTTGAAACTCCATCTTTTGAGAAAGGCCTCTTCAATTCTATCCATGGTTTTGATGCTTCCATCGGGAAGGCTTAGGTACCAACGCCTTTAGGCATCATAAAGAGTAGTGAAGAACAACTTCATGACTAGATCTTCAACATCATCACTAATGGGGTGAAGCTGGAAAAATGCCCAAAAGTTACTCATGTGTTCTTCGACACTGATCGCATCAGTACCGGTAAATTTAGGCAACCACTTCTCATACTTGGGTGACATTTGCCTAGGGTAGCCTAGTATGGATGACATGTCTAACGGTTTGAAAAGAGTAGATGACCATTGTCTTTGGTTGTTGTTTTCATTCATTGTAGCAGTCTGAGAGCTAGACATGATTCTTAAAGGAAGGCTCTTCCCGAAAAGTGATTTGACAACATGAGAGTTCTTGGGAGGCTTCCTTTTGAAAGAAAAAGGAGGATTATTGAACCTCTTTTTGGTTTGTGGAGTCACCAGATAGTTTACTTGAAACTATCAAAGAAAAGGGAAAACACCCTAGTGGAGTCGCTAGGTAAGTTTGTAAGATAAGGCTCTTGAGGCAAGGCTTACCGAAAATATTTTTCCTTTGAGGAGAATTGACTCAGTGTTCCCCAACAACTACACCAAAATGTTATCGGACAGTTTGTACAAAGGACAAAAGCTTGAAGTTTGTAGGTCAAACTGGCGTAAAAGGAACCTATCCCACCCAATGTCACCATGATGGGGAGTTTCTTTCTCTTTAGGAAGGTTATTCCCAAAGGAGACATCCCCAGTAACCTGGAGTTTTGAAGAGGCAAAAGAATATTAGGTCAAAGACAAGTTTTCCCCTTTCACAAGTTACCACCAAAAGATAGTCCCCACTAAACAACCAATAAAGATGAATAATAACCAAGTAGAGTCCCTGCCCGAGAACAAAACAACAAGAAGCTGATATATGAAGGTCTTGGTTAGCACTTCATGTATATTAGTGACTATCTATTATTTAAATAAGTAATAATGGCAATAAATATTGACGAAGTCAATGTTTATCAATATAGCAATTCAAATAATATCACTTTCTCAATAAATACTAAAATGACACGACATTCAATGTAACAAATCAACACACCATCTAATAAATGATTTAAGTACCATTCTATTGCTTGAAAAATGAAACGTTGTTGCATCAAGATGAAATAACCAAGGGTGACGTCAACATTCTAGGGTTAGCAGGATAGGGTTAGTGTAGTTAGGGTTTCAGTTTTGAAAGAATTTTGAGAGTTTTTGGATCAAATCACTTCAACGCTGGAGGCTTAGATTAGTCCCTTAGGGTTTAATGGAGTCAACAAGAAGGACGCAAGAGTTGAAGGAGGATGACTAAAGACTAGAGGGAAGGGTTCTGAAGTGCTGCAATAGCAGGGCTTTAGAGACAAAACCCTAGGGGAGAGAGGCTCACTCCGGTGTTGCTAAAGCAAGGCCACGTGCTCTCTCCTCCTTCTTTAGATCAAATTGGAAAAATGTCTAGCTAAAGATAAAGCAAAGAAAACCAAATCATGAGGGTTTGAAGAGGCAAGGTGTTTCTACGGCAAGGCCTTTTCAGCAAACCCTAGAATGGTATGACCCTGGTGTAGAAGAACTATACCAAGGATGTCTCACTCTCTTTGGATTTTGGGTAGTACGGCTAGCTTAGGGAGAAGAAGAAATGAGAGTGTAGATATGGGTAGGCTCTCTCTTCCTTCTTCAATGGTTGAAAATTTCTCTATCAGGGGACATGAGACAAGGACCAATTAAATGTGCTTGTCACCTAGGGTTTTGATTCAACAAATTTATAAGTAATATGCAATAAATTTAGACTACAACCATTCAATAAGAAGTTTTGCAGAGAAAACACTTACAATTTATGAAGAAATAACCATGTAAACTCTAGTTGTAACACCTTCCTTCAAGAGAAACACCATAAATGCCAAAAAAAGTCTTCCTTCAACAAGTGCGCCTCTCTTAAATCAGCCAAAAACCCCAATAGGGCGCTAAAATCATACCTCACTAATGAGTGAGTGATGAATCATGATAAAATGAGGCTAAAACTCCTTAATATATAGTGTACCAATGAACTAATTTACCTTTTTAGGTCATAAAAGGGCCGACACAGCCATAATACCAAAATCACATTGTTTCTACATTAAATGTTTTTTTTAAAACATAATTGAGAAAAAGGTGAGATGCCACCCCTTCTAAGGGAGACGTTAGCCCCTTTTAGGGCAAATGCAGCAATAAAGAGAAAAACGTTATCCCTCTTTGGGCCTATCCATCATGCCACATGTGCCAACTGCCCTGTCAAACTGTCACATGCTCAAGGTGACGTCATGAGCTCATAGGTGACGCCTTGGGCCATCCAATGAAAACGTTTCACTGGAAGTGGGTCAATCTCCCTAGGTCGAGTTCTGCCAAAGTGCCTCTGATGAAATGTCCTCTTCTTCTTCGGTGAAAAAACCCCTACCAACCATCGTCTTGTCTCTACCCCTTGATGCGGCCTCAACATCCATCTGGTGGGCTCTTCAGCCCCATGGAGGTCCGAACCGAGGATCTCCCCATGTGCACTGGTCCAAATGGTACCTGTCCATCGAGCATGGTCCTGCACATCAAAATATACGCCTTCCATGGGCTCATTAGTCACATGGATCATAGAAATTTCAATCACATTTCATCATTAATATTATTAAACATATGAATAAAAACCCTCATACATTAGTCAATAGCTCAAAGACATTACAAAAACCTACAATACAAGATTGGAGAAAAAGGACAAGACGTCCTATTGGGCTAGTATACACAAGAAAAGGAAAGTCTCCAGGAAGGTTTCATCCAAGCCATGTAAGTGAGGTGATGTGGCTAGGGGATGTCCAGACATGTGGGTGAAGTGAGAGCCAGGGATGCATAATGTTATCTGTGGGTGCCTTTGTAGAAGGCAAGCTGTACCTGTGATGGATGCAATTTTTCCAAGCCCGTTCTTGCCTTTATTCTTTTCTTTTTTTTATTTTCTTTTTCTTCTTCTTTTTCTTTTTATTCAATGGATAACTAGAGGACACTGCCTTGGCATGGTGACCAGAGATGACAGTGTTACCCACAAGTACTTTCACAGAGATGAGAAGGTTGGCTCGTGATGAGACCCCCTTTCCCTTGGTCATGCAACCAAAGGTCATTGCCCTGGCGTGGTAACCAGATGGTGGAAATGTCATGCTGTTAGGCACCCATGAACCTAATAGGCTGGCTCATGATGAGACCCCCTATCCTCTTGACTAGGTCTTGTTTGTTATTTTCTGGGTCCCTCTTGTTTCTTGTTGAGAGGCCTTTTATTGCCTTCTCGGGGATCCCTGGGTGAAGCATCTCGAGGTTTTATTTCTACGCTTTTATCTTTTACCAGCTGCTTTTACCTTCTGGTCCTTTACCTCCTTCTTCCCACGAGATAAGGTGTAATCCTACAAACAGTCCAACCCAATGCCCGGACAAGGGGAATGGGATAAATGAGTGGGAGGTAAGATGAAACAATGGTGCTATGATGGGAGCAGACGATGGATTTTCATAAACCCCCCGAGTGGCAAACCAAGACCTATAGGCACGGTCTTGCTAGGGAACCTTGTCAATTTCCCCAATCATGGTCAAGTGGGCTAATGTAATATCCAAGAAGTTGTTACAGATAAAAGGAATCAGATGCATATATTTAAAGGTTTCAATGATAAAAAGTGACACATACCATGATACCTAGACCAATTACCTCATGGAGCAAGAACCTCTTCTGATATAGGACCAAGCCGATGGTGATGGATGTTGTTGCTGCTGAAAAGATAAAGATGATGGAAGAAGAAAAGGATGGGCCCTCTAGGGCCATGCTCAGGTCAATCCTACTCTCAGTACTCTATGTCTAGGACCTGTGGGCCTCGAGACATGATCTCCTAGTTATCCCTAAAAATCAGGGATAACATGGTGCAAAAAAATATTTTGACTATAACTATTGACGTTCTACTTATATTTCCCCTTCAACTTATGTTATCTGAATATCGCACATGTTTTTTTTTTTGGATCATCTTCTACAACATGGTAACAATGTAACAATTGTCTGACTATTTGCAAATTTTAATTCTAGTAATCTACCAAAATTTCAACTTCATGTTCTTCAAAGATATTTTCCTTTATCAAATTCAGTGTTGTATCTATCATTGGATTCTCATTTCCAAATGCAAATGCGATCACAAATTTCTATTGTTGTTACACATCAAAATTACTCACTTCGATGATGTCCCATTTTCATTATCGTAAGTGTCGCAAGTGTTGCAAGTGTCAAAAAAATCATACTTTCATCTTGCCTGTATCACATCACAGATGACATCATAATAACACTTGGGATATCCTCTAAATATTCGTTATAATATGAAAATATATATTTTGGCAAAGAGTACAAACTTTTACCTTGATAAATTACCATCATAAAGGTATATTTGGGGATCAACGCTAACGCTCCAAGGAGCGCTAACACTCCTTGTCCTATTTTTTGGCAAATGTTTAACCAGTAGTGCATGATTGTCATTGATGGAAAGTACAACAATGAAGATGGCATGAGTACAGGAAGAATGTAACAGACGGGCACCAGAAGTATTTTAGGAAGACACTGCAGAGCAAGCCCGATAAGTTTAGAAGAGATAGTGCAGAGGATTGTTGGTAGGTTATTATCAGGCAAAGTATGCTTGTCATCAATGGCAAGATCAGAGTATGCAGCGAAGGAAAAACAAGGAACAATGTAAGCTCCGGAGGAACAACGTCGAGGAGAATGTGCGTAGCAAAGCTCAAGATACAGGAGTTCGTAGAGGAGAAGGAAGACAAAGGTTTAGGCCATTGAGAACTTGTAATTCTCCCAAGGTTGGGAGGAAAGTGTGCAAAGCTCAAAAGGGAGCACAACTGCCATCAGATCGGCTGAAGAAGAAGATCTGGACCATTGCTTTCTACGTCCAGGAGGAGCTCACGAGAAGCCTACAGAAGGGAGAGATCGAGAGCCATTGGATCTCATTCAGAAATCCCATCAGCCGTCAGATCGGACAAGAGCTGCACGAGGTTTACCATCGGGAAAAGCCAAGGTGAAATCCTGAAAGGAGGGTTGACTCATCGGCGTTTCACATATCGAGAATCATGTGAGCCAATGCGTTGCGGCATTGAAAAGCTCGAAACCCTGACGAGTGGCAAGACTGCAGTCACGGGGATAACGGTCATATGGGCCAGGAACCTAGCTAGGAGAGCTAGTGCGTAAAGAGCACGTCGGGATTCGAGGGATTGTGAATCATGAGGACATACATGTTTCGACATTGGAAACTCTGAAACCCTGATGAGGAGGTTTGGCTGCGGTCATATAGGAGAAGGTCACGTGGACCACGAGCTTAACCAGAGGGCTAATTGAAGTTAAAGGTGTCAGATCCAAGCGCAGGGTCTGACCACCATTGGATTGAGGAAAACCTGCACGACCTTTAAAAGTACAAGGAGTAGAGGGCTCACAAAAACTCGACGTAATATGAGCCGTCAAATCAAGATCACATCTGAACTGTTGATCGGAGTTTTGAGGATCGCGTTTTGGAAATGTCAAAGAAACAATGCAATAGGAATCCTGATTTCTCGATATGCAAGTTCTCGACGTAATCTGAGCCGTCAAATCAAGATGAGATCTAGACCGTCGACCCGACTCACATCAGAAGACTATGTCATCTAGGAACACGTGGCACAACCAGGTAATGACAAGTGTCAGACTGATTCAACATTTTAGGCACATGTAAGTCACGAATTAGAGTGACATGTGGTAGTATTCAACACGTGTCAATCCATGTGTGACGTCAGCAGATGGACACCACATCGGATTTTCGAGGATCGCGATTTGAAAATGTCAAAGAAACATTGCAACAGGAATCCCTATTCCTCGATATGCAAAATCACGACTTAAATTGCAGCCGTTGAATTAAGATCAAATTCGGACCGTTGATTCCAATCAATGGAGAAGCATCAGGGATCGAGAGTTGGACATGTCAAAGAATATTGACATCAGGAATATTGATATCGCGATATGTGAAATCGCGATGTAATCAGAGCCGTCAGATTAAGCTTTGATCTAGACCGTTGATTCCAATCAATGGAGAAGCATTGGGGATCGAGAGTTAGACATGTCAAAGAAAATTGACATCAGGAATCACGATATCGCGATAGGTGAAATCACGATATAATCTGAACCCTCAGATCAAGTGTTGATCGGAGGGCTACTAATGCATGACATAGTGAAACTACCAGAAACCATTGATGGCGTCTGCTAGAGAATTCGAAGAAACCCCTGTGTGATCGCCATAGGAGATGAAGAGTCTCCAAGCTTCGTCCAAGTGAAGGAAGACTATTTTTAGAAGGGATTGACAGATGGATGTGCGTGGAAGCCTGTAAGTAAAATAGAGAAGGTGAGCTCGACTGTCACAGAGAAGATGAAGAGGCTCAACTGCCAGAGAGGATGAGGAATCTCAACATAACATACAGTGATGCTGAACGCGTGGGAAAATGGCCAGAGAAGCTGAAGAGTTACCATGATGATCAGGCAGAGCACTCAAGATGTGGAGGAGATTGGTGTGGTATGAGCATGCAGAGGAATGGCGAATATTGCATGCACAAGATTCACAGAAGCTATATATACACGGTACAGAGAAGAGATGGGGTTGCGGTTGTTGTTGTTGTTGCTGTTGGAGTTTGTTGTGGTTGTTGGTGGTGAAAGTGATTCATGTGTGAAGAAGGAGGAGAGTGCAACAACTGAATAACACAGAAGAGGAAATGTACAGTGAATGGACTTGGCACACAGAGCATAAAAAGCAGAATAACAAACAACGCAAGTCATGTGTGCAGAAAGGCAATGAGGCAGACAGAGCAACGAAATGCAACAGAATAGTGATGAGTCTGGTAAGCCATTGTTAAACATCATATCACTGTAATAAGTTTCAGAAGCAAAGATTTATATTTCAGGGTGGTTGGGAGGTGCTAGGGAGGACTATTGTCCTCATAGGTTCAAGTGGGTGCTTGAACACAGGGAGTTGTAGCTTCCATCTGGTTGCAGCCAG
>JZKD02S2048714.1:46707-61102 GCA_000966675.3 Picea glauca
GCTTCCTTCTAGTTGGTGCTAGAGAAACCAGGGAGTTGGTGCTTCCTTCTAGTGGGTGCTAGAGAAAACAGAGAGTTGGTGCTCTCAGCAAGTAGCAGCTTGCAAAATAGAGGTTTTAGCCTCATTATGAGTTGGTGCTCATATGTATGATAATGTAAAGAATGTAACTATTGCTTATCATATAAAGAAAAAAAGAGGTTTTTACCCTGTATGGGTTTCCTTGGGAAATATTTGTCTCTGTATTTCTAATATATGTGTGACTGATGTTGAATGTGCCATTGTTTATTTCCCTACATTAATGTGATCATCATTCAGTGTTTCTGCAAAGAGTTTAAAAGAAACATAATTGTTTAAGCACAGTAACAACTGATTCACCCCCCCCTCTCAGTTGTCCAACACTATTACCATCATAAATGTATACTTCCCACTTGCAAGGAGTGCTATCACTCTTTGTCCTATTATCAGGGAGCGTTGCAATGCTCTATGGCCCATTTAGAGGGAGCATCGATTTTTTGAGAAAATATTGGGGACAAATCCCCCTTATATCTAAGGACAACTGAGAAATATTTGGGCCAGCTTTGCTCGAATCCAATTCCAAGGATGGATCTAAGGGGAGTTCCACAACTGATGGAGTAATATCCTCAACTTATCCCAAGAATATATATTGTGGTTAAGCCTCTCAAAGCCTATATAAGAAGGCATTCTCATGGTGAAAAGGGAGAGAATAATCAATGAAAAGTATTGTCATTTTGATTGTGGATCGTTCGAGCAAGGGGTTAGAAAAGGAGAGCTTGGTGAGGCTGCTACATCTACATATACACTTTGTAAGCACCTTATTTTGTTCTCATTAATACATGTGGTTGGCCTGTTTCCTTCAAGATTGTGTATATTTGCATGAGCTTGTCTTTTGGATAAATCTAGATTTAAACTAATCATGGTAGAATAGAAAGTATGCTTTGTCTTTGTTGTTTATTGGATTGCAGGACCCATTAAAGGACTTGGAGATCAAGCTCAACTTTGGTTGAGTGAGGAAAAACTTCGTAAAAAGGTACTCATACTTTCTTCCTCTTCTCTATTGACTAGTTTAGCTATGTTTAAAGGAAATTTAGTTTTCAAAGTTAGCACTTTTTGGTCTTGATCATAGGGGTCTAAGATCCAAGAGGGAATTCACCTGTCCGCAGGGGAATTTTCCTACAACATAAATTGGTGACTCCATTGGGGAAGAAGCTTTCAGTTTTGGTTTCCTTCCTTGGTCTTGTTTTAGTCTTTTCCCATCTTCAGATCCTAGTCACCATGTTTTTCTTGTTTTTAGATGTGTTGTTACTCTTGAATTCATCCTACACATGCTGATGTTTAAGTCTTCCTGAGTTGTTTGTTTTCTAGGTTGACACTTTTCATTCTCATAAAACAACGCTCCCCTTCCATTACATCCATAGTGTCGATTTTAAGCTTGTCCCTACCCTGCAATGCTTTATAGAGTGCTACAACGCTCTGGTGCCTATATCACCAAAGCGTTGATTTTCCTCTCTGTTGAAAATTTGTGGGATACCTATTTTGGGTGTGATTTTTGGTTTTCTTTCCTACTCAGGACTTTTTATATCATTATGTATCTTCTGTAAAACTTGCAACCATTTGATTTCTAAGGGTTTTTTATGTTTTGTTTGGTTTTTAAAATATATTGAAATCACTCTTCCTCTTTGAGATCTGGATTTGGTTTGATACTTTCTCATTTATCTGATTGCATGAAAGTTGTTAAAAGGAGGTTCAGGGATCTGTGTATTGTTCCATTTGATTTTTGAGTTATCTTTCCAAGCAATTCCTCTTGTTTGAGTTTTGATTTTCTTTTTGAAAAGTTTGGCTTTGTTTTGCTTCTTGTTTGATCATGGTGAGAGTGTGTTTTTTTTTTATATGTTGTTTTCTTCCAATGGCTTAAACTTGCAAATGGTGAAATCTAGTTGGCATAAGAAGCTCTGAATCACGTCAATTAAAATTCATATTTAAACAAAGAGATATATTTCCATGATTGGCTTTCGAATATTAGGATCATTTTCTGAATAGTTTAGCATTGAATTGGATTCTTGATTGAGAACAATTGCATGAAATCTCTACATTTTTTTGTTTGATAGTGAAAAGGAAAATTTATTCTCCTTCCCATAAATAGAAATTCATTGAAAGGAAAGATTGTCTATCATTTTTACTATGCATTTTTGGGAATTGAGTCATAATATAATCAGTTTCACTCCCATTCACCTCTGAGTGAAGAACAACCACAAAACTCAACTCTAATTAAAATCGACCTAGAAACTTTTTCTTTTTTAGATTCCTCCACTAACATTAGACTAGGTTTAGCGCTTTGGATTAGGTTGTGAGAACAACTCTCCAAAGAATTCAAAACAAACATTAGCATCTTGAGATAGGGAGATAAAATCCAATTTTCATATAAGGTTATCTGGGATCCCCCTCTCATACAGGGGTTATGCATGAGGTCGTGTTTGGGAGAGTTATGAATATTATCCCTCTGTGGTTTAACCATTTGTAGTAGTTTGATCATATATTGGGGGTTCTTCTTGAGGTTCAACTATTTTCATTTGGTCTTGGTGCTTCGTGAATTTAGAATCTGTTCGGGATCCTCTAGAGTTCTACTGGTCCACTTTTCCTCATTTCTCTCAAAGGATTTTATACTTGTTATCCTGCCCATATGTTCGAACTGGAATGTCGACTATACCTGCCCAGGGGCTGACTACAAGTTCGTGTCCTTAGTAGATATAATATTCAGGGTATTTACATAAGGTGACGGTGAAGGGAAGTCTTCAATGTACCTGGAACAGATGGTGGTCAAACTCACTCGGGCTCCTTGGAGGGTAAATCCACGATTACTGAGTGGGATCTTTCACTAAGGAATAAGTACGTTAAGCAGGTCACCATCGTAACTGATCCACCCACTCATATCCTAGCCCCTTCTTGACTTTACCATGCAATGTTGGATTTCATCACCAAATAGTACGGTCATCGAAAGAAGGTTTGTTTCCTTGTTGGTATTTCTAGAATTTTTAGCGTGTGCTCTTGTTTTTAATAGTTTTTCAAAATTGAGCCTGTAGATGATCAAGGTATTCGTCGATCACGTATGATGCAAGGGATTCCTTCAGAAGAAGTCTACCAACCCTTACCTCCTAACTCACTGGAAGACACCTACCGTGAAGAGGTAGAAAATCATTATGATGTTGGGAGTGTTGCTACTCCTTTGTTAGAAAATTTAGGAAGAGCCTTGGTTATGGTTAAAAATCCCACTCCTCAAACTACATATGTGTTTGTAGCTCCTATTGAGCCACTTTTGGTTCAATAAGACTCATTTGGTAACCTTATAGAAGAAGAAGTCTCGGGTTTTCCTTTGAGACCAATTACCGAGACATATATGGGATCCACATAACAAATTTTTGGTGATGACTATAGGACCCCCATTCGTCCTACTAACGCAGTAGATCCACATCAAACACCTTCTCATTCTGTATGGAGGACTCCATCGAGATGTGACCTTTATGGTCATTTTGAATATATTCAACAACCTCTCAATCCTCATGACCCTCCTGCTGCTGAGGCAGGACCATTCGGTCAAACTATTGATCATCCTATCGAACAGGTCATCGATCCTACTGTCATTCCATCACAAGTCCACCTTAATTTTGGATTCATAAATTATACTCACACACAAGGCACTTCGATCGATACTCACACTGTTACACCTTTTCACACTACAACTCCTCATGTTCCACAAGATCTTGTTGGAACATATTTATACCAGAGAATACATACCCTTGCTAGACAGACAAAATCAAATATGGGGAAATAACCATCTAGTGGATCTATCCCTCCTAGGGGAAAAACATCCTATAGAAGGCCTACCTTTCCTAGGGGACAACCACCTTTTCATGTTCCTTTAGGAGGAAAACCTCCGTTTACTAGTCAAGCCTCGATTGAAAATCAACCTATGGCAGGGGGGAACCTTATTTTGTCAAAAACCCTTCACAATCCTGGGGAGTATATTCAAGAAGCATGTTTAATCAACCCTACATTACAGGGAAATCATACCATAGCCCACAAGGAGGAGTGTCAAATCTTGTTCCTTCCGGACTATCTTATGGACAACCTTATCCGGGTGTCCCAAATCCCTCCTGGGGTCCTCAAGGACAACAACCTTATCCTCCCCAAGGGCCTAATGTTTATCCTCCCTAATGGGGTAATGTGTATCCTCTTCAGGAACAATCTTTTAACCCCCCTCAAGGGAAATGCTTTATCCCCCACAACTGAATCAATCGACTTATACCCCTCAGAATCCACTCAGTTTTCCCCCACTCATGAATGTTCCTCAACAACCATCAAATCCTGTTTATCCTGGTCAACAAAAACCATATGTAGGAGGGCCTACTGGATACAATTACCCATCGCAACCAGTTTATGGCCCTACTGATGTCCCTATGCAATACTAGTATCACCCTTAGGTTAACCGACAATTACCCTTCTTTGCCACTCTAGATCTCCTAGACTTGTCTCGTTTGACCAATGATCCCATATTGAATTTTCCTTTTTGGCCATTGATTCCTGCTAAATTACCTTCCGACATCCCAAAGTTTGACGGTAAAACTGGAGAAAACCCAAACAACCATGTGATGACATTCCATTTATGGTTTTCATCAAATGCATTAATGTATGATTCTATACGTTTACGTCTCTTTCAGCGCATGCTTACGGGCTCAACAACCAAATGATACATTGAACTTCCATGTGGTTATTTTCAAGATTTCAACTCCCTCACCATGCCCTTTCTCATGCACTTTAAATTACCCATATGTTACGAGACGGGTACTGAACGTTTAACGTCTCTTTGTCAAACCAACTTCGTGCATATCTCTGATCACATTCATGAGTGGAGACGATAGTGAAGGTTAATTAAAGTGATCATTCCTAACCAGTTATTGGTAGAATGGTTTAATAAATCTCTCTTACCCCCTATTTCTCGTGATGTCACCATGGGAAGTGTAGTCACCGAGGAAGAAGCCATTTCTCGAGCTCAGTACTTAGATTTGGTTTATTCACAATCTGGTACTTTGTACGAGTTGATTGCAAATGATGCCCATGCCACTACTAATCCATCCAAACCTTCTTCCACGACACAAGTGGATGGAGTTATCGTCACCGTCAAAACCCAATATACATCACAGTTGACCAGAACAGTAAATCGCTCAATTTTAGCACCCGTTCCTAGTTCGAATTCACTCTCCTCTACCTCCCTCCTGACTCGAGTCTCTGAGGTGAATGCAGTTCAATCTATCCCTTCACAACAATCTGGAGGTAAGAAGAAGACAAAGAATAAACCCAAAAAGAATAATAATAATGAACAACCCAAAACCCAAACTCCACCACCTGCTACTGAAAAGCAACCACAGTGAAAACAAAAATTCCCATGTCCTATTTGTGGTGACGATCATTACACTCGAGATTGTCCACATCGTTACGAAGTTGCAAAAGTTTTCAAAGGGAATTCCCAACCCACCATGTTAACATAACCTTTTCCTCAGCAGCAATCCATGGTTTCTCAAGCCCCCCCCCCCACAGGGGGAAGTTCCAGCCACCCTCTTAATGATGATGCCTCGACGAGTGTTCATATTCATATGTTTAATGGGATTGATTTAAGTAATTGCACTATTACATATGACACGCCAGCTAAACCCGACAAAGAAAAGGTCACTAATGGTACTTTACCGGATCCATCCCCCACCTCCATTAGTCCTCCATCTGTTTGTCCTCCATATGAATATCTTCATATAGAGAAAAATACTTTCGACTCTATCTTATGCCGTACTAAGAGCACCATCTGTAAATCTGCTTTCAATCCTAGTTCATGTGCCACCCAAAACTACAACATCATTGAATATTTGGCTCAAGCACCTATGCTATGTCCATGATGGAATTCCTACAACACTACCCAAGTCAACGTAGAATGCTCTTGGCTACCATTGGTGCCATTGATCCTTAGTTGTCAAACAATATCACATTTAACCTAGACATTTCAAGTCACGACTTTCTCACCAACTCACTTTTCAAATTGATGTTGTTGTTCATAACCAACACATTCACCGCACTATTTTGGATGAGGGAGCTTACACTTTTGTTATGTCATTATCTTGCTGGAAAGGATTAAAATCACCTGCACTTAACCAATCCCCTATAATGTTATGAGCATTAGATGGGAGAGGTTTTCATCCTCGCGAACTCTTGCAGTCCTTAGCAGTTCAGTTGGGCAGCAAGACCATTTTTGTTGATGTCAAGGTCGTTGATGCTCCCCTCAATTACAACTTGTTATTAGGAAGAAGTTGGTTTTATGCGATGACCGTTGTCACTTCATTGGTGTTTCGATGTGTAAAATTCCCTTATCAAGGAAAAATTATCACTATCGACCAGTTAGATTACTGTACACCCGACGCTTGCACTCCCGCCACCAACAATATTCCTTTCTTGGGAGATCATAAGATCACATATGAAAGTGTTGGTGTAGGTATTTTGAAAGACTCCTCCCTTATGGGTACTTTCCCTACACCACTCCCTCCTACCACACAACATATTTCCACAATCAATATGATTTCGACTATGGCCTATCAGTCTTTAGAATCATATGATCCTTGGCTTGTGCCTAGTCCATTAGAATTCGATGCATTGGATGATGCTATGCCACTTAGTGCGGTCGAGGCTTCATACCATGCTATTCAATCCGCCTCTAACTCCAAGGATGACCAACATCTATTGGCATCCAACACTTATTCGATTCCATCTTGGTTGAACTCCTTGGCTTCTACTTTGACTATGTTTCCCAGATTTTCCCTTCAAACGAATCCATTATGGAAATGATTAGTATTGATGAAGTACCTTGGGATGACAAACATCATCGATCCTCTTTTCTTCCACCTCTAGAAGAAATTAAGGAAGATATACACTTTATCTTTCCCCTCTATGTTGTTGATTCTCCACATTATCCTATACTTACCCAGGATAATATTTCTGAGGGGACATTAGACAACATCTCTTCTACGGTCATTGTTGATATTTCAATCAAGGAAGGTATAATGGAAAATATTAATCTCGGTGCTAATTTCTCGCCCAAGGAGGTGGTCTCTTACACGACCTTATTTAAAGAATTTGATGATGTCTTCACTTGGACCTATGAGGAAATGCCAGGGATCGATCCTTCGATCGTTGTGCATGAAATAAAAACTTACCCAAGTGTTAAACCTGTCCAACAAAAAATTCGCCCAGTTCATCCTAAGAAAATCGTGGCCATAAAGGAAGAAGTTGAGAAATTGTTAAAATCTGGCTTTATCTGTCATGTCCCCTTGACGGAATGGGTTTCTAACATTGTTCCAGTCGCTAAGAAAAAAGGGACCATTTGTGTCTGTGTTGATTATAGGGATCTCAACATGGCTTGTCCAAAAGACAATTACCCCACACCCTGCATTGAACAAATCATTGATAATTGCGCTGACAGTGTTATTTTCTCTTTCATGGATGGATTTTTCGAATACAACCAAATTGACATTCTACCTGTTGATCAACATAAGACAACCTTCATCTTCCCTTGGGGAACTTTTGCTTATCGGAAACTACCATTTGGTCTAAAAAATGATGGTGCTACTTTCTAGCAGGCCATGTCGTATGCTTTCCATGATATCAAATATATTGTGGAACCTTACCTAGATGATTTACCTGCCCATTCATCCAGTCGATCAGACCATATTGGTCATCTATGGGCTATTTTTCTTTGATGTTGGTTCTACTGTATTCGTTTGAACCCACAGAAGTGTATCTTTACTATTTAATCAGGTCAAATCCTCGGTTTCGTTGTCTCCAAAGATGGGATTAGGGTGGATCCCTTAAAGATTAAATCTATTCTTTCTTTACCTCCTCCCAATAATTTGACCCAACTATAAAGTTTGTAGGGGAAAGTGAACTTTCTTCATCGTTTTATATGTAATTATGTCGAGCTTACCAAAGGATTTATGTGATTGTTGAATAAAGACACTCCTTTCATATGGGATGACAATGCTCAATGATATTTCGATGCCACTAAGAATGCATTGACTCATACACCTCTTTTGCATCTTCTGAAATATGCACAAGACTATATCCTTTACTTGGCAGACTCTACTTCCACTATCGATATGGTGTTAGTTCAAGAGGACCCTAACGGTTAGGAACATGTGATATACTATATGAGAAAGAGTCTATCTGGTCCTGAGCTCTAATATTCGTATATTGAGATGTTGGCTCTGGTAGCCATCATTGTTGTCCAGATATTTCTCCATTACATCCTATTGCGCACTACCATGATCATTGCGGACTCAAACCCCATGTATCATATTCTGACACGACAAGTCCTTGGGGGAAAATATTCCAAATGGATCATTATTCTTCAAGAATTTGATCTTGAGTTTGCCAAGTCCAAAGCTAAAATGTCCTTGGTTTTTGTGGAACTTATCTGCGATCTTCCCCATGCTGATGAAGATACTGAGCCTAGAGATTCTCTCCCCGATTAATCTTTGTTCCTCATTAGCACGTCTAATCCTTGGTATGGAGATATGCTTCTTTATATTCAAACTCAACGTTTTCAACCCGATATCTCTCGTGAAGAACATCATCGTATTCGTCACCATTCTAAACTCTACCTTATCATCGGGGATAGTTTGTATCGTCATTGTACTGACACTATTGTTATAACCCTAATTTGCATCAGAAATGCTTACTTGGCATTAGGCCATCTCAGATTCCTTCTTTGCCAAAGAACTATTGAACAACCCTTCTTAAAAACCTCTTTTATAAAGGCCCATGCACATTGCTCCATTACTACATGCGTGTACATGCTAGATGACCCAAAACAACCCACATGTACCTACAAAAGCACGAAAAAAGGAAAGTTGTTGACGGAACACACAGCTTTGGGTGAGTTAACTAAACCTTCAGGCCATGCATGGCTGAGGGTTCAACCAAATACTTAGCTTCTTCTAACCTATAAAAGAAGGGTTAGGGGTCCCATTTGGAAGAGGAGAATCATAGTAAAGAAACTATACCTGATTGTGCATTCCCTTTGTCCCAACCCTTTAGCCATCCTTGTGCAAAGAGAAATATAGAGAAAAGAAGTTGGAGGACAGTTGAAGAGGATCCCAAGACCAGGTTCATGGAGAAGTGGTCGACTTCATCATTGTAAGTTGATTTGTTGAAGTTAATAATAAAGGAGTACTTTTCCCGTCCCACCATATGAGGTTTTCATGGTTTATCGCATACTTGTTTATTGAATCTCTAACCCATTAATCTATATATCAAATGCACATGGAGTTTTTTATTTGTCTTGTGTGAATGCAGGTTAGCCTTGGGAGGAGATATGCAGTCCAAGAGCGATCAAGTGTGAGGAAGGATTGATATCAAACGCCCAAAATAAGGTATGCTCACTTGATCTTCTTAACTATGTATTTTCTTATGAATAATGGGGATTAGGTCTGGGACGACGATAGAAAGTAGAAATCTTTAGGTCTTTTCTATATGCATAATTAAACCCTAAGTGCTAGTCCGTAGAGGGATTTACCACTCACAACAGAATTGGCGACCATACTGGGGATAGTCTAGGGTTTCTGGGAATATTTTTTGGGTATTTTCAAGAACTGGTTTCATTTCCTATTTTTTAAGTTTCTGCAAAAGTCTGAGCTAACAGAGATTCTGGTCTTCCATACCAGTTATCTTTGTTTCTTTGCTTGACTGTGTTTTTTTTCTGAGACCCACATAGGTACACATGGCTTGTATAAGGTCTGCAGGCATGTACCCGCGCCCTTGATTCTCACAGCCCATGTGTACACGCTAGCTGAGGAAGTGTCAGTAGCGTGTATGATTCCATAAAATTTCTTTTAAAGATGTTTCCATCCTCTTCCCTGTCAGAATTAGTCCTTCTCAGGGGTTTTCTGGAACTCTTTCTAGTCTTTGTTGTTTGCAGTCTATAGCTTAGGTTTCACCTCAAATTGGTTTGTTCTATGAAGTTTTCCTTGAATTGTTTTCTTTTTTCTGTTAAAGTAAGTGTCTGAGTCTTCAAGAGATTCTGGTTCTCAGTACCAGTAGTCTCTACCTGGGCTGGCTTGCTTGGATTTTCATTTGTCTGAGAGTTTCAGATATACACGTAGCCTGTATAAGGCCAATATGTGTGTACACGCGCTCTGACTTTACACATCTCGCGTGCACACGCTTGCTGTGGAATTGTGAGCAGTGTGCTTGTGGAGAGAATTTGTGTTCAAGGTGAGGTAGTCATCCTTTCTTTTGACAAGAGTTATACCTCTCAGGTTTGGGTCTCTATCATAGAGGTCAGTAAATTAGGTTTGATCACAACAATAGCTTTCTTTTCTCATTTAGAAGTTTTCCTAAATTTTTTTCTTTTATAGGGTTTTTAGACAAGTGTGAGAGTCCAATTTTAATTTTCTTGTGTGTGATTTTTAAAGTGATTCTTTGCGATTTGCGCTTAGGCCAGAAGTTTTCTTGGTTTTGACTTGTTGATATTTTTAGTTTTTGCTTTGTCATTTCTTGGTCCAGCTCTTGGTCCACCTGAAACTCCAACCACTGATCTTTCGGCACCCATCATCGTACCGATTCACCCTTATGAGTTCCAGACAGTGTCGCATGCAACAATGGAAACAAATGTTGTCACTCCCTCTAGGAATTCTTCAATTCCCACTATGGTTGTCACCACATGAGAGTTTCCACCTCCTAACTCACCGTCATCGGTCCGAGCCACCATGGTATCGACCGCCTCTACCTTGCACAGTGGTCTAATCCCATCTATGGCGGTGGCCACAAGCCCTTTCACACCAAGTGCGACAGGCCCTCCGTTCTCATATGGGATGCCTAGCTTAAGTACAAGTCCTGTACTTTCCTACTCCACTTCAACGAATTTAGGTTTGGGGGCAGGGAGCTATAACACTGCTCTGCAAGGCCACATGGGGGGCACTTCATCTCCTTTTAATGCTTTCCCTTATGGGGGAGGTCATATACCTCCTTCATCCCCTTCGCTCAGTGGCATGCATCAGCAATCCGCCGGGCCACCTGCACACCATAGTTTATTTGGAGTAGGGAGTCAAAGACCAACTTCGCATAATATGTCGGTAGGTTTGACACTGTTTTATTTGTTCGGTGCATTTGGTAATAACGCCTTCCCGTCAGCTACTTTCTCGACTGGGGGCAATCCCGGTTTCAGAAAACCTATCCCTATGCAGGGTACTATTCCTACACAGGGGGAAAACCCAGGAACTTCTTCCGCATCAGGGCCTTGGAATTCTTGGCAGGGACCCATTCCCTCGTCAGGAATGTTGATCTGGGGAAATTATTTCCACAATCAATGGAACCTCGAAAAAGGTACTATGCCTATCCCCACGAGATCAACATGGGGCAACCCTTCCCAAAGTCCTTCGAATGTGTAATATACCCACTACCTAAATCAAATTTTTTTCATTTAGTTCTTAACAACGAGAATCCCCGAAGCTTGCATCAACGAAATGCCAACCCTGAACAATGGGTCTTTCATTCGCCTATACGGCTCTCTGCACCTAACCGTGGTCTTCCCTGATGACAATTTCAGGTTTTTGGGGTTTTGTCCTTTCTAATGTCGAGGGTTCTTATGCCCTCAATTCTCCGATCTCCGACGAGCTCTCTCCCGGCCTTAGCCCCTCCGGGCTATGGCCTGGTCCACACGACCGTGCTCACGAGACCGCAACCTTATATTTTTCTTTTCGTCGGGGTTCGGGCTTTCTGATGCCAAAATGCATATGCCCTTTGGATCCGCGATCCTCCGCTTCCTGACGCACTCCAACTTCCACTAGTCCCCTTGGGCTAGTCTTTTGGGTCCATACGACCTCCCTCTATGTGACCACATCCATACCTCCTCATCGGGGTTTTGACACTTGTGATGTCCCAACAATTTGGTTCATCGATCCCCGAATCTCGATACGCTCCTCTGTTGCCTTATCCTCTCGAGCTAAGTCTTTTGTCCACGTGACCTCTATCTCACAAAACTGCAGCCTTGTCCCCCCATCGGGGTTTCGGACTTTCGAATGTCGAAATGAAAACATCCCTAGGACTCGCGATTCCTCGAGTCCCGACGCACCCTTTACGCACTAGCTCTCCTAGCTAGGCTCCTAGCTTACATGACCACGATCCCTGTGACCGCAGTCTTATCCCTCGTCGGGGCTATGGGGTTTTCAATGCCAAAATGTATGGGCTCACAGGATTCTCGATCCTTCGAATCCCGTCTTCCCACTATGCTGACAGCTAGCCCACATAATGTCACTTCCTACTTCTCTAATATACTAATAGATGGCTCCCACTCATCGGGGTTTCAAGCGTCTCGATTCCAAAATGAATAAACAAATTGTCATCAGGATTCCCGATATCCCGATGACACAAATCCCGATCAACAGCTTCCTGTCGGGACCTTCCCGATGACACCGATTGCTGCCATGCGTCCTCCTCTAATGTATGGTCCTGATCTCTCTGGGTTTTTGAGACTTGCAATGTCCAAATTCTTACGGCCTCAGGAACTCTGATTTCCCGATGCCGAATATCCCGACTCTCTACGGATTTCGGACACCTGTCTCCCTAAACGAATGGCTCAGATTTTGCGGGGGTTGTTACTTCGGACATCCCTGATCTCCTGCCCCCGGGAATGTCGATATCCTAACTCCTGATAGCAAACCTTGATCTCCGCGACTTGTATGCTCAACGGACGGTTCAAATCTTCCTGGCGTTTCGAGACTTGAATTGTCTCGATTTTCTTGTCCTTGAGAATCCCGATATGCCGATGGATGGACTCTCGATGGTAACCCTTGGACAGCTCCAGTCTGATCTGACGGCTGATGAGATTCCTGAATGACATCCAACGGCTCAGATTGTCCCACCTTGTGCATTCTTCCACTACTTCATAGAAGTGGAAGAATCAATGGTCCAAATGTTCTCATGGACCTTGGGGGACCTACGATCTCGATTTCCTCGCTATTCATGAAGATAGAGGAAAAAGGGAAAAAGGTGTAACGCTCTTACTACTTCCATCAATCTGATGGTCGTGAATGACCATGGGTATTCCGACAATATCTCATCCGTCGAATCGTTACTTATCCCTACGCTGCTACTTCGGAATTTTAAGAGGGTCATTCCTCCTCGTACAGGGTTATTAAGACTTGCACGTTCAAGTCCTTTTTCTGGGTTCTTGGTGAACCTTTCTAAGGAGGGAAAGTCTCTGTGACGAGATCTATTCTGAGGCATCCCTGGAGACGGGTGAGGGAAAAACAGCTTCCCGAGAACGAGCTGGAAGCCTAACTTAGTTCAACCTAGGCATAATTAGATTCCTTTATCAACGTTCGTCATGCATGGTTTCCTCTGTTATGAGCATATATCTATTCATTCTTATCAAATACTGCACATACATTCTTACACAGAAATCATTCACAATTTCACAGTTCTATGAGCATATACATATATATATCATTCTATGAATTTCAAGAGGCAATATGTAAAACACTTATTAGAAATAACACTAGAAATGGGTGCGACTACTGAGAGGGGTGCTCGTTTCCACCTCCGAGATAAGACCACGATGCTCTGAGACTACGTCTCTCCGTTTTCCAGTGACCAGGAGCGAAGGTGGCAATCCTTCCTCTCTGCTATCACTCACTCTGCGTAATGCCAGAGTTCCCCTCGGATCTGCCCCCATAATCGCTTATGCCATACGCCTTATCCTCTCGCGAGGTTGCATGTGGCACGATTACCCTCACGTCGATCAGGCCTAACGGCTCTACGGATGGGTGGTTCACCATCCCATCCCTCATCAAGCCACTGGCCTACCAGCCTGTGAGACATTAAATTTGGGGCCAGCGAGCTGCTTTTGGTTCTTCGGGCCAGTGGAGTCCAAATACGGTGTTAATTCTTGGTGGAAGTTAACGCCACCTTTCCAGGTGCCCTCCACCACCATCGTGGTCTATTTTTTTGCACATCTTCTCTCAGCAGTCCTGTAATAAGTTCAAAATGTCATTTACATTTATTGACCACTTCCTCAAGGTCCCTTTACATCACATATCCATTTTTATGAGTTTGCCATAGTTCTTGGCCAATCCAGTTATATTTACAAGCTGGGGGAAACAGGGTGTTACAATTCCCTCCCCCTTAAAAAGGAACATCGTCCTCGATGTTCTCATCTACTAACATGAATTTCATGTACAGAAGTAAACAAAATCGGATATGCCTATCTCATGGCATCCTCCATTTCCCATGTAGCCTCATCTGGGCCAAAATGTTTCCATTGCACCTTGACCTGTGCAATGGTTCT
>JZKD02S2048714.1:76423-91187 GCA_000966675.3 Picea glauca
GGCCTGTGGGACTAAATTTACGAAAAAGGAACCCCCACAGAGTCCATAGTTAAGCTCTTTTCAGACTCCCTAAAATTGAAAAGATTGTCGAGTGACCTTATTCTTTCAAACTCATTAAATTGGTCCAGAAGAACATTCCTGATGGAGTCCATAGTTAATTTTTTTCAGACTCCTTAAAAATGAAAAAATGGCCGAGTGATCTTGTCTTTATCACACTCATTAAAATGGTTTTGAATAGACATTTTTTCGGTGCTAGTTTACCCCTTTTTTGAACCGACTAGACTACCTTCGAAAAAGGTACCCCAATGGAGTCTCTTTTTATGTTTTTTCAGACTCTCTAAATATGAAAAACCATCGAGCTTACCTTCTCTAGGCTCGTTAAAATTACATCGAAGGACGTTACCATTGTGTGTATTGTTAACCACATTTACATGCCTACGTCTTTGGTCTAATGTTGGCTCCATGTTGCTCTCAACTGAACCATCTTAAGCATACCTTATATACAAGCCTTGTAGCACTTTGCCTCTACGTCTTGACACCTTTGGCCCTTGGAGGATTTTTCTCGAGTGTCATTGTTCTGAACATTAGTCTTGTCCTTGTGCCTTGAACTTGTATGTTTGCAACACTCATTCCTCCTTTGTAACATAAAATTATTTTATTCTTTTTCCAAAATTATTGAAAAAGACAAAAAAATTCAAATATACCCCAAAAAGAGGAAGGGAAAAGTATTTTCTTTATTGGCAGCATAATGAGTCGGCCTTGGATAAATCACATCGGTCCATTTTTTCGTCAAACTCTAGGATTTAATACGACCTTAGGAATCTATTCTCGCTACATAGAGCTGTTTCCTCCTCTGTTTGGTTATTCTTCCAAACATATGGAGAGTTTGCGTTGCCTCCTGCCTCGTAAACTTATGTTAATGCCATGCTGCCCGAGTCTCATCATTTGTCATGTTGTTGTCCAAGGGAATGTTTTACCAAGCTTGAGTTAGCCCCTCTGTAGTTTGTCTCTTGCCCTCATACCCAGCCATCTTGAACACCCAATCAAGTCTTTGTTTGAAATAAATGAAGCCTTCAGTCTGATCATCAAGATTCTCTAGTCCATGACCGACGAGTCGTTGAAGACCTCTGGGTAGTGAAGTCATACACTCATATTACACTCCTACTCAAGTTTTGAAGATTTTGAAGTTGTTGCTCGAGCTCTAAAGACCTCATCTCCAACCATTAGGCCTTATCAGCTTCTACGAAGATGGATACTCTACATGTATATCTTTTTTATTTCGAGATGTAGCTCCGCTTTGTATTGTTCGTGGCTACACTTTATATAGTTATATAACATGGATCTATAGTGTATTTGATTGGTATCCATGATTTTATTTTATACCGAGCATGGGTATGCCCGCCTCGGTGAGACAATTATTATTTTTGCACACGACACCTCCTGATTTCTGGTCCCTGGGCTCACTTGTTTGGCACATCAGTAAAGATTGTTAATGTATTTCGGCCATTAGATGCTCTTCTGACCTCACACATTAGGGGGCATCTGTTATAACCCTAATTTGCACTAGACATGCTTACTTGGCATCAGGTCATCTCAGATTCCTTCTTTGCCAAAGCACTGCTGAACAACTCTTCTTAAAAACCTCTTTTATAAAGGCCTACGCTCCCTGCTCCATTACTGCATGCGTGTACACGCTAGCTGACCCAAAATAGCCCGCATGTACCTACAAAAGCACGAAAAAAGGAAAGTTGCTGACGGAACACACAACTTTGGGTGAGTTAACTAAACCTTCCGGCCATGCATGGCCGAGGGTTCGACCAAATACCTAGCTTCTTATAGCCTATAAAAGAAGGGTTAGGGGTCCCATTTGGAAGAGGAGAATCATAATAAAGAAACTATACCCGATTGCGCATTCCCTTTGTCCCAACCCTTTAGCCATCCTTGTGCAAAGAGAAAGATAGAGAAAAGAAGTTGGAGGACAGTTGAAGAAGAGCCCAAGACCAGGTTCATGGAGCAGTGGTCGGCTTCATCATTGTAAGTTGATTTGTTGAAGTTAATAATAAAGAAGTACTTTTCTCGTCCCACCATATGAGGTTTTCATGGTTTATTGCATACTTGTTTATTGAATCTCTAACCCATTAATCTATATATCAAATGCATGTGGAGTTTGTTATTTGTCTTGTGTGAATGTAGGTCAGCCTTGGGAGGAGAGATGTAGTCTAAGAGCGATCAATCGTGAGGAAGGATCGATATCAAACACCTGAAATAAGGTATGCGCACTTGATCTTCTTAACTATGTATTTGCTTAAGAATAATGGGGATTAGATTTGGGACGACAGTAGAAAGTAGAAATCTTTAGGTCTTTTCTACATGCATAATTAAACCCTAAGTGCTAGTCCGTGGAGGGATTTCCCACTCACAAAAACTATCTTACGACGTTGTTTAACTCATGATGAGGTTGAACGTGTCCTTAATGTCTGTCACCTTGGAGCATGTGGTGGTCACCTTTCTGGGATGGCTATAGCTCAGAAAATATTATGTGTAGGTTACTTTTGGCCCTCTATCTTCAAAGATTGTATTGAGGCTATCAAAAAATTCCCACCCTACAAAGTTTTTCATAAAAAGGCATGCACCCACCCTGCTCCGTTGAATCCTGTTGTCGCCATCGACCCCTTTGCAAAATGGGGCATTGATTTTATGCAGTGTAAGACTACCTCAATCGGGGGGCATGGTCATATCATCATTGTTGTTGATTACTTCAGAAAATGGGTTGAGGCTATGCCTACTTTTCTTAATGATGTTCATACTGCAGCTCTTTTCATCTTCAATCACATCATCACTCACTTTGGTGTTCTACAATCCATTGTCACCGATCATGGTTCACACTTTCAAAACCAGATGATTAGTGAGTTACATGTCAAATTGGGTTTTTTCCCTGAGAACTCATCCCCCTACTATCCTCAAGGAAACAAACAAGTTGAAGCTATCAACAAATTCCTTAAAACCATGATCCAATGCATGGTGGGGGAAAACAAAAATTCTTGGCATTTACAACTCTTCTTTTCCCTCTGGGCTTACCGCACCTCAGTGAAAACTACAACTGGATTCACTCCTTTCCAGTTTGTATATGGCGTCGAAGTAGTATTACCAATCGAGTGAAAAATTTCTTCATTGAAACTCAAAGTAGAATTTCTGCCACACACTTCTGCTGAAGAGGAACGTTTCCTATATTTGACTAGGTTGGATGAAATATGTCGCAATGCCACTCTCATTAACAAGACATATCTAAAACGAATTGAAGAGTCAATATGACAAATCTGTCCACCCTCGTACTTTCGTAGAAGGATACCTAGTCCTAGTTTATGACCATGCTCATGATAAGTTAGGGACAAGCAATTTAGAACCTCTGTGGCATGGTCCTTACATTGTAAAGCATGTATTAGATAGAGGTGCCTATGAGCTAGTTGACTATGACGAAATCTCTCTTGGTGAACCCCATAATGGGATTTACCTTAAGAAGTAATATGCATAGAACATCTAGCATGTGTTCTTTGTACACTATTGTACTATAGTTTTGGTGTGTCTTTTCTCTTGCATGTACAATTTTGTCTTAGCCACTTATACTTTGTCTTGTGACTACGTGCACAGATGACATCTTCCTTTCCTATCTTTTTCAGGTTTACAGATGCCAGTAGTCGACACACCCAGAACATTGCTTCTACAGCTTGGGTCATTTACCACTCTGATGAGTTAGTAAGTTCAGGAGCCATTTTCCTAGGATCAGAAACCAATAACATGGAAGAATACCATGATGTCATTGGAATTTTAACCGAGGCCTCCTCCTTAGGTATATCTCATATAATCATTAACCTAGACTCTCAAATCGTGGTTCGTTAGATTAATCAGGTCTACGCCATTCACAATCCTATCCTATTGCGTCTCCAGCTATGAGTTCATCGTCTTGAAAGAATCTTTGAATTTATAGAATACAGACACATACCAAGAGGACTCAACACAACTTCAAATTCACTAGAAAATTATATTTTGCATCGGTATCTCGCACATATATGAAATTTTATAAAGAAAATGAACCATATAAAACACATCACATGTAAAATAAATACATCACACAAAATTATTTGTAAACATCATTGTCACCAAAAAACTCATATATATATATATATTGCGTGATAGAAAAAGTTTTCTTTACATCAAAATGGTACATAGAAGGTCAAAATATGGGCCCTCATGCCCATGATATCATCATAAAGACTACACAAAAATTCTGGAGGATCCTAATCCTCCTACACCACATTGTGCTCTGAGTAACACACCACTACACAAACCACTCATCTAAGCAGGTAGTTCAGACTCTCAGGAACCCCCACTGTATGCCTCTGCAAATGTAGGGGTACATCTCACCTCCTGAGAGGAGGGAAACCCATCGTAAGACCAAACAGGTTCCTCTCAACCTCCTGGAGACCCCCACTGCTACCTCGTGCTCTATGGCTATCTGTGCGTCTTCGCGATGCCCTAGTGTCAGCATCTCTATCAGACATCTTGCACCTCTGTCTGCATGGTGAAACAATGCATATGTTAAAAACCCCTCTATGTACACATAAAAATAACATAAATTTTAAAAATAAAAATAAAAAACACTTCACAAGGTCTTTGGTTTCATACCTTATGCATCCCAATCTATTCCATCTGGAAGTACCAAGTCTAGGATACCCCAGAAATCTACTCTGGTGTATGGAAAGTCCTTAATGACAATCAACTAATGCCTCAACCAAGTAAAGAAGTCGGCTGTGAATTTAAATTATAAGTCAGTTCCCAACCTTGGAGACAAGCTCGTCCACCTTTCCATTCTTGGTTCAGTCACTGGTCACACCATCAATGCGATTTGCCACTGCATCTGTGGGATTCACTCTGGAAAGAATGAAACCAAAAAGGAACCATACCCAAATTGTTTATGTTTCCTAGTCCTACATTTTGTAATTTGATCCTTGACATTATGAAGGAAAGTTGTGCTCTAGTTGAACAACCTTGGCTCCACGCATTGTAGAGCATAAGACATTTGGGATATTGAAGCCAAATGTGCACTGGTGCTACCTGCCAAATTGGTTATGGCAAACAAGATGGATCGAAGAAGAAAATCTCTAACCTCTTTGATCACGATTTGACCTCCAACCAATCGCGACCCCTAAATACAATGATTTTCCACATACACCGTGGTAGGCACTGGAACTTCCTGCTATCCAGATAAAATGATAGGATCCCCTCTCTTCAAGAGGCTGGTCAAAAAGTATACATCCTCAAGCTCGCTTTTGAGAATTTGCGGCCCAATATGGAATGCTTGTTCGACGTCATTCCACAACCCAATCATATACTGAAGTAAAAGGACTTCCTTTTCATCTTTTGTAGTTTAAAGTACTTGAGGAGGCCACAATTATTCAAAGCGGCCCTCGTTTGGGGGTTTTGCAACGTGACTATGTCATTGAGCTCGTGCTTGCACTCCTTCCACTTAATCATGGCTTTTATCAATGCAAACTGCAAGAACATTCAATTAAGAGCCATCAATCATCTCATCATAGCAAATTTCTGGGTATTTTTAGCTTAAATAGCAATTTATTTTTTCATTCTATGTCGACGGTCCCTTAAATGCATACACAGAGTGCTAGCGCTCCCCTGGAGTACATACTAGGGCGTCGAAAACACGGTCGACGCTCCCCTTATCCCTTTAAGGGAGCGTCGATCTGGTTTGGCACCTAGGGCTTCCTAGGGCACCCAAGATGAAACAAAAAACTACCTAAAATGAAATTTTAAACCATACAAAATCATTGGAAAGAGTTAAATAACAACCTGATCCAGACGAAAGTGAAAACGAACGACCATAGCTCCGATGCCAACAACTTCAAAATCGATCTCCAAAGTCAAATTTACCACTGCTAGAAGATTTTGGAACAAATGAAATGGTAAAAACATTTTTTAACCCTATTTCATTGATATAGACTTCGTTTTTGATAACCTATAGTCTATTTTGGGTTTTAAAATAATTTTTTGGAGATGTCACTAATACCTTGGAATGCAGATTTGTCATCACTTGTAGGTTTTGAAGTGGTATTGTTCTGTTTAACCTTGTCACACTGACGAGCATGGTCGTAGTTCCTTCTCACGATCGAAAAAACATGAAAACGTAACTGAGTAGACTTTTATCTCTTTTTCATACTCGTAAGGATATACGAAAAAGGAACCCCCCCAGAGTCTCCTTTAAGCTCTTTTCAGACTCTCTAAACATGAAAAGATTGTAGAGTGATCTTGCTTCTTTTCACACTCGTTTAAAAAGTTTTGAAAGGGAGTCTGCTAAGTGGTATTTTATCTCTTTTTTAGACTTCAGATACTAATATTAGGAAAAATAACAACCCTAGAGTCATCTTTAAGTTATTTTTAGACTCTCTAAAGATGAAAAACCACCGAGTTTTCCTTCTCTGGACTCGTTAAAAATTACACATTGAAGGGCCCATATGGGAACAAACCCTTACTTCTTCTAGTTCATTAAACAAAAGAAGAGGATCTTACCAAAGGTGAGTTATATCGAGCATGTGTTATCCTTCTCGAGCTCATAAAAATAAAATGAGGTACTCGTCTATCTGGATGGGGGGGAAATTGATGAAGCAAGCCAAGACACTTTTTGGGAAACATCACAGGTGACTCTTGTAGTCGACCTTGAACACAGAACATTGTCTTCACATACATTTTAACCCATTGAACCTCTGCACTGAACCAATACTTTGAGTTTCTTTACCCCTTTGGTTCACCCAACGAAATTCATAGTATCCATTGCAACATGTTTTGGTCCATGTCATGTTTCTGTTGTTTGTGTGTCAACGTTCAAGGGAAGTATCTTCCTCGAGAGTCAACCATAAAAAAATTCCAGTTTCATTACCCATGTCAGTCCATACTCATTTGATTCACCATCTTACATATCTATGTCAGTTTCATGTCATTGATGGGGGATACATCAAGGCCCTCCTTTGATGATTCTTTTCCTACTGAATTCAACACATCATCCAGGAATTAGACTTAGAAACCAGTTATTACCTTGGGACCTACATGCCTCAATGGAAAGACTCCTTGCTTCTAACAGTCGGTTTACATAATTGACCTATGATCAGATGATTCCATGAATGTTCAACTTCAACTCATCTATTCACATTCGTTGGATTGTACTAGGGTACCTTAGGAATCATTGACATCACTGGTGATTTCCCACGCACTTGTTAACGATTTACATCAATGACCGGTAATCAAGTGGTTTCTACCATGTTTGACATCAAAACATCTATTCAGATGGTTAGATTCGTACCACACCAGGATTGGTAAGAAGACCCTGGGTTGAGTGTTTAGTCTGATATCTACTTTACCCAGGCTATGAAAGGAGGTCATTTGAGCATATTGATATATATATTGTCACATAGATCCACTTTGTATTTGTCTGTGGCTATGATTTTTCATCTCGTAGATCCACTGTGTAATCCTCGTGGCTACGATCAGTTCATGTCATGGAAGTATAGATCCACATTGTATCTTTGGTGGTTATACCCTTAAGTCAATATGATTATGGATCTGCAGTGTATTTGGTGGCAGTCATACCCTGAAAGTTCTTTATCACTCAAGAATAGGTATGCTTGACTTGGGTTTGAAACATGTCATAACATTTGTCTGATGGTTGTTTATAGCTTCTACCAGGTTCTCCGACTCCATACCCTTGCTTCGACAATCTACAAAGTACTTCAGCCATTAGTTTTCGTCTCTCACTTTTAGGGGAAATCTGTTACACATCAAAATTACTCACTTCGATGATGTCTCATTGTAATTATCGTAAGTGTCGCAAGTGTTGCACTTTTGTCGCATGTGTCTAAAAAATCATACTGTTGTCTCACCTGTATCATGTCGCAGACGACATCATAAGAACACTTGGGATATCCTCTAAATATTCGTTAGAATATGAAAATATATCTTTTGGAAAAGAGTACAAATTTTTACCTTGAGAAATTACCATCATAAAAGTATTTTTGGAGATCAACACTCCCCTGCCCACTTGCAAGGAGCACTAGTGCTCCTTTTCCTCTTAGTAGGGAGAGAAGCAATGCTCTATGGCCCATTTAGAGGGAGCACTGATTTGTTGAGAAAATCTTGGGGACATATCCCCCTTATCTCTAAGGACAACTGAGAAATATCCGAGTCAGTTTGGCTCGAATCAAAGTCCATGGATGGATCTAAGGGGTGTTCCACAACTGATGGAGTAATATCCTCAACTTATCCCAAGAATATATAAGGTGGTTAAGCCTCTCAAAGCCTATATAAGAAGGCATTCTCATGGTGAAAAGGGAGAGAATAATTAGTGAAAAGTATTGTCATTTTGATTGTGGATCGTTTGAGCAAGGGGTTGGACAAGGAGATCTTGGTGAGGTTTCTACATCTGCATCTACACTTTGTAAGCACCTTATTTTGTTCTCATTAATACATGTGTTTGGCCTATTTCCTTCAAGATTGTGTATATTTGCATGAGCTTGTCTTTTTGATAAATTTAGATTTAAACTAATCATGGTAGAATAGAAATTATGCTTTGTCTTCGTTCTTTAATGGATTGTAGGACTCATTGAAGGACTTGGAGATCAAGCTCAACTTGGATTGATCGAGGAGAAACTTCGTAAAAAGGTACTCATACTTTCTTCCTCTTCTCTATTGACTAGTTTAACTATGTTTAAAGGAAAGTCAGTGTTCAAAGTTATCAATTTTCTATCTTGGTCATAGGGGTCTAAGATCCAAGAGGGAATTCACCTGTCCGCAGGGGAATTTCCCTACAACAGCTGCAAACCTTCCCAATTTTCAGTTCCTCTATGCAATGTCAACTTTGTATACCAATTTCTTGTTATTCCTTCCAATGTATGAATGAAGTGATGTGGCCATTCCTCTGGTGGTACCAATATCTATTGGGTTATTCATCGATCTACATGTTCTTTGGGTTGTCTTATTCCATCATATTTCTCCACATATTTATTTTCCTTCTCTGTGCCAAATCTAATGCACAATAATCTTTTGCATTGATACAAATCATGGATATTCTCCTTATGAGTACCCCACCAATGTTCATGTGTTTCTTTAAAGGAAATATATGAATCTAATATCCTTTGATTTTCCAAGACTTCTAACTCAAAATTTGTTAAAAATTATTCAAAATCATTTTGACCATAAAAATTTGGAGGTTCTCTTACCTCTGTGCCAACCCATCTTAGTGCGTGTGTCATTCTTGCACATCTTCTGTTAGATATCTCATATAAGAGTTATTTCCAATTCTCCAGTACTATGTTAGAATCTAAGGCACAGGAACTAATGCATTTCCAGCTAAGCATTCCATCTGTTGTTGGGTTAATATAATCTTCCTCACGCATTGTAGTTCTATACAACTGGTTTTTCTCTTATGTAATGAAGTTTTATGTCACAGGTTCAACATATCTTCCACCTTTTGAAGGATATAATGGTGTTATGACTCTATATTCTTCTGATTCAAAAATCATCTTCCTCGTCTTCAAGTTAATAATAGTTTTATTGTCAAATGCCCAATCCAGTCCCAACATTGTTGGATAAGGTGTAGTATTATCTACTATATCAATGACCTCAAAATATTCCATAGTGAACACACCATATAAATCCACTGGTATTCCTTTCAATCTACCAATTGGTGCCACTCTATATTGATTTTCTAGTTGCAGTTGAATAGGTGAATATCCCAGCGTAGGCTCCCCCATGGCTTCCCATGTTTTCTTAGGAAGAAAATTTACCTCAGATCCCAAATATAATATGATGTCACCCATGTTAAAGTACCCAATATTTTCATTCAATATGAACTCCCTAATTTTTATTCTCTTCCTATGGACATGATGTAATGTCTTTATCCCTTCTTCATAATTGCACTTTTCTAACATATTTTGTAATACGTGTAGAGACGATTGATCATTCAATAACTTCACACAACATACCCGAATGTTTCTTAGATTACTAACCTTTTATGAAGACTGATCTCTGTTGGTATTATCAAATTGAGGAGGCATATCGTATAATGTTACATCATCTCCTGGCTTTGTGCCTGAAATCGAAGCGATATTTTCCTACAAAATCTTTTATTTGACTTGCTTGAATGTTTCTTTTTCTTTCCGCACATCAAAATTTTGTTGATGTGTTGTATTATTTCTGACCCACTCGAGCTGATTTTGATTCTGGTTCATTGCATCTACTCTTGTTTTGGTTCCTCCTCGAGTAACAATATTGATCATTTTCCCACCATTTCTTGTTTTTGTGGAAATCCATTGAACATTTTGATTCCTCTTTCCATGTATCTTTGTCAGAAGTGTCAGAGAATCTTATGTATTATTATTTTTTTCTCGACAATACATACATATCACTAGTGGAAGTGGACAATCCCTTGCATAATATCCATGTTGTTGAAAATTGTGTTAGGTTACTGGTCCTCTACCTCTTCCATGTCCTCCTCTGAATCCTCCTCTGTTACCTTGATTATCTGTGCGCGGTGTATTATACTGTGGTACTTGATTATATTGTTGCGCATTATTATACTGAGGTGGCGTTGTAAACTATTGTGGATTATTATACTACGATGGTGTTGTAAATTGTTGCATAGGTTGTCCTGTCATCAGTTCATCTTGCACCCTATAATAATCTGAGGTCCTTTCCTTCATCAGTTGCAAGGTTCAACAAGCCTTTTCCTCATGTCCTATAGACTTGCAAAAATTATAGAATGTGCTCTTCAACATTGTTTGTTACTTTTGCATCATGGGAAAATGATATGGATCGTGTCCATGTGTCTTACATATTTCACACCATACTCCTCCTAGGGGTAAGGGATTTGGAAGTCCTACTCCCAAGTATTGCGCAAATGTTGGGAACTCATTCTTATGAGGTCATTTTGTTTTTCATAAGGTACACTAGACAACTTCCTTCTTATCCTTACCTTTATTCAGATTCAACTGAAATGTCAGAGTATTAAGATTTGATCTCATCTCTTCTACAGCTGGATCTATATGTTTATACTGATTCTCTTCTAATTGTAAGGTTTCTTGCAAAGCCTCATCCTGAGTTTGGATTTTTTTTTCATCAATGGGTACTTAAAATGTGGTAGTAATGAATTAACAAATATATGTCTATGTTGCATGTTACTTATAGGATACTTCAACTTACCTTTCAAGTGCTTGAACTTCTGGTAGATTTCCCAAAACAACTCTCCTAACTTCTATTTAATTTTTATCATCTCATTCATGTATTGATCTTCTGAACTTAGTTGGTGGAATTCATTGATTAATGCCTTATTCACATCTGTGATGGTTGTAGGTTCTCCTTGTGGACTGTTTACTATGAGGCTCATATACCAATCCAAGGTGCGGTTTCTAAATGTAATTGCAAGCTGAGCCACTTTTGTATCTTCATCTATGATCTATTTATCTTCCCAAATATTTTCACAAATAAATAAATGCTTCTCTGGGTCCTCCGACCCTTCTTCATGAAACTCTGGAAATCGAATATTTGAATCTTCTCCTGCCACTGTAAAGTTTGTTATATTTCCTCCATGCGGTGTAGATATCTCACTACTACTAGCTGAACTTATACTTTCACTTGAATTTCCATTGTTGCCTTGTCTTACTAGAATCCTTCTACTACTAATTGTTGGTTTTGTAAATGGTTCTTTCTTTTTTGATGTCTTAGTCGCACATGGGATTGTGGGTTCCACACCAATTCTGATCTGGAATTGGGAGCCTTCTTCTGTGCCAGACCCTTGACCTCTGGTTTTCCTATCATATGTGGTGTGCATGATTTCCTCAATCTTCCCCATAACACGAATATACTCTACCTCTTCTTCATCACTTTTCAACCTTCACGCTTGGCTAATTCCCTCTTTTTCTTATTAATCCTATATTGGTAGGGTCTTCCGTTGCACGTCATTCCTTATCTGTCCATTATTTCCTTGATATGATCTCCATCCATCATAATGGGGTCCATTTCTTCCTTATTCTTACCTATTTTCATATCCCTCTCCATATCTCATATCATCCTTAGTGCTTCCCCCAGTTCCCCCATGCGCGTAGAGTTACTTAATTTCCTGACTCCATTGTCATCATGCCTTTATCATTTAGATTTTTTTTTTATCTATGTATAAAGTGATCTAATATACCTACCTCTTGGACCCTTCAAAAAATCTTTCTCTACAATAGTATATGATTTTGCAGTATTGACTACAAACTCAGTATTGAATCCTTCAATAATGTTATCTAGCCATAAATCTATTGCACGTGTGAATTTATTATTAACTCTTTGTAACTACACAATATTCTTAGTAGTACACTCTATTGGTATTAACCAATCCACTCCTGTAGAAATTGTGGAAAATAACAAAAAAATGCCTCATGAAGATCAATCAATACATACCTATCCAAATATTGGTGCAGTGTATACCTGGAGTTTATATTGTCTTTCTGCACAAAATCAATCTCTTTTGTTCTAAACCATCATTCAATCTCCTCTTAAGTTGTATTTCATGGTATGAATATCCCCTTCTATTCCTGCATTATGTTCATTGTCCTTCTTAACAAGTCCCCTCCAAATTGTTCTTCTGGGTTCCAGCAGGAAACAAAACCATTTGTTGTATTTTTTTGGGATGACTTGGGTTCTACTTTAGGTTTCCAACAAAACTATGAAAAACATTGTCTCTTCTGGATACCCGAAGGAAATACTACACAAAGAGTCCACAACACAACCTCACTCAAGATGGATTTATGGGTGACTGCAGGACCCATATGTATGAAATTGTGGAAGGGACGCTACTGTGGGGATGTTAGACATTGTGTTTATATTTACCATTTATTAGATCTAACATTCTAACATATCATTATCCAGATATACCATTTTGTAACCATTTTCATTCATTAAGGTTCATTCTGTAGTAAATATCTTTTTTATTCTAGTGCACACTACACTTTACTACTAACAGATTTAGTCATTCATCATAAACCATTGCAAGACATAAAAGAAACATTCCACATAGAGAAACACAATTTCACCATGGTCTCCCCCCTCTGATCTACGTCCACACAAATCTAACATTATTTTCTCTTTTATTATTATTAATATAGTTTGTGCGTTGCGTACATTACAAATGAAATGTCATGCTATGTGAAGTTGACCAGTTTGCACTAAACTTCACATCTTGCGACCTGGACCTTAATTACAATATTTGATCCAAAATAATCTGACTTTGAATGAATGTAAGATTATCATATCACACTTTCTCTTCATATTATAAATTCTCCAACAATGACTTACCTCCCCCCCAAAAATAGACTCGTTAGCTTCCTCATACAACATATATTTATACTACAAAAATGGGTTAAACCCCGTTACAATAATGACCAAAAGCCTAACCCACTAACCCTATGTGGATTAGGTTTGTCTACATTATAACTTCCTGCGTGTGGTTGGTCCATGATCCAACCATTTCTTCATTGCTATGTGTCCTTCTTCCTTCCTTTGACTCTCCTTCTTTTCCAGTGTTGATTTTCCCTATTGTCCTGGGTGCTACTTTTCCCTGTTTTTCGGTGTTGCCTTTCCCTGTTTTTTGGTACGCAATCTTTTTCTGGTCCAATTTATAAATGAACTTAATAATTATTGTGCATTTCCCCAAATGGTCTGCATCAAAAAATGTCAAGAAATAAAAATTTCCTCTAATATATTGGGTTTTCATAGGGCCACATAAATAAATATGCACCAACTCCAATGATGCCTTTTCCCTATAAGATGCAGTAGAAAGAAAGTTGTTTGTGTGTTGTTTTTTCAGTATACGACTCTCACAAGGTATGGTTGATTCATGTATGATTGGTAGACCTTTAACCAATTGCTTTTTCTACAACAAATTTAGTCCTCCAATATGCAAGTGACTAAATCTTAAATGCCAAAGCCAAGACTCATCTAGATTGGTTACATTATGGGAAAATGAGGTTGACTGATTGGCATTTGTCATAGTCAAAGGATAAATCCTATTCTTGTTACTTTCAACTATAGAAATTAATTGAAAATAACTTTATAACCCTTTTTGCTAAGTTGATCAAAACTCATAAAAATATGTTTTAATCCTTGTACTAAATAGACATCTAAAATGTTTTTCTTTCCACCTTGTTTAGTAAGGACACTAAATGTACCCTTATGAACAATATTAAAAACCTTTTCATCACCCAATTAGACTTCATTCTTAACATAGTTATCTAGGATTGCAAACATATTCTTATTTCCAATCGTATGGTTACTATAACCACTATCTAGCAACCAGAAGTCTTTATTACTTTGAGTAATGTCACAAGTAATAAACATGGAATCATAAGTACTTTCAAAGGTATTTGTAAAATTATATATATATATATATATATATATATATTATTTAGGTCTGCAAGACTTTTCCTACATTTCATTAGCCAAATGCCCATACCTTTTACAATATAATAATAATAATCTATTTTTAAGGTCACGACCAAGCTAGACACCAAATTGGTGTATGCTATAATAATAATAATAACATTGATATTTAGATTTATCATATTGTATTGTTGGCTAATGTCTCGTGCTACTCCCCCTTAATCTCTGAGAATTTTATTGTGACACATCTCCTTTATATAATATTGAATTTCCATCTCTTTATACT
>JZKD02S2048714.1:91327-132315 GCA_000966675.3 Picea glauca
CATTGATTAATTTCATTGATTGCTGGCAGGAATGGAACCCAACACCTTCACATATCTGCACCACTGCAATTCGAGCAACCGCGCTGGATGAGATTGTTGCTTCTGATCATGGATTGTCTGATCGCTCAGATCGCGTCTGAGATCACTGCTTCCACGAAGGCAGAGATTGTTGAATGTATTCACCAAGAGAGGCGCGCGAACTGCTAAGGAGGATATTTCGATGAGTAACCTGTGGCGTGGAGCGTGACTGAATTGAACGTGAAGAGGCTGCGCAGGATCATAACGCACCTGCGTGGCGTGGTGTGGCGTGGAGCACCTGCATGAGAGGGAGGGAGTGTGGTTTGTGTGGTGGATTCAACGAAGAGAGCACCCGTTCCCATGCACTCTACCTGGAGGAAAGTATCAGAGCGGATCACTTTAATCAGATCACTTTGAATGATGGACAGAGAGGCGCACAAATTCCTGCTCCCTCGTGGGCCTCCTTCCTTGGCGCCTGGTGCTTGTTCTTTGGGGCATACAAAAAGTCCGTTTGGACTGTATTTTCCATCACACCATAGTAAAAGTAGACGGCAACATAGGCAACAAAACGCTGAAGGGGGATTTTATTTTTGGTCGACAAATCGAAGCCTTTGAAATCGAAGTTTTGAATTTCAGTCTGTGCTTTAAGACATCAGTAATTTGGCGATTTGAGTTTGTGTAATTTGGTGATTAAAGCTGTAAGAAATAAAAATGAGATCACTTTCTCAGCGAAGTTTGCAAGGATGGCAAATCCATTGGCAGAAACTCACCTCAATGAAGCCAACAAGTTAGATGGCTCAAATTTCATCAATTGGAAATTCAAAATGTAAATTTCGATGGAAGGCTATGGCATATGGACGATCGCGAAAGGAGATGAAGCGCGACTCGATGCGACTGCAGGTGCGACAACAACAACAATCCTAGATTGAGATAAGCGGGAGAACAAAGCCAAGTTTTTGTTGAGAATGCCTATTAAAGATAACATACTTCCGCATATTAGAGATGCTAAGACTTCTAGTGAAACCTGGAAAGTACTTAAAGATCTATATCAGATTAATAATACAAATCACATTCTTTTCCTAAAGAGTGAATTGATAGTATTAACATGGATATAAATTAGTCTGTTAGTACTCTTCTTGAGCGAATTAAAGACATGAAAGATAAATTGGGAGATATAGGAGAAAAAGTTTCAAACATTGATCCAAACACCGATCTTGTCACAATTTCCCTAAATGGATTGTTAGAGGACTATCAAATGTTTATAACATGCCTTGCAACGAGGGAGAAAGCTCCTACTTTTGAGGAACTAACATGTATATTGTTGCAAGAAGAAGAGAGGCACACAAATTTGAAGCCTCATAATTCAGACTTAGCACTATGGACAAAGAAGAGATTCCCCAAAGGGAAACCACGAGAAGGAGGGAGAGGACGAAGTTCATTTCATAGGAAGTCATTTCCAAATCCAAATCAAGATATGCCATCGAATAGAAATGAACCTAAGTGCTTCTATTGTGGTAGTGTTGGAAACCAACAATTTTGTCAAAGTTTATCATTTTAAAAGGTCATCACCAAGGGATAAAAATTTTCTGTAGTTGCCTCCTCCTTATACTTACAAACGTTTCTGTCTTTTGGTTTTGAGGAGATTCATTGGCCTAGTTGATTACATGAGTTTGTCATTTTTAATCTATCGTTTGTTTTGTTTAATTTCATGATTGAAAGCATGAAAGTAGAACAAAATTTTCGCTTGGGTAATCATTTTACAATTTGTGATTTCTTTTGCTAAAGGGATTACACTTAAAGGGCATCTATATGTTTATAAATCTTAAAGTTTGTAAGATAATTGATTGATCCATTGCCATTGATTTATTTACTTTGGGAGATATAATTGAGTCTCATCTATGGTTGATTATATGATTTTTACATTTGATTTGATTAATTGCGTAGAACCTTGGGTTACAATTCGAAATATGCATTTTGCTCATACCATTCGTATCACAATCGTATCACCCTGGTACAACACTGAATTACTTACAATTCCACATCATCCTATTGTCCTGCATAATTCAAACTCACATTCATTATTCGAGTAGGTAAGTGGTGATGGTTTGGGTTTAGTGTTCATTGCACAAAGTGGTTTACAAGCTTGTGCGTCCTTTGGTTCTTACCCACCCAAAACTCGAATTGGCAAGTATGATAACCTCCCAATTCCGCAGGTATCAGGCCTCTTCTGATTTTACAGACCTCTTCCTACTATTTGTGTATTGGAAAGAGAAACCCACCTCTCATTGCCTTTAATCTGTCTATGTGATAACACCCATGGCTCTCATGGTAAGAATTGAACCTAATGGCTCACAAGCCCTCCTTGTTCACGACGATGCCATAAGAGATATACAGGAACATGGTTGGGAAATTTTCATCCAAAAGTTTGAGGGTTATAACCTAGCAGTGGCACAGGCATTCACTCAATTGTTTGGCGGCTCTAAAGCTAAAATTGGGGATCTGCAACTCGAAGTAACTGAGGATTCTATAGCACGAGCTACAGGACTGTCACAGGAGGGAGAAATATGTTTCAAAAATGCCAAACTAGAAGGCATGCCTTGGAGTCTTCTCATCCTAGTCTCTGTAACCCTAGTCCCTATACCCCTACAACCAGAAATCAAGGTACTGATCCACATGAAGACCATGCGACCATAGAAAGAAACTCTATTGCTATTCAGAACCCTTTGCGAAAAAATCCACGTTATGATTTTGTGCCTAGAAAATCGTTAGAGGAGGTTATAGATGTGTTAAAGGAGAGGGTTTATCCTGCTCCTACTGTTGAGCTAACTCAGGGTGTTTTGAACAAATTGATAGTCAAGAAGATCGCAAGCATAAGGAACATGGTAATTCAGATTTGAGTTTTGTAAACAAGAGACCAGGCAGGTTAATATCCAAAAATCTAAGAAATTGCCAACAAGATCATCTGAGCTCAATCCTAGTGATCGAGGTTGATGATCACTTGTCTGATGATGAGATCAATGAATTTCTTTCCCAAGAAGATGTAGATGACTAGTGCCTCGGGAATGAAATCGGTATTGAAGATATACAATACGATTTTGTTTCTAAACTACCTCCGTTCCTAAAAAATCAAGAAGGCTTCACTGGTATAAGCCACGATTTGAGGAAAGCTATAGAACAGACCAAAGCACCCATTGAAAAACACACTCAACCTCTGCCTTCCATAACACCTATACACTGTGAAATTTTTTTTGAGTGGTTGAACGATACTACAACGATATACCCTATCTCCATGCACAGTTAAAACATATGGAAGCTCAAAACTCCTTGCTTGAAAGGGTAAATCAAGAGTTAAAAGCATGCGTCTGATCCAATGCTAACAACGCAAGAAAAAGGTTTAAACGAGATGGTAATGTGGTTATCAAGAACACAACAAATTTCAATGCTATCATTAACTCAAACTTATCAGATTCTTCATTGTCTAATCTCTGAAATGGTAAAAATTGTTTTGATTCTCTTTGATTTAGTTCTGTTGGAAAAATAAAATAGATAGATTTTATTTTGATTTTGTTGTTAATTTAAGACTAGCTACAAAATGTCACGATTCTGTAGCCAGTGTATTTGTAAATATTAGTTTGTATTGTTATCTAAAATTCAATTTTGTTTTATTATTTTTAGGAAAACAACAATTATGATGTTATTCACAAGGAGAAGAAATCATGGATTATGCGCTGCATAGCTTAGTAATTTATCTTTTTGTTTGATAAAACAATGTCATTATGTAATTAATTTTGATGAAGAAACTCCTGCAGGAGTGTTCCTTTGTAATCCTATTTTTGTAAAGCAATCTAATTTTATGGGATTACCCTCTATCTTGTATGGTAATGTAACACCCTAGGTTTTGAAACCCCATTTTAAATAATGTATTGTTATGATGTTGAGAGGCTAGCGTGCCCAAAACAATTATTAAAAGGCCAGTGTGCCCAAGACATGTAATTGTTTTATCATTATTAATAATAAATACATCGCTCACTGCTAGACAGACAAGGACTAGAGTTATAGGGGGCTATGATTCAACAAGAGAGGGGTATTGAGAGGCTAAATGTTTATTCCTATGTTAATTACCTTTTTGCCTCAAGGGGGGGGATCGGTTATGTGAGCTTCTTGGGGAGGCCACAAGGTTCTTGATTTCCCAATGAACATACTTAAACCCGCCCCTGGTCTAATTGTCAGGTTAGTCATTGTCTTGTTTGCTTTGTCACCTTTCTGTTACCTCATTCTTACCCTCACACACTCCCATGTACTTACCTCCTCCATCCATCCTCACCTTCGTATTGGTATCGGGAAGGGGGACCGAATTGCAACATAATTAGCCATAGGATAGTTGGTTGTAGTGGAAGCTGGTGTGATCTAGTCATGCCTTGAGGCCTGCATGTATGAGATGCAATGGCCTATGTCCAACATGACTCACAATTGCGAGTCCTGAGAGTTCCAGCATTGAGATTCTGGACCAATTTCACTAGAGGACTAAATAAGGAGAACGACTTCCTGAGGGACTGCATGGAAGAGAAAGGTGGAGGTCCATTCTCTCGGGTGGTGCAAGCTGGGTAGAAGAGAGCTGGGTACTTGGATTGCTGTGAGTGCTGGGAAGCCTGTGAGCGCTTGAGAGCTGACTAGTTTGGGAAGCCAAGTTCAATCTGGAACCGTACTTGTAGATTTATAGCCTTGGCTTGGGGGTGACGCTGGTGTTGATATTTGGAGTAGTAGTGTCTATGGTTGGGTGGAACATCCTTGGTCTGCAGCCAGATGGTGTCATCTTTCATAAAGATAAGTGCTCTTCGTTGTGATATTATTATCTGTGTATGAATGTTTTTCCGTTGTATACTTAATTATCGTAAATTAAATCTTTAGAACATGCATGTTTGTTGGATATTGTTGTGCATTCCCTTAATTCTCTTATCTTATGCATCTTTATTGAACAAAGAAGGTATCAGTATGAGAAATAAGTCCAAGGGTGGGCTTGCAAGTAGCATACCCCCACATGTGTCTGGCTGAGTATGTTATAGATTGGTATCAAAGTTTCTGGCTGAAACACTGGGCCGGTATGGGCCGGGTCTATTGGTCATAGTCTCGTGGTCGAGATTGAACTCTGATTGTAAAATTGAAAAGCTCAGGAGGAATGGCATTGCAGAAGCTACGCAGGAGACAGAACATCATAGATCCTCTGTAAGGGTTCGAAGGATCGTGACTGTTCCTCTTGGATTTAGGAGCGATCACCAGTATAGGATCAAGAGATATCTTGGATATTTGGATCGGAGGATGTGTGAACATGGGTCATCCCATAAAAAGGAAGCAAGGTTAAGGTCGTGATCGTCGGATCCCATTGGAGAGAGAGATCAACGACCAGCAGGCATTGCGGGGAACCGAGTTGCATGGGAATTAATTTCCCAAGGGAGTCCCACAATCCAAACCACAGTTTCGCCAAGGGGTTATGTGTGAGTGTCAGGAGAATTTCCGGGAGAAAAGAGGGTTACTCCAAATTGCCAATGCATGCCCCCACAAATTGAAAGGCATGCAGTGATGTGACATGTTAGCGCTTGAGCGACGAACCTCTGAAGAGTGAAAGTAGTTGGGAACCGTTGATCTATAAGAGGACGCACATCCACTGATCACGTGCTCCAGATAAAACACTCCGGAAAAAAGTGAGTGAGGAGGGGGTTTGAAGTTTGAGACTTCCGATACCCGAAGACCCAAAAGGATCTCGGCCATCGATATGTCGAAAGCCATGCATCACCATATCTACGGTTTCATATGAAATACATTGGGGCCAGATAAGTTTTTAAAATTGATATTTCCAGAGTCTGGAGTCCCGAAGGAATCGTAGTTGTCGATACGCAGGAGACACGCGTCACAACATCGCGAGCTTTGGACAAAAACATTTTTTTAAGGAAAAACAGTTGAAGTTTGAGATCTCCGAAGTCTGGAGCCCCAAAGTAAAAACATAGCTATCATATTGAAGAGGACACATGGAGTAGATCTATGAAATCCAGGTGAAGACCCGAAGTGAATCCTAATTGTCCGATCTAGGAGGACACATGGCGACAGATTTTCCAGTTTGGAAACTCAGAGTTCGGAAGAATTGGAAGTGTGCTAGTATGAAAACTCCTGAAGTCGTGAATCCCGAAGAGACGAAGTGGTGGGGCATGATGACATCACATGGAGGTGTTGTGGACCCCAGAATTCTGAAGTGATGTGGCTTGTGGACGTCACCTGGGATGACATGGACACATGGGATGTGTGCCACGTGTTAGTAAGTTTTGATCATTTGGATTATTAAAAAATCGATTAGAACATGACATGTATCATCCACCTGATTGGGCCACGTGTTCGCTTCTAGTATTTCACCACGTGGTGACAGATCGTGTAGTCTGGAGACTGGGCATGCCAAAGGGGAAAGATGTGATAGGTTGCATTGGGTCGAAAACTCCCGAAGGCCGGAGTGCATCTCGATTGTTGATTCCAGAAGACACACATCAAAGGATTGTCGAATTCCGGTGAAATCACTCTAGGAGAAAGTGCATGAGGGAAGTTTGAAACTTCCAAAGCTCAAAGAGCCGAAGCAATCAACAGTCACTGATCTATGGGAAGATGCACGTCGGAAGATAATGAACTCCGGGTAAAAGCATTCTGGGAGGAGGCAAGCAAGGAAATTTGAGACTCCCAAAGAGCGGAGTACCGAAGTGGATCTCAATAATTTATTGTGAAGGAGGATGATGACCGTTGATCTAGTCCTAGTTGAAGGTTCTAAATTCCCAAATCTTCGGACAAGCGCTTTTTCAGCTAAGCATAGGGTCATGGCCGTGGTCATATGCAGATTGAGAGATGAGGGAAGGAAGGCTAAGGGCCAAATTGGTTGTCTCCGAGACAGAAAACTGCTAAGGAAGGATTTAGCCATGGTTTCTAGTCGTGTTCACCTAGGAAGGTGGTTTGAAGGAAGCACTTGTGCATGATGAAATTCTATGTCAGCCCAGGGATAATAGGACACTATTATTTTCGAAGAATGGGGATATGATATCCATGAACAAAAATGAGAAAGAGACCTGTAGCATGGTTTGGAATTTTTTGTTTTATCATATGCATAATTCTAACAAAATGGTCGCTTGAACATTTTGCAGAATTAAGAGGCTTCAGCACATTAGCTCAGGATGCATATTGAGGAAATGGAAGAAGGCGAGGGAGCCTCCAGTCATGATAAGGATGCTGAAGGCTAGAATACCAGGGTTGGTAATGCAAAGACAGAGTCCAACGGATGCAAGGAAAAAGGAGAGAAGGAAACATTGATAGAAATGGTAAGAAGATTTAAGATGGAAGTGCAGAGCTACAAAGAAGACAACGAGAGAATGATGAGAGAGAAAAGTTAGATAAATGCTCGAGTGTTGCAGATTTTTGATTAGTTGCAGAGGCAAACAAAGAAGGGATCAAACTCTAGATAAGAGGAAGAAGGAAGGTGTTATGAAAGGAGAAATGATCGTGGAAGATTTGGTTATTCCAGAAGTGCTAGTAGAGCTCATGGACACCACTCACCTCCTTACTCATAAAGAAATATTTATGCATCAGATGATCCCGTAAGTAGCCTAGAGGTGTCCCTTGTTAGGCAAAAAGGAAGGAAAAAATAGGTAGATAGTTTGCAAGGAGAGTTGAGGAAGCTCAATCCACCTTCCTTCGATGGTGAAAGAGAAAGGGAAGATCATGTTGAAGCATGGTTTCTTGGGCTCAAGAGATACTTTCAGTTGCATAACTATTCATCAAACCTGGAAGCTAGGATTTCCACCTACCATTTACATGGAAAAGATGCAGTGTGGTGGGACCAACTGAAGAAAGTGGAGCATGTTAATGAAAGTAGGATCACTTGGAAACAGTTCAAGAAGTACTTCCAGAAGGAGTACCTCTCAGAGAATTTCTATGACAAGAAAATGCAAGAGTTCTTTGAACTCAGGCTAGGAAGTATGACTATGGCCGAGTACGAGAAGAAGTTCCTGGGATTGTTAAAGTATGTTAGGTTCATTGGTGATGATAAAGTGAAAATACAAGGATTTCTAAGTGGATTTCCAGCCTTTTATAAGGAAAATATCAAGTATGATGAACCCAAGACCTTTACTGAAGCCATCAAGAAGGCTAAATAACTATATGAGCAAGGACATAGAAGAGAATCCTTGCAGAAATATTGGATGGAAAAGGAGAATGCAAAGTCTAATCAGAGAAGGAAATGTTTCAAGCATCCATTCAATAGGAATGAGGCTAATAGAAATCCTCAAGATTAGTATGCTAAGGGATATTTCAAGAAGGAAGATTCCTTGGGAAAAAGGGGAAGACCCCCAATCCAATGTTGGGGATGCAAGGAATATCACCTTTACAAGGATTGCCCACATAGAAAAGAAAGAGTGAATACTATCCACAACATACAAGAGGCTACAACAGCCGAAGATATGGGAAGAATCTATGCATATTTAAATGATCGATAAGAAGAGTATCAGTCCAATATGATCGAGGTGGAAGGTAAGATCATAAATCAACTTGTTTCTATTTTGATTGATTCAGGAGCAATTCATTGTTACATTGATCCTAAGATAGTTGATAGATTACATTTGGAGAAAAGTAAACTTGGAAATGCAAGTTTGGTTCAATTAGCCACTGGAACCAAAAGAAGAATCCATGATATGGTCAGAAACTAGTCCATAAGTCTTAATGGCGTGAATACTAGTACTAATCTAAATATCATACCATTGGGGTCTTATGATGTTCTAATTGGGATGGATTGGTTAGACAAGCATCATGTTGTCCTAGATTGTCATAACAAGACTTTTACATGTCTTGATGGAAATGGAAAACAGAGCATTGTGAAACGAGTTCCAAGATGCATCTCTATAAGGGACATTTTAGCCTTACAACTGAAAATGATTTCAACTGTATGCAGCTCATGTGGAAGAGCTAGATAATATGAAGGGGCCAAGCCTTGAATATTTCTCGGTACTACAAGAATTTGAGGATGTATTCCAATAAATACTCGGATTGTCACCAAGAAGGGAGATAGATTTCTCAATTGATTTAGTGCCAAGAGCCACTCTGGTGTAAAAAACACCTTACACAATGAGCACAACAGAGTTAAAAGAATTAAAAATGCAGTTGGAGGAATTGTTGAAGAAAGGGTATATATGTCCAAGTGTTTCACCTTGGGGAGCACCAATAATTTTTGTCAAAAAGAAGTATGGAACCTTGAGGCTGTGTATTGACTTTCGATAGATGAACAAGTACACTATAAAGAACAAGTATCTGCTACCCCGAATTGATGACCTCTTTGATCAACTAAGAGGAGGAAAGATATTTTCAAAGATTGACCTAAGGAAAGGATACCATCGAGTAAGAATCAAGGAAGAAGACATTCATAAGAAAGCCTTTAGGACCAAGTATGGGCATTATGAATTTGTAGTGGTGCCATTTGGACTAACCAATGCACCTGTTGTCTTCATGTTCTTAATGAATGGCATATTCAAAAATTATTTGGACAAATTTGTCATAGTATTCATGTATGACATAATTATATATTCTAAGTCTGAAGAGGAGCATGAACATCACTTAAGATTAGTATTGCAAGTACTGAGAGAACATCAGTTGCATGTGAAGTTGAGTAAGTGTTATTTTTATCAAAATAAAATCCATTACTTGGGACACATTATTTCAGAGCAGGGCATAATAGTGGATTAAGAGAATATCGAAGCCATTAGAGGGTGGCCAACACCAAGAAATGTGTCAGACATCAGATATTTTATGGGATTAGCCAGATACTACTGAAGGTTCATAGTAAGGTTCTCTAAGATTGCTCATCCCATCACTTCTTTCCAAAATAAGGGAACTAAATTTGAATGGACACTCAAGTGTGAAAATAATTTTAATATGTTGAAGGAATTACTTACTAGTGCATCTGTGTTAAAGAATGCTGACGCAAATGAAAGTTTTGTGGTATGTATAGATGCTTGTAAGGAAGGACTTGGGGGAGTCCTCACGCAAAATGGACATGTCATTGGATATGAGTCCAGAAATCTTAAGGAACATAAGAGAAACTATGCCACGCATGACTTGGAACTTGTTTCCATTATTCACACCTTGAGGATGTGGAGGCATTATCTCATGGGAAAGAAATTCAAATTAAGAACAGACCACATTGGTGTGAAGTATATTTTTGAACTATCGACCTTGAATGCCAGGAAAACCAGATGGCTGGAATTTTTAAGTGAGTATGACTTCGATATCAAGCATATCAAGGGAAAGGAGAATAAATTTGTCGATGCACTTAGTAGGAGAGTTCATCTCATGCATGCTACTGCTGTCAGTATGCATCAATCAGACTTAAAGAGAATAATTTTAGATGGTCTTGTTATAGATCATCATTACCTATAGGTAAAGGAAAACTTACAACAAGGAGATACATAACGGAAAATAAAGGAGTATGAGATAAAGGAAGATGGATTACTCATGCATAAAAATAGAATCTATGTTCCTAGTTCCGAAGAACTAAGGAATGTAGTACTGAAGGAAATGCATGATGTTCCCTATGTTGGACATCCTGGTTACCAGAAGAAAATTACAGTAGTAAGAATCCAATTCTTTTGGCCAAGAATGAAGAAGGATGTTTCTGATCACATCGCTCGATCTATGGAATGTCAGAAGGTGAAGGTTGCACATAGGCACCCAACGGGTTTGTTGCAGCCATTGCCAATGCCAGAGAATAAATGGGAAGTGATCGCCATGGATTTCATCACAGGATTACCCAAAAGGAATAAGAAACATGATTCAATCATGGTGGTGGTTGACAAGTTAACAAAGGATGCTCATTTTGTGCATGTGAAGAAAACGCATAAAACAACTAATATTGCAGAAATTTTCATGAAGGAAATTGCGAGGTTGCATGGGATACCTAGAAAAATCTTCTCGGACAGATATATGAAGTTTACCTCCAATTTCTGGAGGGGATTGTTTAAAGGATTTGGCACAAATATAAACTTTAGCACAACATATCATCCCCAAACATATGGGAAAATAGAGATAATCAATCGAATAATTGAAGACATGTTGAGAATGTATGTGATGGATAAGCTATCTAATTGGGAAGATTACTTACAGTTGGTTGAGTTTGCATATAAAAATGGGTATCAAGTTTCATTGAGAATGAGCCCATTTGAAGCCTTGTATGGTAGGAAATAAAATACTCGAGTGAGCTGGGACAACCCAACAGATAGAGTGGTACTTGGGCCGGAGTTGCTCAAGGACATGGAAGGCCAGGTGGTCAAGATTAAGCAGAATTTAAAGGCAGCTCAGGATAGACAAAATTTTTATGCAGATAAGAACTAGACAACTACATAGTTTAAAGTAGGGGATCATTTACTTTTGAAAGTGAAGCCTAAGAAAAGCTCTTTGAAATTGGGGAGTTGTACAAAGCTGGCAACCAAATTATGTTGTCCATTTGAAATATTGGACAGAATAGGGCCAGTTGCATACATGCTTGCATTTCCTTCTTCCATGAATGTGAATAATGTATTTCATGTATCTTTACTAAATAAATATGTACATGATCCTATCCATGTTATTGATTGGCATCTGATTCAGGTAGAGACGGAGGGAGATTTTTCAGGTTCAGTAAGTACGGGTATTAGACAAAAAGGTAAAAATTCTCTGGAATCGAGTTATAGAGCTAGTAAAAGTTCAGTGGACCTGCTATGGTCTTGAAGATGATACTTGGGACCATGAAGATGCCATGTGGGCAGAGTACCCACAACTTTTTGAATAAATTTGAGATTTTGATCTATGTTTTGTATATGCACTAAGGACAGTGCCAAAATAAGGGGGAGGGGATGTAACACCCCAAGTTTTGAAACCCCATTTTAAATAATGTATTGTTACGATTCTGAGAGGCCAGAGTGGCCAAAAAAATTATTAAAAGTCCAGTGTGCCCAGGACATGTAATTTTTTTATCATTATTAATAATAAATACATCGTTGGCTGTTAGAAGGACAAGGACTAGAGTTATAGGGGGCTATGATTCCACAAGAGAGGGGGCTTGAGAGGCTAAATGTTTATTCCTATGTTAATTAACTTTTTTCCTAAAGGAGGGATCAATTACGTGAGCTTCTTGGGGAGGCCAGGAGGTTCTTGATTTCCCCATGAACATACTTAAACCTGGCCCTGGTCTGATTGTGGGGTTGGTCATTGGCTTTTTTGCTCCATCACCTTTGCGTTACCTCATTCTTACCCTCACATGCTCCCATGCACTTACCTCCTCCATCCATCCTCATCTGCGTATTGGTCTCGGGAAGGGGGACCGAATTGCAATAGAATTGGCCACGAGATAGTTGGTTGTAGTGGCCGCTGGTGTGATCCAATTGTGCCTTGAGGCCTGGATGTTTGAGATGCAGTTTCCTATGTCCAGCATGTCTCAGACTTATGAGTCCTGAGATTTCCAGCATTGAGATTCTGGACTAGTTGCACTGGAGGCCTGAATAATGAGAAGGACTGCCTGAGGGACTACATGGCAAAGAAAGGTGGAGGTTCGTTCTCTCAGGTGGTGCAAGCTGGGTAGAAGAGGGTTGGGTAATTGGATTGTTGTGATTTTTGGGACGCCTGTGAGCACTTGAGAGTTGACTGGTTTGGGAATCCAAGTTAACTCTGGAACCGTCCTTGTGGATTCATAGCCCTGGCTCGAGGGTGACGCTATTGTTGAGATTTGGAGCAGTAGTGTCTACAGTTGGGTGGAACATCCTTGGTCTACAACCAGTTGGTGTCATCTTTCATAAATATAAGTGCTCTCTATTGTGATATTATTATCTGTGTATGAATTTTTTTCCGTTGTATATTTAATTATCATAAATTGAATCTTTAGAACATGCATGTTTGCTAGATATTGTTGTGCATGTCCTTAATTCTCTTATCTTATGCATCTTTATTGAACAAATAAGGTATCGGTATGAGAAATACTTCAAAGGGTGGGCTTGCAGATAGCATACCCCGACCTGTGGCTAGCTGGGTATGTTACTGATAAGAGGTTATTGATCCAAGATAGGTTTAAATAATGGCTGATGTTTAGTAGTACGGACAACTTTTCTGGGACTACAATATGGGCATGTAAGTTTTTGGGAATTGATATGGGAAAGCAACTCACTTTTGGCTTTAGACCCGTGTGAATTGTGTGATTCTTATTCCATTGCATTCTCATGTTATTTCTATGTTATGAATTATCATCCCGTCGATTTAGCTTTAGCCTTGCCTTCGTATATTATTTCATATCGATGATTATTTGAATGTTGTCCATGATATGTTGGTTCATTTTATATACATGATCAATCGATGGATAAAATGATGGATAATATCAATGCTCAGAATTGAGTTTTCGTTTGTTCTCAGATATTGATTATCTTAAGATCAAAGGATTTTTAATTAGTTGTCTTTCTGTTGTTATTACTTTACTCCAAATATCAAACACTTCCTTGAATTTATTCTGGAAGTACTAGTATTGTTCTGTCATAGGTTTCCCTTAAATGTAGGACAAGCAGGAGCTCAAACAACACAGAGAGATAAACTTAGTTTTGTTGATCAACTACAGGTTAGTATGTGTGTTATTTTATTAAATTATTTATTAATGAAACGATGATTGCATTAATTAGTTTTGACTATTTCCGTGTCATTGTTTCAATCGTATTCACTTAGTATTTATTAGTACGATAGATTTAAACATTAGAAATATTTATATTCTTACTTTATCTTATTTAGAAACACTATTATGAACATACATTTTCACAAGATTTCAAGTAAACCTTGTAAACTGTATATAGATTGTTTGTAATCATTTGTATATTCACATTTTAGGATAAACATTTGTAATTAGTATTTAAATTGTTAGAATAATAGCTTTATATTAGTTTTATTTTTTTTATTTTTTTTAAGACCCTAGTTGGCTAACAGAGCCCTTAAACCTATCAGGTTAGATCATACCAAACGTCTTGGGTGAATTAGACAACCCTAGTCTGGATCTAACCTTCTAGTTGACGATGTGTCACTTACACCTGTTAACAAATGGCACTAGAAGGAGGGTCTGAAATTAATTGATGGCACATGGAGGTCGCAAGACCCCTCTAAACAATCGTTCTCCTATCGTAACGCCTATTCACTCGGACACCAATGTTACACTTGAAACAGATACTACCTCAAACGATACCCCTGACATTCTTGTCGAACCAGTGACACCACTTCCTCAAGGGATTGATGTCCAAGAAATTTTCCACCAGTATCTCATATGAACTCAAAGTGCCTTATCCTTTTTAGACAAATTAATCAACCTCTTGATTTTAAAAATCTTCAAGAACAACCTCAAGACATTGGTCTACCTGAAAACACTTTAGGTGGTAATATTATCAATCCTGTTGAAGCACTTATCCTTGGTGTTAGAGGATCTGGTATCCCACCATCCCCACCTGGTTCTTCCCCACCTTCTTCGGGAGGTGAATCCTCTGATGAAGGCAATTCTTCATATGAACCATATTATCCTTCAACTCCACCAACTCCCATGGAAAACCAAAATAATCCCACCAGACCTTGGCTCGATCAAGATTTTGTGGTTGTGCCTAGACCCCAACACCCATTGCCTAAATATCCGGAGAAATGGCTGCCCAAATTTGATCCAGATTCGAAGTAATCAACTGAGGATCATATCAAGAAATTTAATGAGCCGTTAGACTCTGGAGTGTCGAACATGAATATGTCATTTGCAGATTATTTCCCTACACTTTTGAGGGGACTACCTCAACCTGGTTTTTTCCCAACAACCTAAGACCATCGTCTCTTGGGACAAGTTAGAAACTTATTTTCTAGAAACATTCAGAGATGATAAATCTCCAGAAGTCTTGGTAATGGAACTCTCTAGTTTAAAGATCAACCCTAAAGAAAAAGTTAAAGAATTTAACCAGCGATTCCTAACACTGAAAAACAAAATCCCTGTAGATCTGATGCCTGCAAAAAACTTGATTGTTGCATATTACACTAAGGCCCTACATAACAACATACCCATATGAATTAAAAGGTCCATAAAGAACACAATATTAGAATCCTTTGAGGAGCCAAGCCATATTGAGAAAGACATTTTGAGCTTAAAAGATAATCTAAGTAGTGAGGTTGAAACAACTTCATATTCTAAGAAGAAAATATAAATTCTCACTAGGCCTCCTCAAGTTAAAAATCAACAAGAAACATTAGACTTAGAGAGCTTGTAGAAGGCTTCCTAGAAACTTTCCAATCAGGTCGTTGACTTGAAAAGATCCACCAAGGAGGCATCTACAAGTAAAGAAAGTTTCAAACCTCCTTTTAGAAAACCTTTTTCTCCAAACCAGCCAAACCCAACAACAGAAGGGATAAATTTTGAAATTTTATAGTATGCTTTGCAAATAATATTGGAAACACATGACAATTCTGTTTCTGCTCCTCCTAAAAATCTTGATGATACAGTTGAGGATGAGGTACCAGAAGAGGAAGACTCATCTCCTCCTGTTTTCGGGCACTTGTCGGACAATATTTTTTAAGCAAATTTTTAAGTTGTTTACCCCTACAACACTAGAAGTAAAACACAAAACAAGTCTCCACCCAAAACAAGTAAAAATGTGATTTCAAAACAACCAAAGAAAATTGAAATAGACAAAACCTAGCTGCCCTGGTTTTAGAGTATGATTTAATTGAAGATATAAAAAAATTAAGGGCAAATATTTTTGTTTTTGAATTGCTGAAATTTCCACTTATTTTGCAGACGATGTTCCAAAGCATTGCTGAGAATAGTAAAAATAATGATGTTAGCAGCAAAAAATTAGTAGAAATTGACTTAAACATGACTAAAAATGTCCCGAGTAAAAGATATTTGAAAATCAAGATAAAAGGGACTTATCAGAAAAAACTGTAGGAAACTTAGATAAAATTGTTTCAGTAACAACAATAAAAAATCAACAGAATTCTGTTGTTTCCGCATGAAAAAATGTGCCTTATTTTTTATTGACTTTTGAAATTTTTAATAGGAATGTACATAACTGTATGGTCGAATCTGGTGCATCATCAAATGTGATGCCTCTGTCTGTATGCCAGAAAATTAATGAAAAAGTAAAACCTTCTGATTTAAAAATCATTCAGTTAGATCGAACTAATGTCAAAGTCATTGGTGAACTAAAAAATGTGTTGATTAGATTATTGTCCAATCCCAAAGTTCATCAAGTAATCGATATTATAGTTGTTGACATTCCTGAATTTTATGGTTTGTTTTTTAGTAGAGATTGGTTAGAACAGCTACATGGTTATTTTGCTGCAGACTGGTCTCATTTGTGGCTGCCAGAAAATGGACATCCCAACAAGATCAAAATAAACAAAGAACATTGCCTTAAGTATACTGTGACATATATGAATGACCCAAATGAGCCTTTTGTTACTGCTACAAATTCGATTGAAAAACAGGGGATGGATACTTTTCTTGGTAATTTCATGACTGAAATTTCCTCTATCACTAATCCAGAATAACAATCTGAAGTAACAATCGATACTCAAGCACCAACATTTCCAAATACGCCAAATACTACTAATGACGCACAAATATAGTCCCTATATTTTGATGGATCCAAATCCCGAGAAGGGAAAGTACTGGTTGTGTGCTCATCGACCCTACAGGTAATAAAACATTTATTGCTTGTCGATTAGAGTTTGAATGCACTAACAACACAACGAAGTACAGAGAACTTCTGCAGGGACTAAGGAAGGCACTGGACATGAATGTGCAAAAGTTGGTAGTATTTGTTGATTCAGAAATAGTAGTCAAACATGTACGAAATGTAATATATCGTTTGTCACCGCATCTGAATAATTACCAAACCGAGGTATGGGGTTTGATGCACACATTTCTAGCATTTAATATAAATTCCATTCCTAGGATGAGTAATTCAAAAGCTAATTTACTAGCCAATGTTTCTTCTAAATTGTTACATGCTGAAGGTTGATCCCCTAACGTGCTCTCGGTCAAATTGTTATGCAGACCATCGATCCCAAACAACATCACAAACTGGAGAGTATTTTATGATGATCAACAAAACATCAATTTTTTGCATATGGAATATACCTTCCAAGATGCAGTTATTCATGAAACAACTCACGACGAGAATCTCCGAGATTTCACGGTAATATCTGATCCTCGATCTCCAGAATCATCATCTGAGATGGTAAACTCTATCCCCAAATATGTGGTGATATTAGAGAAATTTTATGACCTACATGACATGTTTATAGGGGTAGTCAATTGCAAAACAAACAGTTCCTCTTTGTTGAATGAAACTGTAAATTTAGGAACACAAGATAATCCTCAAAATATTAATCTAGGAAAGGGGTTTTCTAAACACTGATTTTATTAAATTATTAAAATAATTTAAAGATGTATTTTCTTGAACATACGATGATATAAAAACTTTTGACCCAAACATCATACAACACGTAATCCATATGAAACCCCAGACTCATCCTTTCCAACAAAAATTGAGGAAAATGCATCCTAAATTGGAGCCTACTGTGAAAAAGGAACTAAACAAATTACTTACTACAAAGATAATTTTTCCAGTTAGGAATACTCAATGGGTGTCTAACTTAGTCCATGTAAGGAAGAAGAGTGGAGAAATTCAACTTTGTGTCGATTTTCGAAATTTAAATCGAGCTTCTAATAAAGACAACTACCTTGTTCTTCCAATGGAACAAATTCTGCAACAGGTGTCTGGTTCTGAAATACTATCTTTATTAGATGGTTTTTCAGGATACAACCAGGTCCTTATGTCTCCTTCAAACTAGCTTAAAACCGCCCTTCTTACCCCATGGGGCACTTACGCCTACAAGAAAATTCCTTTTCGACTGATTAATGTCGGTGCCACTTTTCAGAGAGCAATGGATATTTCTTTTCGTGGCCTCATCAACCAGTCAGTTGTGGTATATATTTAATATGTCACTATCTTTTCAAAAAACAAAAAATATCACCTGTCTCATCTTAGGGCTGTGTTAGAACGATGTCACAAATTCGGCATATCACTCAATCTGAAAAAATCAGTCTTTGCAGTAGAAAAAGGGAAATTGCTTGGGTTTATAGTGTCTAAAGATGGAATTATAATTGAGCCTGAAAGAACCCAAGCCATTTCCAAACTTCCCCCTCCTTCTTCCAAAAAAGCCATGCAATCCTTTTTGGGTAAAATTAATTTTGTCAGACGATTTGTCTCGAGTTTTTCTGAAATAACTAGACCTATACAAAATCTAATTAAAATGGATGTTTTGTAAAAATGGGGACAACAAGAAAGTCAACATTTCAATTCAATTAGAAAATCCATAGTAGAAGCACCTTCCCTGATGAGCCCCAATTTTTCTCAGGATTTCACTATATACACTTTTTCATCTGATAGATCCTATGTTGTTGTGATTACATAGAAAAATGCTAAAAGCAATGAGATACCCATTGCCTTCATGAGATCTTCTTTTAAAGGAGTAGAAATTAATTAACCCACGGTAGATCAACATGAATATGGTTTTTTTAAAGCAGTGAAACACTTTAGGTCTTACCCATTGAAATCCAGAACCAAAGTTGTTGTTCCTTACCCCATTGTAAGAAATCTGTTAGTGCAAAAAGAGTTGGGTGAGAAAAGGGCAAGTTGGATGACATCACTCTAGGAATATGATCTTGAAATAACCCCTTCCCAAATTGTTATAGGTCAAGGACTTTTTAAACTGGTGGCTAATTCAGTTGAGGAATTAGGAAGTCAAATAAATACATCAACTGTAAATCAACATTACGAAAAATAGATCAGTTGTGCACAAACTACACCCAATTCATGGTATGAGAATATCAAATTTTATTTGTTGCATGGAATTGCTCCTCGTAATATCGATCCAAAAAATAGAAGAGCACTAAGGCTTAAATCTGCATCTTTCCAATTAATTAATGATATATTATTTCGAAAGAATTTTGATGGTGTTTTTCTGCATTGTTTGGAAAAAGATGAATCTGAAAGGGTTTTGGATGAACTTCATTCCGGTGATGTCGGTGGTCATTTTGGTGGAGATGCCACTGCTCACAAAGTACTAAGGGATAGCTACTACTGGTTGACCTTGTTTAAAGATGTTCATACTTTGTCCTGCAAGTGTATAATCTTCCAAAAGGCTGTAGGGCGGGTGAAAAAAACAGCCTTTCCTTTACAGCCTGTTACTGTAGACACACCTTTTATGAAATGGGGATTAGACATTATAAGACCAATAAATCCCCTTTCCTTGCAAAAACACAAGTATAACCTCACGTAAACAAAGTATTTTACAATATGGTCTAAATATTTACCTTTAAAAGTGGTCAATACCAATCAAGTAGTGTCATTTCTAAACTCCCATATTATCACTCGATTCAGAATTCCTGAATGTCTAGTTTTTGAAAACGCTTCTTATTTTTATTCCCTTGATACGAATGTTTTCTCTTTGGAAAAATGAATTAAACTAAAGTACTCTTATAGCTATTATCCTCAATGGAATGGTGTAGCCAAGTCAACAAATAAGAATCTGATTAAGATTATAAAAAGGACAGTTTCATAAAATCACAAGGATTGGCACAATGCATTATACAAAGCACTTTGGGCTGATAGGGTAACTCCAAAAGCCTCCATTGGTAATTCTCCTTTACTCCTTGTTTATGGAAGAGAATCCATCCTCCCCCCACATGTCTTGCTTCCTTCTCTGCAATTATCACAGAAAGTTCAAGAAGAAGAGTGTCCTCCTCTAGAAAACTGGTTAAATGCTTTATTAAAATTAGAAGAGGTGAGAACACAAGAAAAATAGAAACTTAACCGGCACCAACAAATTGTGAAGTGTTGGTTCGATACAAGTTCATCCTCTGAAAGGAATTTTAATTTTGGGGATTTGGTTCTCAAGAGGGACAAAGTGCACAAGGGTAAGGGAGAATATATCAAGTTCCAAAACCTGTGGCTTGGACCGTTTGTAATTTCTGAAAAATTGGGTCATAGTTATTTTCATCTGCATAACTTGGAGGGACAACCAGACACTTTCTCAGTGAATTTCTAGGCTCTCAAGAGATATTTCACTTGATGGTCTCAGATCCACCCTCTTGTAAATATTTTTAATTTTATTTTCTGTTTTGATTTTGGTTCTTTTCATTTTTCTTGAGTTTGATTTGTTTTCTAAATAATTGTGTCTGAATCCCCATTCATTTGTTGAAGGGAATAAAAAAATGTATTCATTAGTAGCAATTGATAACAATTCAAGCACCTGAACAGTAAGTGCTAAACTCAGATCAACGGAAGTAAGTTTTTGTCCAGTTATTGTGTTTGGTTTGTCATTAAAATTACATGAAAACACGATTATCCTTAAAAAACTTCCAACGTCGTCCCTTTTTTAATGAGAACAACTCAATGTGCTTCCCCATCCCAGAGATGATTTCTTAATAGAAATCTAATTGTCCAAATCATAATGGAAGTCATCAGAACAAAAAAATAATTCTTAAATGATCAATCCTTTCATTACTAGACTGTGAGATCTTCAGTATCACCCCGCTCTCTTAATATCATGAAGTTTCTGGAAATTTATAAACAAATTTTAGAGAGTTGGAAGCACTGCAATGTGTGGGATTTGTGTGTAAACCTATTGGGACACTGAACAGGTCTGTTGGCAGTGGGTAAATGCACACATGATACCAAGAAAACTTCATCGAGGTACTGAATAGGCCTGCTGGCAGCGAAGCAATGTCGGGTTTCGAAGATCCTCAGGTATGTTTTTAAATTGATCAGGTGTCAATATGATTTTATCATAAATGGATGACTCTTGGATAGGATAGACGTACCAGATTGGGTTAAATGAAATCCCTGACGAGGCTATGGATGTCTGTTGGCAATAGTGTCTCTGTCAACGGTATTGAAGTCATGTGTGTAAACATCGTTACCCCTGTGATCAAAACAAGTTACCAGATTACAATTTTTGGATATAAATGCATCCAATACCATGACTATGTTATTTTTTCTGAGTTACTGTCGAAATGCTTGATCTGTCGTTAACTGTCTTTAAAATTTATTGCTAATTCATATATGCCCCTGATATGAAATTTTGGTGATGCAGAGATAACTTTTTCGCCCAGCGTGTTGCCATTGTTGGCAGCCAACAATTCTGTCAAATTTTATCATTTTAAAAGGTCATCACCAAGCGATAAAATTTTTATGTAGCTGACTCCTCCTTATACTTACAAACATTTATGTCTTTTAGTTTTGAGGAGATTCATTGGACTAGTTGAGAACAAGAGTTTTTCATTTTTAATCTATCATTTGTTTTGTTTAATTTCATGACTGAAAGCATGGAATTAGAACAAAATTTTCACTTGGGTAAACGTTTTACAGTTTGTGATTTCTTTTGCTAAAGGGATTACATTTAAAGGGAATCTATATGTTTATAAATCCTAAAGTTTGTAAGCTAATTGATTGATCCATTTCCATTGATTTATTTACTTTGGGAGATATAATTGAATCTCATCTATGGTTGATTATATGATTTTTACATTTGATTTACTTAATTGCGCATAACCTTGGGTTAAAATTTGAAATATGTATCTTTCTCATGCCAGTCTTATCACAATCCTATCACCCTGGTACAACACTAATATGCTTACAATTCAACATCATCCTATTGTCCTACATCATTCAGACTCACATTCATTATTTGATTAGGTAAGTGGTGATGGTTTGGGTTTAGTGTTCATTGCATAGAGTGGTTTACAAGCATGTGTGTCCTTTGGTTCTTACCCACCCAAAACTTGAATTGCCAAGTATGATAACCTCCCAAGTCCGTAGGTATCGGGACTCTTCCGATTTTACAGACCTCTTCCTACTTTTTGTGTATTGGAAAGAGAAACCCACCTCTCATTGCCTTTACTCTATATGTGTGATAACACCCATGGCTCTCGTGGTAATAATTGAACCTAATGGCTCACAATCCGTCCTCGCTCATGACGATGCCATCAACGATATATAGGCACATGGATGGGAAATTTTCATCCGAAAGTTTGAGGGTTATAACCTAGCAGTTTCACAAGCATTCACTCAATCATTTGATGACTCTAGAGCTAAAATTGGGGATTTGCAACTCGAGGTAACCGAGGATTCTATAGCACGAGCTACAGGACTATCATAGGAGGGAGAAAGATGGTTCAAAAAACACCAAACTAGAAGGCATTCCTTGGAGTCTTCTCATGGTCTCTAAGAAATTGAAATGCTTCCCTAAAGGTACACCAATTACTCTCATAAAAACCCAATGGAACGACTTTCTTCTAATTATTAAATAGTTCATAACTTGTGAGGGTAGGTATGGATTAGATTTCTTGTATCACATCCGCTTGTTGATGAATTTTATACAGTTCAAGTTAAATATGCCTTTCTATCTATTTATGATCCTGCATAAAATGTCTAAACTTTATCAGAAACAAAAGTTTAACCCACTATCAATTCTTTTTCACCATGGTCTTGTTCGGATTCTATTGTTGTCGCATCTAGCTAAGATTGGGGATACTTGGGAATATTTCCTGTGTAGAAACAACTTCACCCTACCTGAGAACACAGTAGAATCACCTCTCCTTTTCAATACAAACCCTAGTCCCTGTAACCCTACGACCTAAAATCAAGGTATTGATCCACATGAAGACCATGTGACCAAAGAAAAAAACTCGGTTGCTATTTAGAACCCTTTGGGAAAAAATCCACGATATAATTGTGTGCCTAGAAAATCATTAGAGGAGGTTATAGATGTGTTAAAGGAGAGGGTTTCTCCTAATCCTATTGTTGATACGACTCAAGGTGTTTTGAACAAATCGATAGTCAAGAAATATCGCAAGCATAAAGAACGGGGTAGTTCAGATTTGAGTTTTGTAAACAAGAGATGAGACAGGTTAATATTCATAAATCTCAGAAGTCACCAGCAAGATCATCTGAGCTCGATCCAAGTGATCGAGGTCAATGATCACTTGTTCGATGATGAGATCAAAGAATTTCTTGCCCGAGAATATGTAGATGACCAATTCATCAGGAATGAAATCAGTATTGAATATATACAATACGATTTCGTTTTTGAACTACCTCTGTTCCTAAAAAATCAAGAATCCTTCGCTGGTATAAGCCACGATTTGAGGCAAGCTACAAAAGAGACCAAAGAACCCATTGCAAAACACACTCAACCTATGCCTACCATAACATCTGTACACTATGAAAATTGTCTTGACTGCGTTGAATGATACTACAGCGATATAACCTATCTCCAAGCACAGTTAAAACATATGGCAGCTCAAAACTCCTTGCTTGAAAGGGAAAATCAAGAGTTAAAATCATCTGTCCAATCCAACGCTGACAACGCAAGAAAAAGTTTTAAATGAGCGGGTAATGTGGTTATCAAGAACACAACAAATTTCAATGCTATCATTAACTCAAACTTATTAGATGCTTCATTGTCTAATCTCTAAAATGGTAAAAATTGTTTTGATTCTCTTTGATTTAGTTCTATTGGAAACATAAAATAGATAGATTTTATTTTGATTTTGTTGTTAATTTAATTCTAGCTACAAAATATCACGATTCTGTATCTAGTCTATTTGTAAATATTAGTTTGTATTGTTATCTAAAATTCAATTTCGTTTTATTATTTTCAGGAAAACAACAGTTATGATGATATTCACAAGGAGAAGAAATCATGGATTATGCGTTGCATAGCTTAGTAATTTATCTTTTTGTTTGATAAAGCAATGTCATTATGTAATTAATTTTGATGAACGAACTCGTATAGGAGTGTTCCTTTGTAATCCTATTTTTGTAAAGAAATCTAATTTTCTGGGTTTACCCTCTATCTTGTATGATAAGAGGTTATTGATCCAAGACATGTTTAAATAGTGGTTGTTGTTTAGTAGTACATACAACTTTTCTGGGACTATAGTATGGACATGTAAGTTTTTGGGAATTGATATGGGAAAGCAATTCTCTATTGGATTTAGACCTGCGTGAATTGTGCGATGCTTATTCCATTGCATTCTCCTGTTATTTTTATGTTACGAATTATCATCCTGTCGATTTAGCTTTAGCCTTGTCTTCGCATGATATTTCATATCAATGATTATTTGAATGTTGTCCATGATATGTTGGTTCATTTTATATGCGTGATCAATCGATCATTTGATTATTATTGAGTTTATTTCTGATGTTAAATGATGGATAATATCAATGCTTAGAATTGTGTTTTCTTTCATTCTCAGATACTAATTATCTTAAGATCACGAGATTCTTAATTAGTTGTCTTTCTGTTGTTATTAATTTACTCCAAATATCAAACACCACTTTGAATTTATTCTGGAAGTACTAGTATTGTTCTGTCATAGGTTTCCCTTAAATGAAGGACAAGCAGGAGATCAAACAACACAGAGAGATAAACTGTGTTTTGTTGATCAACTACAGTTTAGTATGTGTGTTATTTCATTAAATTATTTATTAATGAAACGATGATTGCATTAATTAGCTTTGACTATTTCTGTGTCATTGTTTCAATCGTAGTCTCTTAGTATTTATTAGTTTGATAGCTTTAAACATTAGAAAGATTTGTGTTCTTACTTTATCTTATTTAGAAACACTATTATGAACGTCCATTTTCGGAAGATTTCAAGTAAACCTTGTAAATTGTATATATAATGTTTATAATCATTTGTATATTCACGTTTTAGGATAAACATTTGTAATTAGTATATAAATTGTTAGAATCATAGATTTAGATTAGTTTATTTCTTTTATTGTTTTTAGGACCCTAGTTGGCTAATGGAGCCATTAAACCCGTCGGGTCAGATCATACCAAACGACTTGGGTTAATTAGACAACCCCAGTTCGGATCTAACCTTTTAGTTGATGGTGTGTCACTTACGCCCATCAACAGATAGGACTGGGCCTATTTTCAGAGAATGTTATAAGAATAAAAATGATGATGAGAATAGGCATAAAAATATAAAACATTTAGGACACTTTGCATAAGAAAACTCGAATACTGACTCAAAATATCTCAAACTATTTGTGTCTAATGCTGTGGTGTCTGCTGAAACTGATTATGGTGATGGATGGTTTGTTGATTCTAGAGCTTCAATTCACATGACATGTAACAAGAATTGGTATATAATCTTTAAAGAAACACATAATAGTGCCCATAGTTATGTTGGAGATGATCGTTCTTATCAGATCAAGGGATATGGAGATATTCTAGTAACACTTCTAAATGTTACTATCACACACATTCATAATGTTGTGTATGTCCCTGGGATAAAGAAAAATTTGATTTCTATGTCCACAATTACATATCATAATTTGAAGGTCGAATTCTTCAAGACACGTTGTATAGTGAAGGAATTCTAGGATAATTACAGAACTATTGCCTCAGGAGTCAGATTTGGAGGTCTGTACAAACTTGATGTCACCAACAAGAATCATCAAGCATTGACTTCTACAACTATGCCTACAGAAATTCTTTGGGACCAAAGGTATGGTCACATTAATTATAATGATTTGTTGTTATTACAAAAACAAATTATGGTTGAAGGACTCCCTATGTTGAAGAATGAGTATGCTTCTTGTGAAGGTTGTGCATTAGAAAAGATGCACCTAGATGAATTCCCCTCTAATCTTGATAGGAGAAAAAGAGATCTATTAGAACTTGTGCACATTGATGTTTGTGGACCAATGCAAAAAAGGTCGCTAGGAGGTGTTTATTATTTCCTTTTGTTTATTGATGACTGCACAAGATACACATGGGTTTATTTCCTTAGTTTTCTGAATGGTGAGTTAAAGGAGGAGGTTTACCTTACTCAACTAGAGGGGTTTGTGAAAAGTGGTCAGGAACATTTAGTGTGTAAATTATAGAAATCATTGTATGGACTGAAACATGCACCTAGGTCATGGTATGAGAAGATAGATACCTTCTTTCTTCAGCACGGTTTTAAGAGGAGAAAAAGTGATCCAAATTTGTATACCAAGTTTGATGAAAAGGGGCATGTTTTATTGATTTCCTTATATGTTGATTATTTAATTATTAGAGGAAATTCAGAAAAATTGATTAGTGGAATTAAGAAGCAGATGTAATAGGTATTTGAAATGAAATATCTTGGTGAGTTACATTACTGCCTCGGTCTTGAATTTTGGAGAAATGCTGGTCAAACCTTTGTGTATCAAGGTAAATATGTCAGAGAAGTACTTAAGAAGTTTAAAATGGATCCGTGTAAAGTTTCTTATGTTCTAATGCAACAGAACACAAAAATTTACTGTGATGATGGTTTGAAGGAGGTAAATAATACAATGTATAGACAGATGGTGGGAAGCTTGAACTATCTCACTACAACTAGACCTGACATAACATACTTTGTTAGAGTGTTGAGTCAGTTTATGGCTAAATCTCTAGAAAGTCATTGGAATGCAGTGACAGGGGTACTCTGATATCTCAAAGGCACAATTTATTATGGTATTAAATATATTGATTCATTCGATGTTGAGATGATAGGTTACTTAGATTCATACTCAGTTTGGATGATCATAGATCTACTACAGGTTATGCCTTTGGCATTGGATCCGGGATTGTTTAATGGAGGAGTAAGAAGCAAACTATTGTATCTTTGTCATCCACTGAGGAAGAATATAAAGTATTGTGTGAAGCAACTTGTGAATTTGTTTGGTTAAGAAGAACACTTCAAGATGTTGGAGAAAAAAAAAGGAAATCTACAATAATCAAATCTGATAACCAGAGCTCAATCAAGTTGGAAAATAATCGAGTTTATCATTCAAGGACAAAGCATGTTGATACATAGTTCCATTTTTTTCAGGAAAAAATGCAGTCTAATGACATTTCTTTAATGTATTGTAATACTAGTAAAAATGTTGTTGATAGTTTCACTAAGCCTCTTGGGAAGATCAAATTTGAACTGTTTAGAGAGATGTTAGGTGTGGATGTTAATCCTTTCTCCATTAAAGGGGAGACTCGGAATAATGGAGAATTAGTTGCGGTGATTAGTTGAGTTTAGCTCCAACCGTATGATAATATAGATATATTTGTAATTCTCATTGATTAATTTGAACGAACCTTGGCTTTGCTTCCCCGACCTCCAGGTGCTGTGAGTCAGTTTCACATTCTCTCTAGTTTTAAGTTTTATGAGTTTCCTCTGTTATATCTTCCCATGCTTCTGTTGTTCCTTCCTATACCTGAGTTGATATATGCACGTGATTTGAAGAAATTTTCTAAGGAATCACCATTTATGTTCATCCTTGTCTCATGAGATAGAAGGGATCTCATTAGCTCATTTATGAAACTTTATGATAAATTATTTGATTCTCCAATGACAACCATTACAACATCAAATTCGGATGGAAGGCTCCTCAAAACCTTGTCAATGACCTTCTAGTTTATTATATCTTCAGAATGTGTTCTTAACTAATTTACTACATTCATCATCTGAGTTATAAACTAATCAACCTACTCAGAATCTTCAAATTCTCAAAAATCCTCCTATGAGTCGGCAACTTTACAATTTTTACTTTTTATGTGCCTTTGATAAGAAACGTCTAAAGTATCCCATGCTTTCTTGGCATAATTCCTTGTTTCTAATTTTGGAAAAAATCTTCTAATCCTTGTTGAATAATCCATAGTTCCTTTGAATCCTTCTTTCTTTTTTCAAATAACTAATCCTTTTGAGCATTTGACATAGTTTGTAGGGTTGCTTGATCTAGTTTTGTGAAACCGTTTACAACTATATCCCAACAATCCTGAGAATGGAGAAAGTTTCTCATCTTGATGGACCAAATTTTTGTATTTATCTTTACAATTTTATTTTGTGTTTACTCAAACAAAATGAACCTTCTACCAAGATACACTTCACTTTGATGATGAAAAATAACTTCCTAGCTTCCAAAGTTCTCCAAAAATCAAAATTACTTTAACCTTTATGCATATAAACTCATAAATTGACAACACTCTGTCATGCTAAACCACTATTGTTGTGAACATGAGAAATCGAGAACCAAATTTTCTTTCAAACTAACAACAACATTTGCAGTTAAAAGACTTTGGTGAAGGATTTCTACTTATCTAAGATGGGTTGGAAGGCTTAGGTGACATTATAGATAACCACGTGTTGCATAGTTTTGACCTCAAAATCAACGTATTCTACCAAGTCTACACGATATTTCCAATTCCTCTCACAATAAGTCTGCTCTACACTTCGGCTGAACTTGTATCCTTTCTCAAACCCTTGTGATTGCTATTTGTGTTAGAATATGTAATTCATACTTGTTGTATGATTGGGTTAATGACATGTTGAGCAGGTAGTTATAGTTAGATGACCTAAGAGAATAGGTCAAGGAGGTTGTTAGATAGTTGGTTGTAAGAAAGATTCTCTCCAACCAAATCTCTTAGTTTGGTGTGTGGTTGAGATATTTGCTCAACCTCTAATGCTATTATTAGAATTAGTTAGATATGATAAAGCTCTATATAATGAGCCAATGTATTGTATAATATATTCAATAATCTAATAAAGATATGTAATCATGTCTATCTCATTTGCTAATTTGGTATCAGAGCAGGTTATATGGGTGTGACTCCGTCATGGAAGTGCCCAGGATCTTGAGAAATCCTTGACAGTTAATCTACTGCAGGTGTAGATTAGGCAGAAGAGTGGAGAGTAGACAAAATCATTTTTTGTTTTTGGGCATGCGATCTGAGTGTTTCCCTTCTGTGTGATTGAAGAAGAAGCCGAGTTGAGTATGTCTGAGGATACTGAGAGGAGACTCGTTGCCATAATATTGCTGGAAGAGTCTTGCGCTTGGTGCAGGAACCCAAGTTGAGTTGAAGAGGAGACTGGAACGGTGCATAATTCCATATTTGCATTAGAAGAAAAGATTGGTTTATAGTTAGTTGTTGAAAGAGAAGGAGATCCTACGCACAAAGAAGGCTTGAATCGGGACTAAACTATGTGATTTTTCCTTGCCTGCATGTAGGTAGTAGGTAGAAGAAGATGCTTATTGCTCTGACAGAGAGAGGGCGCACCGGAGATTGACACTTCCCAAAGTGGAGAGCAGGTTAATCCTGGAGAAAAGAGTAGTTCAGAACTAGTTCAATCCAAGGAGAGATGTGCATTGTTGAATTAGAGCGATATTTAGAGAAATCACCATTTTTTGAAGGCTTCGCTATCCAGTAAGGAGAATCCATTCAAGCATCAATCACTACAAGGATCGATGATCCAAGTTTTCTGTTGTGTTGAGCCTGTGAGTGACCAACTGATCCATCGTGTCGTCTAGAGCGTGGAGTGTTGCGGGCTCATCTCGTCGACTGGTGTGGGTGGACAAGTGAACAGGCCGTCGCATATCCATAGTCAGAGTTATTTTCTCCCATGGAGCAATCTACTGGAAGGAGATGCCACTGCCAATAGGGTCACACCCGTGTGTTGTCTAGTGGAGTGTTGTCTGTCGTTGCTCAAGGAACTGTCAACTGTCGTTGGAGCGTAATGTCGTTGTAGCTGCGTGCTACATGTTGTACATAATTTACTCAAATTTCAGATTGGGAGGTTATATGTTGGAGAAACAATCAATACCCTGCCAAATTTTGGATCCAGTGATTTCTTAAACTTTCCATTGAATTTTCTGCAAGTGGCGTGAGATAGAGGAACTGATTTTCTAAGGAGCTGTGTGTAAAAGAAGAATTTAGAGTAGAGTTTTCGCCCCCACCCACAGACGCCTGGTGTGAATGCTATTTGTTGTTGTTATCTGCATGATTTAGTTGTACATTGTCTGCAAGCTGGAGTATTCGTTGTCCATCAAATCTTTCATTTTTGTCTACGTGGATTATTTCGTAGCCCCTGGTATTGTTTTCATCTGCTGAGGAGCTGTGTTGGTGTGTGTGTTTTTAGCTGCATTGTAGCATCATTAGCAACAGGTTTCTCGTATATCCTATGAGCATTCATTGTCGTGAAGCTACCAGCGTTCATTCCTTCGCCGGTGCTGTTTGCACACGATCTGAGGGTGCGAGTTGTGGATCTGTGTGTGTGTATTTGCATAATATTTTCCTTTGTAAGAACCTCAAAATTTTTCCCACATTCACAAGATCTTCGGAGCGAGCAATGTGACTAAAATTCTCAACGACTTGGCTCCTCATCAGCGAAAAGACACGGTGAATTATCTAGCCTATGAAGTAGAAGCCCATTTGAAAGACCTTGTTTATGGCTACGTCAGAGCAATCTTCGTTCTGCAAAGACAGGTGTGTGTGTGCATCGCCCAGATTGCGGGTGTGTTGGGAATTAGGTTGTTGAACTGTGTAAGAGAGGTGTTTCCTTCTTGTAAGAGGGAACCCTTTATGTGGTGATATGCACACGTTGAAGAGAATAAGAGCTACGAAGAGGAGCCTACGAGCTCGTGTGAAGAAATTGTGACCTGTGTGTTGGAACTCTCATTGTTGGGTGTGTGTGGAGAAGAAGAGCATTCAATTTCTGACTGTTTTTTTTTCGTGTAGAGGGTTCCACCCTCCTATGCAGATCACCACCAGTTGCTTCAAAGAAAGAAGTAAGCCTGTCATTTGGAAGACTGTTTGATTGTCGATGTTGTTTTCTGATCCTCGATCCCTATTGATAATATATTGGCGAGAGTTGAAGGTTGGAGCTTGGGACTTCTCTGCTAAATGCCTGTTCATGTGCTAGCATGAAGTGTCATCTATGTTCAGCTTGATAGCCAGACATATGTGGAGATGAAGCTCAGAAATTGTTAGCACTGGTGAATAGATTGATATATGTTGTGTTGATGTCATTGCGCTGGGATTGCAAAAGCATTTGTCGCTGGGAAGCCATAAGAAGAACCATTTGTATTTGTTCTTGGTTACAACATGTCATCATTAGCCCATGAATGAAGGAACGAGGAGGTGTTGCTAGCAGTCTGTGATGACCGAGATTGAGAGACAATCTAAAGAAAGTAGATCGTTAATTATTTGTGCCTAAATTAACCCTTTCGACAGATTTATCGGTGGATGCAGCCATAGACTAAGGCGATGTAAAGCGAATATCCTATTTTATACTCCCAAATCAATATGCAAATATACACCGAGTGCTCAAATCTGAAGCTAAATGCTCACAGACCATAATCCCCATTGTCGGCAGCCATGAGCGCGGAGAGGCATTTGAACGACCCAAACAGAATCTCCATCAAACCCGATTTCTCATCTTCATGGAAGAAGAATAATGGCGTGGATGTGAACTGAAATAGGGGAGATCGAGATAAATATCAACCAACCTCTTTGGCCAATGAAAAGACGAAGGAACGTGTGGAACATATGTATGCAAATACGATCTCACTTCTCTAGCAAAAACAATCTAATCAAGAGCCAACGTTCCCATCTATTATTCTCATCCACAGATCTATGATTTCTTCGTTTGCTTGATATCACTCCTCTCTAATTTGGTACGACTGTAGTGAAGGGAATGGAAATGATGGCAGCTAGGGTTTTCAATGAGATATGAATATTTCCCTTCATCGTGCAGTGACTCTTTATTCAGTGGACGACTCTTCATCTGCTTTGATACCGATTATATAAAATGAGGATAGGGGATTATATATAACTACAATTGTATTAACTTATAAGCACACACAAAAAAACACATGGAGTTACACAAATGAGTTAGTCTCTGAAACTTGACTTGACTTGATTTCATTGAATCCATTAGGTATATATACATTGAAGAAAGATGTGGAGAGCATCTAAGGAAAAACCTAGAGAACTTATCATGAAAAAAAGAGGTAAATTATCTAGAAATGATTTACAAAGTTAATTATGTTGGCTCTTCTAGAGCTTCCTTCAACTACCATATTAAATGCAGGAGTAATTATATTTCAACAATAACCCCACTATGTAGAAATCCGGGTCTAATAACTTGAACCATAAATGAGCCTAGGCCATAGAACAAAACAACAATAGAATAAATACATATGTATATGTGTTATCTTCAATATAAAAGGATACCCTCTATATCTATAACATTTGGAAGAGGCCCAACATTAGCAAATGATAGTTATCATGACTTGGAATATAAGGATTCCTACATAATCTTACAACTAATAATAGTTGGTTGTATTGGAAAATTGGAAAAGAATGCTAACACAAACAGTAACACCCCCCTTAAGGAAAATGCATGAAGTAAACATAAGAAAAATTGGGTCCTAGTAACAAGGCCTTATTAGGTACCCAAGTACAAAATAGACTCTCACAAGGGGAGAAAAAGAGAAAAAACCTATAGGAAAAAACCCCTCTCCAATAGAGAGAAAAATGCTTCTGTTTAAAAGGGCATTGGAGCTAAAACTAAAGATATCGCAATGATGTGTTGAATGGAAAGAGAAATATACTTGTGGATGATGAAAGATCTAATCAAGAAGTATAAAAAAAACTATAAAGAGGAGAGTCAAGTAACCTCAATGAACTTGGTTGAATGATGAAGCAGAAGGGGTTCAATTGCATAGGCACGAGAATGAAAAACATTAACAACCACCACATAAATGATTCAGAAAAATAAGTGTTGGTGAGGTACCAAAGAAAAGGCTTAAAATAGAAGCAACCACCATTGACCATCAAACAAGCAATGATTTTTGCACACGCTGAAAATTCCAAACAAGAAGTATGGCCATAACTCTAAAAAGGTCTAAGTAACCACCAGTTATCAATGCCATCAAATATCCATGTAGAAATCCAAACAAAAAATTTCAAACTTATCAAGCAAGTGACCGATCCTATGAAATGAATCCCGACTTAAATAGTTTTAATAGGTACTCATGTACAATCAACAAAAACATCATAAAATGAGTGTCCTTATGGACTTAAATCCATCTAGTTGAAGTGCACGAGTTTCTAGTTATTGCAACCACCGAGTCAAAATAGGAATCTATATGAAGCTCACTCTTAAAAAATAGTTGACGTTGAACAAAATAGTGAAGCATAAATAATCACCCAATGAAGCATTGCATACCATCCCCACAATGTAGATGATAGCAATGGATGCCATAGACGACGGCCTAAATATGGAGGTACTAGTTGAAGGTGACGACAATGTTGAATAACCATGCAAGTAACACTCCAAAGTGGCTAGCTCTAGGGCTTGCAAAACAAGGTTGGTCTTGGAGGTAAATGCAAAGTGACACTCTAATATTTTCACAAGTGGGACAAAATCTACTACTTAAGGTGAAAAAAGAGAGGTACCAAAAATAAAGCCCATCACGGACAAAAAATCATTATATGGGTCCCAAACAATAAGGACTTGATAAGTACCCATGTACAAGTGAGGAATTAATTCTCTTAATTTATCCATCCCATCAGAAAAAGACAACAATTTCAAAAGGGCATGAAATGTTTCGTGCAACCAACCATTAGATAGAGAGCATAAAGCTCTTCTCAACACCTCAAACAAGATAAAAATTGGAGGCTTCATTGAAGAGTAATGGAAACAACACCATCGATAACCTCCAAAATACTATAAATTGGCAAACAATTATACCATGAACCTCCAAAAAAACACAAACTCCTTCACATACAAAGCCAAGGGAATAGATCATTGGTCTCATCATTGATACAAAATCCATGTATCTATTCCACTCTCATAGGAAAGCTACAAAATAGTGTAGCAAAAAACCATAAAGAGCCATAATAAATGTGAAACTGATAGAGGAACAAAGCCTAAATAACATACAAGATAGGATCCACATATAAACCCCAAGACAAAGGGATCCCTTTTGGTATCACATGTTGCAAGGATTGTCTTCAACGCAAGCAACCAAGCTTTTTGAGGCGATCTCATTCACAATATCTGACAACCCATTGGAAGAGATAATATACTCTAGTTGAGCCTTTGCAATATATTTTCATATCTCCAATCAATTCCATCCATAATCTAATGCAATTGATGTCGGTCAACTATCAACATCAATCTTGAGGCCACAATTTATTCATAGATCGAAGTTGCAGAGGACATGAGAATTGATAAAACGCTATAAAAGATGTGAAACCATGCAAGGACTAAGTTTGAGAATCAATTAATGGCGAGATAGGGATCTTCTTTGCTAAAACAACGATGTCAGAATTGGCTAGTAGATTCTGGTACATTCATAAATTCATATCCATAATCCTCAATGTTGTCTTTATTGCAGTATCACCAAGTAAATATCTTTGTAGATATTCAAGTGATTACCAAATCAAGATAAGTTGTGAGTGATATGAGGCTACTATATGTAAAATACTAAGGATCTGATCTGTGGTTGAAGCACTAGATCTGGAACAATAAATATGTTGATGCAAACAATGGCTCTTCAATCTGATCTGATCTTGATCTTTGCAGATCACATAGCAACAAGCCTATACCAGATTTGCAATAAGAGGGTGAGGGACCCAATGTAGATCTAACAAATCAAAGGTTATATATATATATATATATAACAATGGGTAGAGAACCGAGAACAACAAAGGATAGATACAATAGTAGGGTAGACAAGGATGCCTACCTAATAATACAACTAACAATAATTGGTTGTATTGGAAAATTGGAAAATATTGTTAACAATAACACTAACACACCTTTCCCAATCAACTGTGTATTTTGATGCAACAATTCTTTTAAGTTGGCAAGTGGACATTCTTAAATCACACACAAAACACATTAATGTGTGTGGTTATAATAGAGATCATATTAAATGAATTATTATATTGTTTTCACAAACTATTTTATTGTTTCCCCACATGGGGTGTTCATCAGTTTGTTTGAACAAGTGTGGGTTGTGAATCGTTTGGTGCATGACCCAAGTACAAGGGAGACCCACCCATCGTAACTTAGCATTCAGAATGTCACCTCCAACATTACACCTCAGATACCACTTCAACCATACTTTGTACCTTATCGAATGGAGGTTACCCAATGCCATTATCGAAATGAATGTGTTAGAGTTGGCCATGAAGTTTCAGATCATCATTATCGAAATGAATGTGTTAGAGTTGGCCATGAAGTTTCAGATCGTTCACCTATGGGAGCGGGGGAATACTCAGTTTCTCAACAAGTTTCACGTTAATCTAATAATCATGGGAATAAAGGCTCCATTGCAGGATTCGATGTCGAGTACAACCATGATCGATCGAATGGGAATTGTAGAACTTATCTCCTTAAGAGTGCTCATTATAGTTCTCCATGAGAATGATGGGAAATTTGGTAAGTTTATTCAATATTTAAAGTAGCCTCTGAGCTTCAGTTGAAACTCTCATTCTAGTTACTTGGATTTTCTGCATACGTTTATTCCTGGTTGTAAAACCTCTTTCCACTATTCTATAAACCCCCTAACTTTGTTCTCCCTTTTAATGGCACCCCATGGATGTAAGCCTCGCTCTTGAGGTGTTGGTACTTCCTTATCTCAGTCGTCTCGAGCTGCAAAGGAAACACTTGAATCTGCATAATACTATGATACTTATGTGCTTGAGGATGAAAAAGTGGCCATGTAGGCCCTAGAAGATGAAGTTTTATTATCCCATGAGTTCAAGGAAGACTAAGAAGTCAATTTTCATGTGGGAAGGGTGATCCCAGATCTGTGATGCACCAGGACCTGAAACCCTAAGTTTTTACTTACCCTTGAGATCTACTGGCATGTGAAAATGATGGTTTCTCTCGGCATGCTACCTAAGGATGAAGAATTTCTTCAACTCATATTGGTTGGAGATGTTGGAGACATAGATGGATTAAATGTCCAAAGTTCTAATTTGATTGGCATGCAAGCATGGGGGCTTTTTCCAACCACCCACTACTAGTACTGGTCCTGGAGTTATGGGTACTAGTCAAAATGTTGGTGTCTTTGCTGCTAGTCATGGTCTTGGCACGTCCTTTGTTATGACTGGTAGCTTGACCACAATGGAACCTCAAGTTCCTAAGACCTCATAGAATGTTTTTCTCCTTGTTAATTCAGGTTTTTTTTATATCTTTCTTCTAGTTTATAGATGTGGCTATAAACATCCTAGACTCTTTATCACTATGTTACAATTGATAAGTAAAAAAATGAAAACTATCTTATTGTTGTAGGATAATTACACCCCATAGGAGTTACCTCCCGTGGGCTCTCCCTAGACCTAAGATAGAATAGAGATACAAACGATGGACCTTCCTAGATCTAAAGCATACATGGAAATGACCTATAACTGAATGGAATAAAAGGGCTTACCCGGTCACTTGATGGTTGTCCTTGCATGTTCCTTTGTTGTTTGCTTTCTCGGAGATGTCCTTCACTCTTGTGAACGTGGATATGCACACATGAAGACACAAAAAACTCCTTTCACAAGAAACAAAGTTAACGACTTAACGAGAACTGTGACCTCAAAACGAGAACTCTAGCCCTTAAAACCCATATTTTTTCATAAAAAACATGAAAATCAACTCCCAAATCAAAAAGTGGTGCTACCGGTAGCACCATTTTTTCTAACACGGTCAAAATTAAAACCTTTTTGAAGCTTGGTCTTCAAAACTCATACAGTAGCTCAGAAAAACCTTAAAATCAACACCTAAATAAAAAGGTGATGCTACCTAAAGTAAAATATTGTTTTCTAAATGTCAAAATTATAGCTAATTACGACCAAATTAAAACTGTGGCCTTAACAACAGATCCTATGCAAATAAAAAACCCTAAATTGGATCCTAAACGGCCACTTGAAAGTTTATTTTGTAGTTTTGTTTTTTGAAATTTACATTAAAAGATAAATAAAGAGAAAGGAGAATATCTTCGCAAATATTTTTTTTTAAATGAAGAAATAAGTACAATTAAAAAAATATTCAAAAGCCAAATTCAAAAAAAATAAAAAATTAAAAGAAAGGTGGAAAAATAAACTAAAACTAAATGAAAAAAAATTAAAATTTCCCCAGAAAACAATAATTTTAATATATATATTTTTAAATTAACAAAAATAACCCTCGGAACATTAAGAAAGAGAGAGAGAAAAAAAAAAAAAAAAATTATTCAAAAAATACTAAAAATCCCTAAGCTAAAACCTTATTTTAAAATATATTAAAAAAAAATTAAATACAAAAAATCATAATATATATGTGTGTGTGTGTGTGTGTGTGTGTGTGTGTGTGTGTGTGTGAGAGAGAGAGAGAGAGATGAGCAGGGGTATATATATATATATTATTTCTAACATTATATCTCTATGGTTTTTGAACGAGAATAATACTTCTCTACGGTTTTGAACGGGAATAATACTTCTTTGCGGTTTTTACCTTTTTTTACGAGAATAATCTCTACAGTTCATCTCGGTGATGTGAACCATAATACTTCTCTATGGTTTTGATCTCTCAGTCTCTCAATGAGGGGAACTTCTCTGTGGTTTTCAGAATGCTCTCTATAATTTTGAATAATTTTTAGTTATGGCTTCTCCACTCGTTGAGCACTTGGGTGCATTTTTGCAAATTAGTTATGGATTCTTCAACTAGAGCACCTTGACACATGAAATCAGGTGATTCACATTTTACATTGATTCAATTATAATTTAAAATATATTTATAATCTAGTAACCTATGAAAATTAAAGAGATATAAATATTTTTTATTTTTTTATTTTAAGTTTAATAAGTAAAAGTTGATTTGACAGATAATAATTGTTATCATTATTATCAATTAAAAAGAATATTTTTCATTTTTAAAGTCAATCCAAAATAATAATTGTTACTTTTTTTCTCTTCTCTTCAATATGAGCACTATGCTACCTATTCCAAAAACTTAGCCTATTAGGGGGAGACCCCGCAAAATAACCCTAGAGATCCTTTACAATTATATGGAATCATTAGAAAAAATGAGAGAAGAGAGAGATGCCAAAATCCAAATTGAGTTAGAATCATTAGAAAAAAGGAGTGAAAAAAGAGACGTAAAACTCCAAATAGAGCTAGAGGCAATGCTTGATAAAAAAGTTAGACTCTTCAAAGATATCATTCAAAATCAAATAGAGGATAGATTCTTAGTGTTCAAGAGTGATATGCAGGAAATGATGGATATGATTCAAGAAATGGAAAAACATAAACAATCAACCCAAGAAGGAGGGGATGATGAAAATCACAACTTGAGAGATGTGATTAAAGAGCTAGAAGAAAAACTAACCAACAATTTGACCCTTAGTAATCTGGAAAAAATAATAGAACGACCAACCTTTGGTATAATAAAGAATGTAAAATTCTTAGGAAATGAATTAATCATGCTTCTAATGAGTCCTTAAAACTCGATAAGATCAATACGTACAAATCCCTAATTAAAAGGAAAAAATGGAACTATATCAATAAAAGGCAAGAGAAGCTTTCAAAACTATCTAAGTTGGATTCTAAGGAGTTATGGGGCCAAATTCTAAACTGCAATACTAAAAAAAATAATATGATTCCCATAAGGGAATGGAATTCCTACCTTAAAATTCTTTATGAGTTCCCTAATTCCATTGACACCATTCTTATTGTCCCTACAGAGGATGAATTTGTTTATTTAGATGACATAGAGTTCGGGGTTAAGAGACTTGCAAATGGGAAAGCTAAGGACATTGAAGGCTACCAAGCTGGAATTTTTAAAATCGGATGGCCTATCCTTATCCCTCACATACACAAGCTCTTCAATTTAGCATTCAAGCAGGGCTTCCCTAAACCATGGATGAAAATCCTCATTGTTCCTATTTTTAAAAAAGGGGATAGAAACATTCCCTCTAATTATAGGACCATTATGATTAGTTTGATTTTAGCCAAGCTTTATTGAATTGTTTTGGAGAAGAAGATTAGCCTTTGGCTAGAAATTCATAGTAAAATAGATATAGTCCATGATAGGTTTAGGAAATATCATTCAACTGTGGACCATATTGTTACCTTTAGGATCATTGCAGAGGAGTTATGCAATACTAAAACCAATATTTTTTGTTGTTTTGTTGACTTCAGAAAATCGTTTGACATGGTTCTTAGGAAAACCCTTTGGAATAGGTTGGAAGAAATAAAAGTTCCTCTCAAGTTGAGGGGTTTTGCAATAAGGATGTATGAGAACATTATTTCTAAGTTTAAAAACATTGAGGGATGGTCGAAAGAGATTAACTGCAATATTGGATCCAAATAAGGTTGATGAAAACCAAGCCTAAGAACTAATGAGAGAATTCCATGAAGGAATATGTGGTGGACACTTTTCATCTACTTCCATTTCCCATAAGATAATAATATTTGAGTTCTATTGGCCATCAATATTTAGAGACTCATATGCCACAATAAGGAAGTGTGTATCATGCCAATAGTTTTTAGGGAAAATGAAAAGATCTACGATGTTGTTATATCCCATAATTGTAGAACAACCATTCTCTCAATGGGGACTTGATGTCATCAGCCCAATAAATACAAAGAAAAGCAAGGGACACATGTATATTCTGACCGCTACAAATTATTTTACAAAGTGGCCAGAGGGAGTGGTATTTAAGGGTTGATTCTTAATAGTTAATCAAGTTCCTCAAAGAAAATATTTTTTCAAGATTCGATGTCCTAAATAAATTTAGCACTAATAATGGTTCGATTTTCATCGGGTCAAAGTTTACAAAGTTCCGTGGAGAATATGAAATTATCATGGGTCAATCATCAAATTATTATCCACAAGGAAATGGTGTTGTAGAATCCACAAATAAGACACTCGTTCAGATATTAAAGAAAACTATTGACAAGAACCAAAGGAATTGGCATCTGAAGCTGACTCATGCATTGTGGGAAAGAAGAATGACTCCAAAGGACAGCACTGGGATGTCCCTATATACATTGGTTTATGGGAAAGAAGCAAAAATTCCAATTAGCCTTGAACTCAATGCCTTTACTTTTGTGGTTAATACAAAGGATATAAAAGAAAACTCACTTAAAAAAAGGAGGATCAACCAGCTGTTGAAATTGGAAGAAGAACGAAGAAAAGCCCTAAACCAAACTTCTCAGAGACAACGAAGTATCAAAAGATATTTTGATCGGAGTGAAACTGTAAAGAATTTTGATCGGATATTTTGATCGGAGTGTTACTTTGAAACAAGGCCAAGGAGAAACCATCGATGCATACAAAGTTATAAGAGCTCTGGATTGGACCATACATTGTTGAAAAGATCTTGGGTTTTAATTCATATATTCTCCAAGACATGAAGAGTAAATTTTTTTTTTTTTTGTAAGTTAGAGTAATGTATTGATTCCTATTAACAAAGGTACATATGTCAAAGATGCAAAAAACCATGTGGTCGCAGTGCCCAGGTGGGAAACCACTGCGCCAGATGGCTGCAAACTAGTATGGTCATGTGTTAAAAAAATAGTATGACTTTGGTGCCCAGTTGGAAAACCACCATCGCCATAGACAATCTACTGTAATTAAACTATACTGCTGGGCCGCGCAGGGCCAAGGCACAAAATGCTAGTGCATAGAGAGTCAAGAAAAAAAAAACAAATCCTAAAAACCTGGACCAAGACACAGTCCTGTGAAGACCTTCTTTGCCGGTGCTTTGCCTTTCCCACATTCCGCGATGGCCTGTTGAAGATATTGAATGAACATGATCATGGCGTCCACTCTTCTCCTGTGGTCTACTTCCCTGTTCTATGCGTCGAGCGTTGCCAGCTTCATCTCCTCCAAGTCTTTCTTCAACAATTTGATATCCTCCAAGTCCTTTTTGATGGTGCACAGGTTATGCAGGATTTCGATTTGGTCTACACACCTACCATAGGAGGGGTCGGGGTGGGTGGAGATCAGAGAGGAGGAGGAGCCTTGGGGGGAGGTGAAAGGGAAATGAGGAGGGGATGGTGGGAAGAGAGGACGT
>JZKD02S2048714.1:139397-187739 GCA_000966675.3 Picea glauca
CTTTGGATTAGGCTGTGAGTACAACTCTCCAAAGTTTTCAAAACAAACATTAGCATCCTGAGCTAGGGAGAGTCAAATCCAATTGTCGTATTGGTTTTCTGGGATCCCCCTCTCAAACAAGGGTTACGCACGAGGTTGCGTTCAAGGGAATTACGAAGATTATCCCTCCATGGTTCAACTGTTTGTAGTGGTCAGATCATATATTGGGCGTCACTTGGAGGTATACCCACGATTATGTGTGGGAGCTTCTCGAGTTGATTTCGGACTTGTTATCCTGCCATACATTTCGGATCGGACTATCAACTTTACCCGCCCAAGGACTCACTGTGAATTGGTGTTTTTACTTGCCATAATCTTTAGGTACGTACACAAGGTGACGGTGAAGGGAAGTCTCACTGTACCTGGAATAGACATTGGTCAAACTCACTCGGGCTCCTTGGAGGGTAAATCCACAATTACTGTGTGGAAGCTTGCACCAAGGTGAAAGTCCATTAAGCAGGTCACCATTGTAACTATTCCACCATATCCTAGCCCCTTCTCAACCTGATCACACGACGTTGGATTTCATCACCAACTAGTATGATCATCGAGAGAAGTTTTGTTTACTTGGTTGATTCCTAGATTTTATTAGCGTATGTTGTTTTTTTTTGTTAGTTGGCCCGAGATTTTCAGTGTGTTTTGTTATTCTCCAAAATTGAGCCTATAGATGATAAAGATCTTCGCCGATCACGTAGGATGCAAGGGCTGCCTCTGGAAGGCTATCAGCCCTTACCTCCTAACCCTCCAAAAGACAACTACCGTAGAGAGGTGGAAAATCAATCTGACGCTGGAAGTGTTATTTCTCCTCTGTTAGATAACTCAGAAGGCACTTTGGTTACGGTTGAAAATCCCACTACATCTGTGTCGATAACCCCTCTCAAACCACTTTTGGTTCATTTTGAATCCCTTGGGAACGTCATAGACGAAGAGGTGCCACGATTACCGGAGAGGACTTTTACCGAAACATATATGGGATCCACAGAACCAATCTTTGGTGATGAGTATAGGACTCCTGTTCATCCTAGCACTGTAGTAGATACCAATCCCACACCTGCTTGTTCTGTATGGAGGACTTGATCGAGACACGATCTCTATGAACATTTTGAATCCTTTCGACAACCCTTTCATCCTGATGACCCTCCTAGTGAAACAGGACCATCGGGTCAAACCATCAATCACCCAGACGATCAGGTCATTAACCCTACTATTATGCCAGTGCAAGCCCATCCTAATGCTATACTCATCACCTCTACTCATCTCCAAGGCACTTCAATCTCTACCCCCGTTTCTTCAATCTTTTACTCTATAGCTCCACATGTTCCACACGATCTTGTTGGGACATCTTTTCAGTCGAGAATGCAGACCCCTGCTAGCCCAACACAACCAGCTGGAGGGAAACCACCATCTAACGAACCTTTCCCTCCTGGAGGACTACCTTTCCATGGAAGGACTACCCCTCCTTGGGGACAACCTCCTTTTCATACTCCTCCTGGAGGGAAACCTCTATTTTCCAGTCATACCCTGATCGTTAATCCACTGCTGGCAGGGGGACAACCTTCGTTTGCTGGAAACCCTTCACAATCTTGGGGAGTATCTTTAGGAGACACTTTTATTCAATCCCACATTGGGGGGCACTCGTATAATAACCCACTAGGAGGAATATCAAATCCTATTCCTTCCGGAACATCTTATGGACAACCTTATCCGGGCGGCATCCCAAACACCACCTGGAGTTCTCCGGGACCACAGTCTTATCCTCCTCATGGGTCTAATGTGTATCCGCCTTCGGGATCTACTTCTTACCATTCTCAAGGGAAATTTTTTTATCCTCCTCATGGGAAAACAAATCACCCAACCTGTAATGCTGAGAACCCACCGGGTTATGCAAATGTTTATCATCCATCATCGAATCCTGCTTATCCTGGCCAGCAACAACTGTATGTAGGAGGACCTACTAGTTACAACTATCCACCTAACGTAGTTTATAGTCCTACTGGTGTTCCTATGCTGCACCAGTATCATCTGCAAGTTAACTGACAACTACCTTTTCTTGCGACTCTGGATCTCCCAGACTTTTCTCGATTAACTAATGATCCTATTTTTCATTCACCGGTTTGGCCAGCCATTCCAGCTAAACTTCCTTCTGATATTCCAAAATTTGACGAAAAATCTGGTGAAGATCCAAACAACCATGTAATGACTTTCCATTTATGGTGTTCATCAAACTCCCTCATGGATGATTCTGTACATTTGCGTCTTTTCCAGCGAACACTTACCGGCTCGACAACAAAGTGGTATATTGAACTACCACGTGCTTCTTTTCATGATTTCAATTCCCTTTCCATGTCTTTCCTCACGCATTTTCAACTGCCTATTCTCTACGAGACGGGTACTGAACTCTTGACCTCCCTTTGTCAAACTGACTCTGTGCATATCTCTGACCATATTCATGAGTGGAGGTGACGATGACGGATGATCAAGGCAGTCATTCCTGACATACTATTGGTGGAATGGTTTACTAAATCACTGTTACCCCCGATCGCTGGCAATGTTGCTATGGGTGGTGCGGTCACTGAGGAACAAGCCATCGCTCAAGCTCAGTACTTAGATTTGGTTTATTCACAATCTGGTACTTTTTCTAATTTGCTTCCGAATGCTACTCGAGCTAATACCGATCCTTCTAAACCGTCATCCTCATATCATGCAGATGGTGTTATCGGTTCCGTCAAAACTCAATCTACTTCCCAAGCATTCACACTCTCCTGTACCTTCCCCCAAACTCAGATCTCTGAGGTGAATGCAGTTCAATATGCCCCTTCACAACAATCCGGAGGTAAGAAGAAGACAAAGAATAAATCAAAAAATAACAATGAACAACAAAAAAATCAAGCTCAAACACCTGCTACCGAAAATCAAACGCAACGGAAATTGAAATTCCCATGTATCATTTGTGGTGACGATCACTACACTCGAGACTGTCCACTTTGCAATGAAGTGGCCAAAATTTTCCAAGGAAAGTCACTACCCACTGTGCTTACTCAACCTTTTCCACAACAACAATCCATGGTTGCTCAAACCCCCTCTCCTGGGGGAAGTTCTAGCGATCCTCATGATGAGGCCTCGTCAAGTGCACATATTTATATGTTTAATGGGATCAATTTGACCACTCTCTCTAAGACATACGACACACCAGGTAACCCTGAAAAAGGAAAAGACACTAATGGTACTAGTAATTTACTAGATCCATCATCATCCTCCGTTATTCTTCCATCAGTTAATCCTCTGTCTAGACCACTTCAGATTGAGAAACCCACGTTCAAATCTATGTTACGCCATCCTAAGAGCACTATATGTAAATCTACCTTTAATCCTAGTTCACGTGCGGCCCAAAACTACAACATTGTTGAAGATTTGGCTCAAGCACCGTGTGCTATGTCTGTGTTAGAAGTTCTATAGCACTGCCCCAATCAATGTAGAACGCTCTTGGCCGCTCTTGGTGCTGTTGATCCTGAGTCATCCAACCATATCATGTTTAACCTGGAGAATTATGCGTCTCAACTTTCCCACGAACTTGCTTTCCAAGTCGATGTTGTTGTTCACAACCAACAAATACACCAAACTATTCTGGATGAGGGAACCTCGACTTGTGTCATGTCCTTGGTGTGTTGGAAAGGTTTAAAATCACCCGCACTCAAAAAATCCCCAATGATGTTACATGCCTTCGATGGGTGAGGTTTTCATCCCCATGGGATTTTATAGTCCCTGTCCATCCAATTGGGTGGAAAAACTATTACTGTTGATGTCGAGGTGGTCGATGCTCCCCTTGATTACAACTTGTTACTTGGAAGAAGTTGGTTTTATGCTATGACTGTCGTTGCCTCATCGGTTTTTCGATGTGTCCAATTTCCTCATCAGGGAAAAATTGTCACTGTTGATCAGTTGGATTTCTATACAACCGATTCTCACGTTCCCGCTACCAACAATATTCCTTTCTTGGGAGACCACAAGATCACGTATGAAAGTGTTGGTGTTAGCTTAATAAAATATTCTAGCCTCATGGGTACCTTCCCTACACCACTTCCACCGACTGCACATCATATTGCCACCGTTGATATGATTTCGACTGTGGCTTATCAATCTTTGGAATCATCTAACCCTTGGATTGTACCTCGTCCATTGGAATTCGATGCACTAGGTGACACCATGCCACTTAGTCCAGCCAAACCATCATACGTTTCTATCCAATCCACTTCTCCCTCGTCGGATGAACAACATCTATTGGCACCCGACAGTTCCTTGATGCAATCATGGTTGAGTTCCTTGTCGTCTGCAATTGACTACATTTCCCCAATTTTTCCTTTTGATGAATCTATTCCAGAAATTCTTCGCATTGACAAGTTACCTTGGGATAATAACCATCACTGATCCTCTTTTATTCCCCCTCGTGAAGAATTTCAAAAAGATATACACTCTATCTCCCCCCCTGATGTTGATTTTCCATCATCTCCCATGATTTCAACTTATGATGATTTGGATTCAGTAGTGGACATAGTGATTTCTTCGATAGGACTATTGGAGCTTGATATCCTTACTCCTATCGCGACCCTCGACATGTGTTCCTTCCCAAGTGATTATCTTCCATCCAGGGAAGATCTCCTGGAATCCATGACTGAGTTTAGTCCCTTGACATGGTATCCTTCCAGAGCGTTATTCTCTTGGAAGCCATGATCAAGAAGAAGTTACGAGCATAGTTTCTCTTCTATGTAGCAAGCTCGTTAAAAAATGAAATAGAGGCCCTGAGCATAGTTCTTTTCCTATGTCAAGCTCATTAGAAAATGAAATAGTCACCTCTCTTGAACATTCTTTTCATCCACCCTTCTCCTTTTTCTCATCTACTAGAGAAATTGGTGACAACCTCAAAGTCGATGAATGAATTGAAGCTTGGAGGGCATGTCTCCAGCCTTTGTTGATCATTCTGGAGTTAAGCCACTAGCTGTCAAGATGGGGGCATACAGAGCTTAGTCTTTTTTCTTTCTCGTGCTAGTAAATACATGAGAATGCATCTGGGTAAACATTTATCTCTTTTTCAGACCTGTATGGATACACGAAAAAGGAACCCCCTGGAGTCTCCTTTAAGCTCTTTTCAGACTCTCTAAACATGAAAAGATTTCTGAGTGATCTTGCTTCCTTTCACACTCGTTGAAAGGTTTGAAAGGGCATCTTTCAAGTGGTATTTTATCTCTTTTTCAGCCTCACGAGACTAACATTACGAAAAAGGACACCATTGGAGTCATCTTTAAGTTCTTTTCAGACTCTCTAAAAATGAAAAGATTGTCGAGCGACCTTGTTCTCTTCACGCTTGTTAAAGTATTTGAAAAAAAACATCTATTGAGTGATAGTTTATCTCTTTTTCAGTCTCATCAGACTACTTTACGAAAAAGGAACTGAGAGAGTTCTCTTTTAAGTGTTTTTCCAGACTCTATAGTCATGAAAAACCTTCGAGTTTTCTGTCTTTGGACTCATTAAAAAAAAATCGACAGGCCCATGCGGGACCGAACCCTTACTTCTTCCAGTTCGTTAAACAAAGGAAGAGGGACTTACCGAAGGTAAGTTATATCGAGCATGTGTTACCCTCCTCGAGCTCGTTAAATCAAAAAGAGGTACTCATCTATCTGGATGGGGGAAAAATTGAAAGAAGCAAGCTAAGAAGTTTTTGAGAACATTACTGAGTAACTCTTAGAGTCGCCCTTGAACACGACACTTTGTCTTTGTGCACTAAACCTCTGTACTGAACCAATCCTCTGAGTTTTTCTTACTCCTTTGGGTCACTCGACGAAAGTCACAATATCCACTGCATCATCATTTTTTGGTCAATGTTATGTTTCTGCTATTGCACCTCAATGTTCAAGGGAAGTATCTACCTCGAGAGTCAGCCATCACAAATATCTTATCTCAATACCTGTGTCAGTCCATGTTTATTTGATCTACCGATTACATCTCTGTGCTTGTTTCGTGTCGTTGATGGGGGATACATCAAGGCCCTCCTGTGACAAGTCTTTTCCTGTCGACTTCAACATGTTATCCAGGAACTAGACTTAGAAACCGGTTAGTACTTTGGGACTTGCATGTCTCAATGGCAGGCCTCCTCACGTTCGACAGTGGGTTTACATCATTACCCTCTTATCGGATGATTCCATGGATGTTCGACTTTAGCTCATCCATTCACATTCGTTAGAATGTACTAGAACTACCTTAGGAATCATTGACATTAATGGTGATCTCCCTCGCGCTTGTTAATGGTTTACATCATTGACCAGTAATCAAGTGGTTTCTATCATGTTTGACATTAGGACATCTATTCACATGGTTATATTCGTACTACATCAGGACCGGTAAGAAGACCCTGGGTTGAGTGATCACTCTGATATGTACTTTTCCCAGGTTACGATGAAGTTTCTCTTGAACAATGACACATATACTGTCACATAGATCCACTTTGTATTGGTCATGGCTATGTATTAGCATCTCATAGATCCACTGTGTATTCTTCGTGGCTACGATCAATTCAGGTCATGGGAGTATAGATCCACAGTGTATCTTCAGTGGCTATACTGTTTTGTCAATATAATTATGGATCCGCAGTGTATATTATGACAGCCATATCTTGTGAGTCTCTATCACTCAAGCATAGGTATGCCTTCCTTGGGTTTGAAGCATGTCTTAACATTTGTTTGATGGTTGTGTGTATCTTCTGTCAAGTTATCTGATCCCGCACCCTTGCTTGAAAGTTTGCAAAGTATTTCAGTTATTAGTTCTCGTCTTCTAACTTCATACTTTGGGGGGCAACCTGTTACACCTCAAAATTACTCACTTCGATAGTGTCGCAAGTGTCGTCATTACAAGTGTCACAAGTGTCGCATATTGACCCCAAGTGTTATAAGTGTTGCTAACATCATACTTCCTTCTTGCCTATGTCATGCCTCCAACAACATGACAGGGACACTTAGGACACCTCAAAGACTAGTTTTGAATAGGAGGAATCAGTCTACTAGAAATACAAGTTTCTTGCTATTGGAAGAACCACTAAAAAATGAGTTTCAGAGGAGAGCGCTCCCCCATATACTATCAAGGAGCGTTATAACACCCTGATTCCCTTTATGGGGAGCGCTGCCACTATTAGGAGTGCCATCACTTGCTATTCTTCTTTCAAGGAGCGCTATAATTCTCTGATGTACTTTTTGGAGGAGCGCTACCTATTCTGGGCGAAATTTGGTTTGTTGAGAAGATTGAGGGAAATATCCCCTCAATATCTGAAGGTGGTTGGTTTCGAATCCTTGGTCAAGCCATGATCTTAGGGAAGATCCATAACTGAGGGAGGAAAATCCTCAACTTATCCCAAATATATCTCGAGTGGTTGGGCCTCTCCAAGCCTATTTAAATAGGCATTCTCATGGTGAAGAGGGGGATGGAAAGAATTGTGAAGCATATAACCTATGATGTCATGAAGAAGGTGTCTTTTGGAACATCAACATTCAGTGTGTGGACTATTTGAACAAGGTTTCAGAAAAAGAGGGTTTGACGAAGCTGCTACACTCACATCTATGGTTGTAAGTATTCTTTGTTGTTGTTCTCTTTAATATAATATTCTTGGCCTGTTTCTTTCAAATCTGTGTTTGATCTCACATGAATTTGTCTCTAATAGATAGGTCTATTTTGATCTAATCTCAGTAGAGTAGGAAGTTGTTTGTACTTTTGTTTGTCTTCAAGGCTTATCGAGGAGTTCAAGATTGGAGCTCAACTCGGACCATGCAGGGACAAACACCGATAAAAGGTACTTCTTTTCTCCTTCCTCCTCACACATTAGTTCATCTAGATCTAAATGGAAGTCATTGTCCATGATAAGCATCTTCTGTCTTAAGAGTTAAGAGTCTAGCTCTCAAGAGGAGATCTACCTGTCTGTAGGGAGATTTTCCTTCAACAATGGTGCGCTGAGAAATATATACCAAGTCAGGGGATTATTCAACTTCAAGAAAATTCTCCCACCTCTCTTCCTCCTCAAGTGTTTCATAATATGTTGAAACTCCCTAAGCCAACACGTACTTTCAAAGGAGAGGATTGCAGGAATTTCCTGAAAAAGCATGACAACGACATGAACCTCTTGCCTGAGTTCTTGGAGAATCCTACGTCCATCCCTAGAGATATTACCAGGTTGCAGGTTGACTCCTTCAAAAATCCTTTTTGTGAAATTTCTTGGTTGTTCACTAGGGTGACAGGCCAATAAAGTACTGCCAACATCTCCTGCATGATTCTTTATATCTTATATCTTATTGTCAAAGAGCAAGCTATTTTAAATTGGGGAAAACTGATTTCCATTGAAATCTCCTCCCAATTGTCACAGTACAAAAAAGATAAAGAAATATTTATGGCTTCTTATTTGGTGTTTTTGATAGCATATTGTTGTCAATTTCCTAAATTGCCTATCTATAAGAGGGTGAACTGTGAACTTGACCCAGTTGCCTTCTGGTAGAAAGAGTTGTGGAGACACAAATCTTCTTTTCATTTCTATGAAGTTTTCAATTAGTTTATCTCAACTTTCAAAGGATTATTTTTGGGAAAATATACCCCAAGAATATCTGAGCAGGAAAATAAATTCCTGGATAAAAAAGGGACATTGGAGAAAATGGAAAATCACAACGTTATCAGGATTTTTGGTTCTAAGGAAAATCCCTCCTTTCTTCCATGCCATGTGTCTGATAAAATGTTTATTATGGATTTCACAAGGAAGTATAGTTTATGGCTTCACTCTTTTCATGAGAAACGAAAAAATCAATTCATACCCTTGCCTTCGAAAATTGGGGAATTTATATTCAGGAATATAAACAAAATCGATGAATTTACAAACCACTTCCACAATCTTAATCTTAAATATGTTGAAAATATAAAAGGGTTTGAACCTAACAAAATTTTTGTGGAACATATGATGATAGTAGGATTTAGCAATTCATTTATCCATATTGTTCTGAGTGAGAAAGAATATAATAACCTAGGTGCTCCTACTCACAATGTTTTTTACTTGGAGACAATACTTAGTACTAATGAATTTTACAAGAAGAAAGGAAAGGGTCCCATCGAGAAGAGCGCCTAGTCCCTAACTTTCACTCCTAATACTACCACATATTGAAGCAATGCTCCAGCAGCCCGCCGAACCAGGAAAGTTACCAACACTAGTTCCAGTGGCGGAGGAGAAAATAATCCTCTGTCGGGAAGAATCAAGAGCTCGCACAAGCTTCCTCTGAGAAAAAAGAGGAAAAATGTCATGCAAGAGGAAGAAGACCACCGCATAGAAAGTGACTTCAATAGATTCTCCCTTGAATACATGGAGATCAAGGCGAATATCGAGAATATGTTTCCTGCAATGGATCAACTAGGGAGAACGACCCAACAAAATTCATCATTGGAAATTATTGAGAATGAGACCTTCAATGAGGAAGAGTCATTTTCTTTTCAGAGCGTTGTCTTTGAATGCGAATCCAAGAAATTGATTATTGAGAAAGGTGATGTGAAGAATAAAGGAAAATTGCGTTAAGAGGTTGACCTAAGAGATATGTGGCCTTCCCAGATTTCTAGAATTCATAGAGAAATTGAGGATGCTCTGGATGACTCCATTGGTGGTCTTGAAGCGGAAAACATGAAGTTGAAAGAAATGATCAAGGAAATGGAAGACACCTTAATGCGTCTTCCACTTATTTCCAGTCCTTCGAAAATAGTTGGACCCACCACACCCGCTGCTAAATTAAAAGGATCCTCAAGCTTACTTACATCATCCATGATCTATGTGGAAATAAATATTGAGAAAATAATGACATTGATCACAAAGGCTTGGGAAACTTCGAAAAACATTTCTTCTTTTGGATCGAGGGCACATGCCTTCTACGATTATTTGAAAGCCTACCTAAAAAATGAAGAAGGTTTTTACCTTGATGTTGTACTACCATTTGGAAACAGAGTTTCCAACATGATAGAACTAAGGAGAAGAGAGGAGGATATACCCTCCCCAAGTCAGATAAAACAATTGAACGCGTGATGGAAATATAAGATAAAAAAATTGAATAATATTGTTCATGCTTCAAGCCAAGCTATATCAAAGAGGGAAGAATTATTCAAGAGGCTCATGGAAATAGACTTAGCTGAGAGTACTAACGAAGTACAATACCCCAAACTAATTCTCAACTTGATATTCCTCACAAAGCATCATTTTGAAGAACAGGTTGATATATTTAAAGGGTTGTTAGTTGAAAAGGTCTATCATATACTTGAATATGATGAGAACAACATAGAAAATTGGCTAGTGGACTACTCTGTGAAAAATTAAGACATTGAAGAAGCATTACATGGAATTTCCCTTTATCTAAGAGACTTGGAGGGAAAGTTGTTTAACATCAAAATCTAGCATGAAATCAATGTGACACCAATGAAAATTTATATTGAAGAATGGTTCAATAAAGCTATCGACAAATTGATTAACAAGGGGAAAGACATAGTTGAGATGGTTCCTATAACCGTTAATGAAGACAATGAAAGGACACTAGCAAGCAAGTGAAGACACAAGATACCATCATAGTAATTTTACGTTGATCACATCTTTCTTTCTTTATCAAGTCCTTCATCCAGTTACTCTGCTTCTTTGAATAGAAAGGTTTAACCAAAGATTTTAAAATATTGAGTAACTTTTTTTTTTCTTTGAATACAAATTTGTATTACCTTCGAATGCCATCACAACAATACACATGGCTGGTCAAGAGCAAAAAGCCTACCACATGTTCTATGAAATAGATGGAAAACAAAACAGGTGGCCAAGATTCTTGATGTCTAGAACGTCTGAATGTTCTGCTCATCCATGAACAAAATGGTACCAAAATTCCTACAATGGTTTTGGCATTGGAATGCATAATAAAAAAAAAATAAACACAACAAAATTAGATAGTGGGTGAACCCAGGTTTCCTTTGTCTCCATGAGTTGTCCAGGTAGGAGCTCAGACGAACGATTAGGTGGAGGTCGAGCATCTTCTTTTTTTGGTGTGATTGAGAGATATTCAAACAACAAGTCTAAGCCGTTGCTGAGAATGGTGTGTCGGTGAAGTTTCTCTTCCATATCCCTCTGCATATCAAAGATGAGGTCCAAGTGATCCTGTGAGAGGCGAAAGATATAACTTGGTTCCTGTTCTGGAGTCACAGAAAGAGGAGGTTGAATTTCAGAATGGAAGAGCTCCTCATGACTCTCCTCAAGTGAAAATTCCTCTTCAATTATGCAGCTACCCCAATACAAAGCAGTTTCAGTGTCAACTACAGGGGTGTACCAACTAGGAAGGGTAGACAGGTCTTGGGGGTCAGGGATAGAATACAACAGGGAAGTCGGTGGAATGTGAATCGAGACTTCGGGTATTTCTTCTTCAACAATGGCCATGGGAGGTTCTATCACCATTCTATTTTGGGTTGAGGAGGGAGGTGGCATCACAGAGGTATTGTCAAGGAGGAATAGAGAAGTCAAGGGTGAAGGGGAAGAGAGAATTAGCCTTCATATCCCGATGACTAAGCTATAGTAAGCAGGCCCTATCTTGGGCTTGCCTCTTTCCCAGGGAATGAATGGGTGGTGAACCAAAATGTTGATTAGGAGAACATCATGAAAACAAGGGAGGGAGAAGGCGTGACAAGCTCGAGCGACTATAGCTAGAGCCAGTTCCAAAAACAAATGAAGAAAACCATTTATTACCTTATGTAAATGGTGAGGCTCCTGAGGGGTTGAGTGGAAAGGGCTTGTGTGACTCGCACTTGTCCCGAACTTCCATCTCTGTTGTGAGGAGAACTCCATTAAACCATAATTTGTGTAGTGAGGAGAGGGTGGCAGTGTGAGAAATTAACTGCCTATTGTGCATGCTTTGTCACCCCATCGGGGGAATATTGAGTAACTTATTAGAACAAATGAAAATAATGATTTAAACATAGTGAAGGAAGAAAAATAATACATGATTACAATGGCTCACCACAAACTCTAACCCTAAACATGTTGCTTTATCTTTTTTAGTTTTAAAGGAATAAGTGTTCCAAAGGGAAATGGGGTGGTTGAGGTCAAAACTTGGAAAGGTTTTAGTGCGTTTCAACCACCTATATTTTTATGAAGAATCCTGAAAATGCACAACTGATTGGGAAATGGTGCGACTATTTTGCATTAAAAGTTGTCGACTAGGCCACAATGCAAACAATTCCAATGTGTCATGGATGAATCACCTAAAATATCATGGGTCTGGAGCCTCACATTTTCTGCATGAACCTCCCCTCCCCAACCTTCCCTTTGTACAGAACCCATGACGTCACGGAGGCCATGGAAATTGTAGGCGTGATACAACAGAATGGTTGGTGTGATACCGATTTTGTCATGTCTGACCTTAGGTCGTTGATGTGATCTCATAATTTCAATGTGAATAATAATTGGTATTGAAACTTTGCATTACAACATTAATTTATAACATTTATCCTAATTTCTGATCAAATTCTTCAATTTCTTTATATATAAAGATTGATATTGAAATGAAAAATGAAATATTTATCTATGGTATAATATATATTGAATTGTTTTTTTGTTATTAATATATTTTTAAATGTTCCATGGTTACTATTGAATATGCCAACAAATTTTTAAGATATTGTGGATATTGACAGATTTAGTGACTCTTATTATTCACATGTTTGTTAAACCAAATCTACCAATTTGGTATGGGCGGACATTATGATGGACAATTTTGTAACTAAGTAAAATTTGTATTTTATCACTTAAGCCCATTGAGGAAAAATGTTGGAGAGGTTGGCATTGTAGAGTGGGTGGAATGGTTTATTGAATTGTTGAAAGTCTGCATATTGTGGATGTTGTATATTCTCTCTTAACAATAATAAAACATTGATTATCATTGCCCCGTGGAGGTTTCCCTTACAAGAAGGCTTTACCCTGTAAATGCCAATTCTACTTATGTTTTCTTTGTTATTGGTCTTGTTTAATATTTGAAATTTATCTACTTGTTATTTATTCTTCTGTTGCACTACAAGTGGTATCATGTCAGGTGTTCCAAGCAAGCCGAGTAGATATTCACGAATTCAAGAATGAGACTAGTTCAATTTTACATATGACAAAATCGATCTGAGTGTTGGAAGGTGAGTTCAAATTAGCAAGGGGAATTTTTTTTACCTGGATGCTCCCTAGAGAGTGTGGCAAGAGCATCTGCCTGGTATTTGGCTTGAAGAGTGTCCATAGAGGGATGCACCCTATAAAAGGTGAAAGGAGTGTCCCACAGGTACATAGTTGTGGGGGAGCGTCCTCCAATTAACACATATTAAATAAGAAGTGGATATATCTTAAAGGATGTAACCTAATGTTATGTGAGGTAGTGGATATATCTTAAGAAGGATTATTCTTTAAATGAGTGAGGGATATTATAATAATTGATTAAAAAAGGTGGATTCCATTGTTCAATAAAAGAATTTAAGGTAAATATTTTTAAAACATTTGTTTTTGGATTAAATCTTTTAATTGATTGTTTTAGGGTTCAACTATCTATATCATTGTTCCTTCATATTAAGAAGCTCATTTTAATAAGCAATGATGTGGGTGATTTTTGTTAATGGATTAAATGCAGAGTGTAAAGTTTGAGATTGAGAAATTCAACGGGAAGAACAATTTCAAATTGTGGAAGGTCAAGATGCAAGATCTGCTCGTGCAATAAGGAGTGGTGAAGTAACTGTTGGGAAAGTCAAAGAAATCCGAATCTATGTCAGACGAAGAGTGGGAAAACATTGATGCGAGAGAACTCAATGTTATTCATTTGTGTTTGGTCGATGATGTTTTGTCTAACATTGTTGTATATAAAACAACAACACACTTTTGGACAAGGTTGGTAAGCCTATACATGACTAAATCCTTGGCGAACATGATCTTTCCTAAAATTCAATTGTACAATTTGCGTATGAAAGAAGGTACGAAAATAAATGACCACTTAAATACATTCAATCCTCTTTTATGTTAGTTGAGTAGCATAGAAGTAAAATTCAAATTTGAAGATAAGGAAATTACACTATTGTTTTATTTTCCCGAGTCTTGGGATCGTTTTGTCACCTCTATCATTTTTATCTCATTATAAGCTATTCAAATTTCGATGCTATTGTGGGAGCTCTATTATCTAAGGAAACAAGGAATAAATCCAATTTAGAAACCTTAACATCAGAAGCGATGGTGGCTAGAGGATGATATAAATAAAGAGGGTAGAATCATAGAGGCACTTCTCTATCAAATTCAAAAGGAAAAAAGAGTAAGATTAAGTGTTGGCACTGTGGAATATCTGGGCACCTTATGAAGGATTGCTAGAAATGACAACAGACCTCCAAAGAAGACTCTACATAAGAAACAAAGGAAGAAAATGCAACTGAAACAAGTTCAACTTCAGGTTCTTGTATGACTGATGAGGTTTTGTCAATTAGTAACATTTCACATCATGATCAACATTGGTTATTAGATTCTGTTGCATCCAATCACATGTGTATTCATAGACACTAGTTCTTTTCTTACTATCCTATAGATGACATAGTTGTTTATATGGGAAATGATATTTCTTATAAAATTGTTGGAATTTGTAGCATTCAAATTAAGATGTATGATGGTTTTGTAAAGACATTAACTTATGTGAAGCATGTACCTGAGCTTAGAAATAACCTAATATCTTTGGGATTCCTAGATTCTAAAGTATACAAGTGTACAGTTCAAGGTCGAGTTATGAAGGTCTACAAAGGCATCTTACTAGTCATGAAGGATAAGAGGATCGAGAATCTTTATCAGTTAGAAGGAAGAACTGAGTCATATCATGCAACAACAGTATCTGAGAATGTCAATGATTCTACTCGACTATGGAATCAGTTTTTGGGTCATATGAGTGAGAAAGGACGTAAGGTACTGGTAGATCGTAAGTTACTTCCTAGTTTAAAGTATTTGAATTTAGATTTTTGCAAGCAATGTATTTATGGAAAATAGAGTAGGAAGAAGTTTAAAACACGAAGACACACTAATAAATGTATCATTGATTACATCCACTCAGATGCTTGGGGACCATCTCCTACTATTTCATATGGAGGAACATCATATTTTGTCACTTTTATAGATGATTTCTCTAGGAAGTTGTTCATTTATTTATTGAAAAGAAAAGCTGAAGTATTTACCGTTTTTAAGCAATTTAGAGTTTTAGTTGAAAAGAGTACATACATGTCAATAAAATGTTTAAGAATAGATAATGGTGGTGAATTTACATCAATGGAATTTGAGAACTATTGCAAGGAGTATGTGATTTATAAGCATAAAACCATTTCCTATACTCCTCAACAAAACGGTGTTGTTGAATGCATAAATCGAACTCTTCTAGAGAAATCAAGGAGCATGCTTGGTAAAGACAAGTTGCAAAAGGAATTGTGGGAAGAAGCAGTATCTACAACTTGTTATCTGATAAATCGATCACCATCAACAACAATAGAATCTAATATTCCAGAAGAGGTATGGACAGGTCACCCTTGTGATTATTCAAATCTTGAAGTGTTAAGTTGTGAGGCCTATGCTCTTATTCCTAAACATTGACGTTCTAAATTAGATCCAAATTCAAAAAGGATTATATTTTTTGGGTATGGTGATAGTATTAAGGGATACAGGTTGTGAGACCCTACTTCCCACAAAATTATCATTAATAAAGATTTTATATTTGATGAATCATCGCTCATAAAATCGAATGTAGATGTTCAAATGAAATAGGGAGAATGTTGGCATAGGGGCAGACCCACAGTTCAATGCTTCAACATCACACCAACAAAACCCTAACTACTGGCCCTTTCGACAACACCTGCGAAGCAGGTGAAGTCTCACCCAAGGTAGAGGCATGGTGGGTTGCAGGACTCAAGTGTCTACAACCTATCTGGGACACAGATATGTGATTACACACTTCAATAGAGCACTTAGCCAATAGCATGCATTAAATTATGATTCTTATTCACTTCACGGATTAACCCTAAATACAGAACAATGCTATAATAAGCAAATCAAAACCTCTAAGAACTTAGTATTAGTTCATATCTAGCATTCATTCACATCATAAAGCACTAAGCAATCATAGATCTATATATCATACATCAAGAATAATGCACCGAGCAAACATAAGAATAAACACCATGAAAATCATTTCACAAAGCACATCAACACAGGATATATGTGGTTCACCCCGATGTGGGGATACGCCCACCAACTCTTATTATTATTTTTTAGCTTCTTCCAATCTTCTTACATGCACCAAGCCACAAATCCAACTCCGCAAAGGATAGGAGATCTGTGTTCACCTCGCCAGATCCTCCTTCCCCAGATTAGGTCAAGGAACAAAGCAAACTACAACCACTTGCACTTATCTCTGCAAGTCTCACATACAGTATGCACAAATGACACCAAGGTTCCCCCCTTACAACTCGCAGGTTGAGAGGTAAACATCAGCTCATAGGATCTTCTCTTCCCTCGGCCCAAAGAATGCCAAGGTTCTTCTATTTCCCTATCGGGAAATCTACACCCACAGTTCTCTTCTTCGGTCCCCCTTTCCTTGCTTGTCGGGGAATCGGGACTCACGACTTCGCAAGTCTGATGGTCGATCACTGGGCTCTCAAATCTCCGAAACCTGTTGGCCAGTCAACTTTGACTTTCCTTTACCCTGTTGGGACTGCTTCTCTATCACGATTTTTCTACTCGCGATACCAAGCACTTTGATTTACCGAATCTCGATACCCGATACACTGAAACTCCGACGCACACGTGCGAGTGGACTCTTCCTCCTCCCGTCACTTCTATCAGGATTTTGAGGTTCACGAGATCGTGAATCCTAATGTCAATGGATTCGGGACTTCACCTTCCTTGAAATCCGATACATGTGCCACCTGTCTTCCACTCGCTCTGTTGTGGCCCCACACACTCCTCCGTCGGGATATCGCGTTTCGCGATTCCAAGCTGCAAGAATTTCTTACCTCTGAAATCCCCGATGCTTCGAACCCCGACTTCCTGGAATATTCGGACATGCATCCCTACTGATGGATGGTTCTGGACTCGTCGGGATATTGCAGATCACGATATCACAATTCTCATTGTAACAACTTGGAGCTTCGACTCGCGAATCCTCGATACACGATCTCACATGTAAATCCGACAGCTCCTGTGGCACGGATCAACGACACTGCTCCTCCTAAGCTTCGAACCTCTTCCACACTTACGCTGTAACCTCCTTGCACCTCCACAAGATCTAACGACTCACGAAGATTTTCGAATCCTCCTCGGAGAATATCGACCGTCTATCCTTTTTGATGAAATCAATGAAATGGCTGAGTGTTCCTCCATGGAACTCGTCCCCTCTGCGTGCAAACTTGCGACGCTCCTTGCAAACCTTCACATCCAACTTCTCTATGCTGTCCTTCAATGAATTTGAAGGCCTATCCCTCTTGAGCTTTCCTATGACATTCAATTCTTTCAGGAAGTCTTTCACGCATTCCTTGTGGCAATCCTTCAACAACGACTAAGTGTTGAAATCTTCGACTCTGCGCACTCCTTGCAGCAGCAGTCTTCGATCCCTCTGCTCAGAATCGCAACTCTGAGACTTAGCTTAGCCTGCACATTCCTTGCACGGATCCTGTAACCCACTTTCACTTTTGGGTGAATGAGAACAAAAGTTAACTATTTGAGCCTTCTGTCAACAGACTCCTTGCGGACGACTTCAACTGCACTCCTTATAGGAATCCTTGCTCAAATAGAGAAACAATTGAAACTCATTCTCACTTCCTCTCAGAATTCAACTCATTCATGAAATCACATACACAACATATAAAAGCAAATGTATAACAGGAAGTAAACATTCATGAGCATATCAACATCTATACACAGAGAACAACACAAACCATGAATTTGAATCAAAGCTTCTTCTATTAATTCAAATATCAGTACATGGGTGTTCTTTACACAACTCTCTGCTTGCTCTTCCTGGATAATAATACAAATGCACAATGAGGGTGTCTATATCCCGTTTCCCTCTTACGCTCTAAATCTATCCAATCTAGAATTAAATATTCTATCTACTTTACATTAACTATCTTAAATGCCTCATCTACATAAGGACGAGAGCACTCCGCTCAAGGTCCATTGACAATGTACAAGTGCACCTCATTTAATTAACACATTTAAAGTTTTGGCGCATCAATCCAAGGGAAATTCAAAATTTGTGATGGCTTCTGTCCAGCTGTCTTCCTCTTCCCGCTGGCTCGCTTGACATGGGCGATGCTCCTGTAGCATACTCCCTCGCTTGAAAATCTTCATGGTCTCCTGTCCATGAGTTCGTGCACGGTCTGTCCATGCCTCTGGATCTCCACTTCAGTTTCCCAGTTGGCATCTTCAACTGGATGGTTCTTCCACTTGACCAGATACTCAAAATATTGTTTTCGCCTGGTCCTCTTACTCACTCTCTTGTCCAGTATGCATTCCATCTGCGGCTTCTCTACAACTGGCATCTTCTTTGTCCACTGGATCATTGGCTGCTCATCTCTAGTCTCTGCTTCTCCATCTCTATATGGGTACAAATCCGAGACTTTGAATATTGGAGATATCCCGATTCCATCTGGTAACTCAATCTCGTAAGCGTTGTCCCCAAATTTTCTCAAGACCCTGCATGGCCCTATTTTCTTCATTTTGAGCTTATTCTATGTTCCTCTCGGGAACCTCTCTTTTCTAAAGTGTGCCAGAACTAATTCACCAACTTCGAACTAATCCAACAGTCGCTGCTTCACCTTGCTGTGAAGTTCCTTCATTGCCTCAACGAATTCTTCTGCACTAGCGCTGCTAGTAGCAGTCTGTTCTGAATCCCTCAGTTCAAAATCTCCCCTCAGCTGTATACCATATACAATCTGAAATGGACTCTTTCCTGTGCTCCTGTTTACTGAGTTGTTGTATGCAAATTCTGCTTGTGGTAATATGTTGTCCCAACTGTTGTGGTGCTCTGTCACCAAGCTCCTTAGTAAGTCTCCCAAAATCATGTTCACGACCTCTGTTTGTCCATCCATCTGTGGGTGATACATTGAAATAAACATCAAGTTAGTCCCCAGCTTATTCCATAACGTCCTCCAAAAATTCCTTATCAACTTCGTGTCTCTGTTCGAAACTATACTTTTCGGTAGGCTATGAAGTCGAACGACCTCTTTGAAAAACAGATTTACGATGTGTGTCGCATCACTGGTTTTCTGACATGGGATAAAATGTGCCATCTTGGAAAATCTATCCACTATCACAAAGATAGAGTCAAATCCTCTTTGCGTACTTGGAAATCCCAGTATGAAATCCATGTTGATTTCATCCCATGGCCTCTCTGGTATGGGTAACAGTTGATACAAAGCTGGATTCTGCCTTCTGCCCTTTGAATGCTGGCAAATCCTGCATCTATCCACAAATATCTTGACCTCTTCTCACATCCCTGGCCAAAAGTATGATTCTCTTAGCTTCGCGAATGTCTTGCCATGACCAAAATGTCTGGCCAATCCTCCGCTATGTTTTTCCCTCAGCAAGTTCTCCCTCATGGAGCATTTAAGAATACACAGTTGATTACCCTTAAAGAGTAATCCTTCTTGGATCATATACTCGGCCCACTGGCTCCTATCTCTGAGAACTAGATTCTCTGTCGCTTCATACGCCTCTTTGAAATCCTGATCATCTGTGTACATGTCCCTGATATCATCAAAACCCAATGTTTTGACTCGGAACTCCTGCAACAATAAACACTTCCTGCTCAAAGCATCAACGACTTTGTTAGCAGTACCTGAAATGTGTTTAATCACAAATGTGAAATTCTTCATATACTCTACCCATTTTACATGTCTCTGATTCAACTTCTTATATTGAGTCACAAACTGTAATGCCCGATTATCACTATATAGAACAAATTCTTTCGGGATCAAGTAATGCCTCCACTTCTTCAGTGCCTGAATGATAGCATAAAATTCCTTGTCGTACGTGGAGTATTTCACTTTCGCCTCATTTAGCTTCTCGCTGAAGTATGCGATCGGCCTGTCATCCCGACTTAAGATTTCTCTTATTGCAAACCCACTTGCATCGCATTTCACTTGAAATGTTTTTCGGAAGTCCGGCAACACCAAAACCGGTTGTTCCGTGATCTTCCGTTTTAAAAAATTAAAACTTTTCTCGGCCTCTATTGTCCAATGAAAAGATTTATGTCTTTTCTTCACTGTGTCTAGCATTGTTGTGCTAATTCCACTGAAATTCCTGATGAACTTCTGGTAGAAACTAGACAATCCATGGAAACTTCTCACCTCGAATACATTCCTCGGTGATGGGCAATTCTTAATTACTTCCACCTTCTCCGGATCCATCCTCACTTTATCTGCAAATATAACAAAACCCAGATAAATGAGCTCTGTCTTCATGAACAAACATTTCTTCATATTAATCAACAGCTTCTCCTGCTGTAGTTTTCGCATCACTGTAGCCAAATGTTTTAAGTGCTCGACCACTGACTTACTATAAATCAATATGTCATCCAAATACACGATGACAAATTTCTCGATGAACTCTTTCAGAACTTCGTTCACCAACCTCATAAAGGTACTTGGCACATTTGTCAAGCCAAACGGCATGACTAGACATTCATACAATCCTTCGTTTGTTTTGAAGGCTGTCTTCCACTCATTGCCTTCTCTCATGCGAATCTGGTGATATCCACTTTTTAGATCAATATTTGAAAAGTACTTTGCCCCACTCAAGCAATCCATCAGATCATCCATCCTTGGCAATGGAAATATGTACTTGATGGTTATCTTGTTGATCACCCTTGAGTCGGTACACATCCTCCAGCCTCCATCTTTCTTTGGACTGAGTACTGTTGGAACAACACATGGACTCAAGCTTTCTCTGACCAATCCTTTGTCCATCAAATCCTGGACTTGTCTTTTAACTTCCTCATTCTCTTGCGGTGTCAATCTGTACGTGGCTTTGTTTGGTAAACTGGCTCCTGGTATGAGGTCAATATGATGACTCACACTCCTTATCGGTGGCAACGAACGAGGTAGTTCGTCCACGACTATATCAGCGAACTCTTCCAACAGTTCTTGAATCTCATCTGGAAAATCATCCACTCTTGTGCTAGTCAGAACAATCCTCGGCTTCCTGACCACAAAGAATTGTGGATCCTCCTTGTTCTTCACCTCTGTAAGAAGTTCCTTCCCACTCATGAGAAGTATAGTGTTTCTTACCTCTGGCTTTACCTCCTTATCCTTGATCAGAAGCAACATATGGGTTCTCCCGTTCTTCTCCAGGGTATATGTGTTCATTCTCCCATCATGAATCACATTTCTGTCATATTTCCATGGTCTACCCAGCAATAGATGACAAACATCAATAGGAATAACATCACACAATATATTATCATTGTAACCACCTATTTTGAATTCAACTAAACATTGTTTAGTGGCAGTTACCTGGTGTCCCTTCTGCAACCAAGAAATTCTGTACGGGCTTGGATGATCAATTGTCTCCAGCTCCAGCTTTTCCACCATCTTTGTTGAAATGAGATTATCCATGCTACCACTATCTACAATAACCTTGCACACCCTATCCTTGGTTTTGCAAGAAGTCCGGAATAATCTGCTCCTCTGGACTGAACTCTCCACCTCCTTCTCAGGTGTCAAAAGAGATTTTCGCATCATAAGTGATCTTCCTCCTTCAGCGTCTTCTACCTCAACATCTAGCCTCTGCGCTTTGGTGATGTGAGCTTCTCCCTTCTCCTTCTTTTTCTCTAGACACTCATAAGACTTGTGCCCATTCTTTCCACATGTGAAGCATGTAATTACTCCACCTCTTCCTCTTCCTCTTCCTCTTCCTCTAGTATGAGGAAAAGTGTTTGCGTCGGCATAATCTCCTCTCTTCTCATTATTTTGTCCTCTTTGTTCAACATATTGTCCACGCCGTGAGGTTCCACCTCTTTCAAATTTACCCTGAGGTTTCTTCCATTCCTCCTTGGGCTTCTGGTATTTGTCTTGGGCAACTGCTTTGCCTCTTGGTTGACTTCTGCCTCGGCCCCTCTGACTCTGTTTTCGGCTCAACTTCTCCTCAGCTTTTAGAGCCAATTGATAATCATATTCCACCGTTCTGATGGTTAGCATGCTTAATTCATCCTGGATGTCATATCTCAGACCATTCAGATATCTAGCAACCTTCTCATCATCGCTCTCCTGGTGACCTGCTCTGATATTCAGTCGATATAACTCCTAAGTGTATTCTTTTACTGTCATCAGCTTCTGTCTCAGATTCTACATCCTCCTGAACAAAGTGATTTGATAATCCCTAGGGATGAATTTCACCTTCATCTTTGCAATCATTTTGTCCCAGCTCCTGATCTTCTACTTGCCCTTGCAGAGTCTGTTAGCTTGTAGCTCATCCCACCACAATGTTGCATGTCCTTTCAATCTTGTGACTGCATGTCTGACTTTCTTGTCCTCTTCGAATTCCTCATAATTGAAGTATGTATCTAGAGCTCTAATCCAATCTAGTAGCTCCTCTGCATCCAATTTTCCCTCGTAAACTGGAATGTCCATTTTTGCTCTTGCACCCATCCTGGAAATAGCTATGATCAAACGTTCATTTGATGCGTCTTTAGCTACAACTTCCTCTTCACGTTCAACCTCTATCTCGCTTTCGAAATCACTAAGATCCCCTGCACTGGCTATGCGTCTTTGCGTTGTCTCCATGTCTTCGAGTCTTGCTCAGAGATCATGCATCTGTCTCTCCATTTCCTGATTTGTTACCTGCCTGCCTCTTCTCTTGTCATCTCCCTATCCTCTGGATCAGGTGATTGCCTTTCTCTCCTCGGCGACATGGTGAATCATTTTCTTCTCTGCTACAGAAAGCAAAGAACGTTTCTATGCTCTGATACCACTTGATGCCAAGGTTCCCCCCTTACAACCCACAGGTCGAGAGGTAAACTTCAGCTCACAGGATATTCTCTTCCCTCGGCCCGAAGAACGCCAAGGTTCTTCTATTTCCCTATCGGGAAATATACACCCACAGTTCTGTTCTTCGGTCCCCCTTTCCTTGCTTGTCGGGGAATCGCGACTCGCGACTTCGCAAGTCTGATGGTCAATCACTGGGCTCTCAAATATTCGAGACCCGATGACCAGTCAATGTTGACTGTCCTTTACCTTGTCGGGACTCCTTCTCTATCGTGATTTCGCTACTCGCGATACCAAGCACTTTGATTTACCGACTCTCGATACCCGATACGCTGAAACTCTGACGCACACGTGCGAGTGGACTCTTCCTCCTCCCGTCACTTCTATCGGGATTTCGGGGTTCGCGGGATCGTGAATCCTAATGTCAATGGATTCAAGATTTCACCTTCCCTGAACTTCGATACGTGTGCCACCTATCCTCCACTCGCTCTGATGTGGCAATTCCAAGCTGCAAGAATTTCTTACCTCCAAAATCCCCGATGCTTCGAACCTCGAATTCCTGGAATCTATGGACATGCGTCCCTACTAATGGATGGTTCTGGACTCGTCGGGATATCGCGGATCGCGATATCGCAATTCTCGTTGTAACAACTTGGAGCTTCGACTCGCGAATCCCCAATACACAATCTCACGTGTAAATCCGACAGCTCCTGTGGCACGGATCAACGACACTGCTCCTCCTGAGCTTCGAAGCTCTTCCACACTTACACTGTAACCTCCTTTCACCTCCACAAGATCTAACGACTCGCGGAGATTCGCAAATCCTCCTCGGAGAATATCGATCGTCTATCCTTTTTGATGAAATCAATGAAATGGCTGAGTGTTCCTCCACGAAACGCGTCCCCTCTGCACACAAACTTGCGACGCTCCTTACCAACCTTCACACACAACTTCTCTACGCTGTCCTTCAACGAATTTGAAGGCTTATCCCTCCTAATCTTTCCTACGACATTCAATTCTTTCAGGAACTCTTGCATGCATTCCTTGCGAAAATCCTTCAACAACAACTAAGTGTTGAAATCTTCGACTGTGCGCACTCCTTGCAGCAGCAGTCTTCGATCCCTCTACTCAGAATCACAACTCTGAGACTTAGCTTAGCCTGTGCACTCCTTGCACGGCTCTTGTAACCCACTTTCACTTTTGGGTGAATGAGAACAAAATTTAACTATTTGAGCCTTTTGTCAACGCACTCCTTGCGGACGACTTCAACTGCACTCCTTGCAGGAATCCTTGCTCAAATAGAGAAACAATTGAAACTCATTCTCACTACCTCTCAGACTTCAACTCATTCATGAAATCATATACACAACATATAAAAGAAAATGTATGACATGAAGTAAACATTCATGAGCATATCAACATCTATACACAAAAAACAACACAAACCATGAATTTGAATCAAAGATTCTTCTATTAATTCAAATATCAGTACATGGGTGTTCTTTACACAGCTCTATGCTTGCTCTTCCTGGATAATAATACAAATGCACAATGAGGGTGTCTATATCCCGTTTCCCTCTTGCGCTCTAAATCTATCAAATCTAGAATTAAATATTCTATCTACTTTACATTAACTATCTTAAATGCCTCGTCTACCTAAGGACGAGAGAAATCTGCTCAAGGTCCATTTACAATGTACAAGTGCACCTCATTTAATTAACACATTTAAAGTTTTGGTGCATCAATCCAAGGGAAATTCAAAATTTGCATTGGCTTCTATCCAGCTATCTTCCGCTTCCCACTGGCTCGCTTGACATGGGCGATGCTCCTGCATCAACAAAGAATTCAAAACTATTCTCACTTAGCAACCCTCACAGGTTCTTTCATAAATACAATCAAAATTGGAATCACACATATTGCACTAATTTCACACTTCTTTGCACATAGCCAACAATATCACTTAACACATCGGCCATAACTACTTCTTACATCGCTTAGCTACTTATTTATACATTAAAAAAAGGGGGGCTAAGCATGGGTAAACCCATGGGACAACATCCCATATCCGTTAAATAAAATGTAAAAGCCCCAAAAATCCTGCAAAAAGGGTGAGATCCCGTGATCTCCACTTTGCATGGGTGCTCCGTCTTCAACCATCCTGTCGAAGTCCCAAAAATGGTCAAACATGAACAAGGTTCTCTCAAAACTTGGTCGGGGGAGAAAAGGCCCCCAACACTCACCTGTTACTCATCTCGATTCACTCTGATCTGGGAAACTCTACTTTGAAGTCCTTGAGCTTAGCTCGAGCTACCTTGACTTGTTTCTTCGCTAGAGCCTCCTGCTCGACGAACTCCTAGATTTCTTTCTCGGTGACAGGCCCTTCCAGGCACTATTATACTATTGTGACCACCTATTCCATCTATGATCCTTGTCCTTCGAGCTCTTCAAAATGTGTGAGGGCTTCGTCCTGCACCGGCTAGAGTCTCTGGGTCACCTCCATAACTCGGCTCTGGATGGAAGTGACTTGTTGTTGAACTGTGTGCCTCTCCTATGACCTTTTCATCTTTTACATTGCCATAAGTAGTTTCAACTGTGCTTTCACGGTGGAAGCCTACTGCTTCACCTCCTGGAGCTGTGCCTCCAATGTCCTTAGCTCCAGGTCTTCTGCCAGGCTGTCATAAGTCTACGCAATTTGGTTGATGATTTTCTTGCATTCTGCGACCAATGCCCTGATTCTTTCTACTGCGCTCCTGATAGTCTCTTCCCTTTGATATCGTACATCCTTTGGACTGGTAGGCACTGCTTGAATTTCTAGCTATGCTACTCTTGCTTGGAGAATTTGAATGGCCTCAGCGAGATTCCCTACTTGGATCTTGGTTGTATATTCTTCCATCTGTGCCAAGCCCGACACAGAGTGAAGTGCTCTATTCACTACCTCTCTAATCCCAATCCGCTTCACGAGCAAATGGTCTTTCTCTTTTTGTATTTTCTCCTTGTCATCTTCGAACTTCACCTGAAGGTCATCTGTCTCTTGTTGCACAACTCGAAGTTGCTCTAAGGCCTCCTCCTTTTCTTGCCTTAAGGCCTCTGTGGCCTTCTCCTTATCTTCCTAGACTCGACGCAGTCGAGTCTCTGTTGCATCTACTAATCTACAGAATTGGGTGGGCTCATCCCTCAATTCTACACCTTTTGATGATGATGGTGCAATAGACACTGTGCGACTCAAGTGGATGGCTTGATGTACCGCCTTCAACTCTGCCTCCATTCTTTCATACATCATCTCCTGCTTTTCTTCATGTCGTTGCAAGATACCCTCTGAAGCATCTTCTATAGCTACGATGATGAGGTCAACATCATCCACTGTGAACACATTATGTGACTTAGGCGCAGTGATGTAGATAAAGTGGTGGTCTACGCGAAAATTTGCTAGTGGTATGTAAGTATGCAAGGTGTTCAGATTCATTAGGGGGAATGACTCAATGGCACATGTGAGTTGTAGGTAATAAGTGTGGAACACCGCATTTTATTTCCATTGCTTCACCATGTCACTCGAATACCACAAGGTGGTGAACCTCATGACCAGTGATTCTGATGGCTCAACTTAAGGGAATGTCGCTCCCTCTGGCATCTCCTAAGAGACAAATGCTATAATAATCAACAACCAACTAAAGTGGAACTCGTAGCCTTGGTCCTGTGCTTCACGACAGTCCTTCTACAACTCATTGACGAGATAACTCACCCAGTTCATCTGCATCCCTTCAACACATTTCCCTGCAAGGTCGACTACAAAGCCTGTGACTTGTGTCAGTCTATTCTTTCTGATGAGATTGCCTTCTATCAGCTGACATGCTAGGTGCACTATGCCATCCTGGATGGAGGCTCCCTTGTAGCCTCACTTCCCTTTCTCCACATCGTCATATGCTTCTTTGATTCGCTGCGCCAAGGAGCGATCTGATGTCTTCCCAAGGTAGAATTTTTGAGGGTCTGGTCCCTGCATGATTAGTCCAGTAATGAGGTGGATCAATGTTGGATCCACAATGATGCGCCTATCCAACCACAGGTACCTGCCATGGAAGCAGGACAGGAGGAGTTTAATGCACACATTAATCTTCTGATGTCGACCGAAGTGGAGAATCGTCATCACATTAAAGATGGTTGATCTCGCGATCTCCTTGATCCACGGCTAGGGAACTATCTTAGGCTTCTTACCAGTCATCTTTATCAGGTAGAGGTGTTGTACAAGCATCGCATAATTCTTCCTGTCGTTGAGGTTTAAATCACTTATCTTAAGAGTTGGGATCAGTCCCAACTACGGTCTTACTGCGCGTATCCCTTTCGGGAGGTATGCCATGATGAGTGTGTAATCAAAATCCCTCAGGAATCTATAGCGAATAACCGTGCCAGACAAGGGCGGGATATAGTCGAGCAAGACTGAAAGGATGTACTTTTCATTCACAAGATTGTCACGGTGCTTGCTTCTCTTCTCTGTCATGGTTCGGGATGGCCCATATCAATGTTTAGGTGAGGGGGATGCTTGCAATCCTCCCGTTGAGGAGGCCTATATACCTGCGGACATAACCTTCTCAGCCATACGGTCGATTAGGATTTATTCTATCGACTTCTCTACTGCGCTATGTTTTCCCGACATACACGCTCATGGTCAAATAGCTTGGACACTCAAGGTAATTGAATTGATGGCGAGGTCTTAGAAAACACAACGCGATATGCAATCACTTTCTTGCTAGCTTGAATATATCAATTTGCAAAAGTGGTCCCGGTGAGACATTCGACAGAATAAATAAACAACGTCATAACTGATTCCTTGAATGGGTTGAATTGCCTCAATCCATCTTTGATGGCGTGGTCTCAATGGTCCAATGGCGATATTTTCCAGAAATAACTATGTTTATAACTATTCCGGAGCATCATTATAACGGTCGGGATTCCTCCAATAGTCATATAGCCTCGCCATGGCAAAATGTCTTTCTGTGCGGTTCTGCTAATCAGACGAGGTTCAAGTTCTGCAAGCCTGCCTTGTGCGAAGTCTTCTCTGGAATTTCCTGCAATTTTTCTAACTTTGCCTTCTTCTTACTGAGCTTTCTTTCCTTCTTCCATGTGATCCGAGTCTTTGGATTCCTCTTTCCATTCTTGTTCTTATTTTCTCCTAGTGTATTAACTTCGCACTACTAAGGGTCTTCCAAAGGGTTCAAATGTAATACCTCTTCTCTTACTACTTCTAGGGTAGGTGTTCTTCCCTCCTGCATGGACAGGTTCTTCAATCCTTCTTGTGTTCTTTCAAGTTTGAAATCTAAGTCTCTGTCCCTCAGTCGCTTTGACTTGTCCTCTTTTTCTTCTATTAAGTGCGCTATTCTCCTAGCCATCAAGTCCCTTAGTTCTTGCTTTTTCTATTCTGTAGCTTCTTCCTCTACTTTCCTCTGGATCTAATCTGTCTCAATCCATCTCTTTCCCAGCAAAAGTGAAAATGAGGTGTTGTTCTCCACAAACTTAATGACTTGAAATTATTCTTCGGTCAATGTTCCATGAGAAATCGTAGGTACATTCGTAACTCTTACACATAGGGTTATCATCTTTCCTTTAAACAATCCTATCCCTCCCAATGTAGGAATCATAGTTGGATTTCCCAAAATTTCCCAAATATTTTTTGGAATAAGATTCATGTGTGTTTCCTCATCTAACACACAGTCTATGTCAAAGTCTCTTATTCTTGTTTCTATGCACTGATTCTCTTTTAAGATCTCTGGTAGAATGATGTCTTTGTGATCCTTCAGTGTTTCTCTCATCTATAATAATATAGTCTCCAATTCTTTCTGATTCTCTAACATATCCTTAGTTTCTTGACCTTCCTCATAGTTTTCTTTTCTTAGGTTCATCTTTTCAACTTTAGCAATCATTCTAGGGAAATCCAAAACCTCATGGCCAATATCCTTACAACAAATACAAATATGACATATGCCAGGGCATTCTTTAGCAAGATTCCCTAGTCTTCTGCAGTTATAACACAATGTCAATCCTCTCTTTCTCTTAAACAATCCCCAAACTTTCTTGTACTGTGCACTAAGATCTCAGTGTTGGACTTGCAATCTCCACAAATTATTTCTAGGATCCTGCATCCACTTATTAGTCCAAAAATTATTTTTATGCATAGGAATAACATATCTTTCACTATCTCTATTAAATTTATTCAGATCGAATCTTGTTTTCTCTATTTGTTCCCTAGTTTTCATACTAGGACGAAATTTATCAAACATACCTAGATCCATTCTTTTGAAGAAAAAAATTCTACTTATCTTACCTTTATCAGAGCACAAAGCTTTAAGATCTTACCTCTTTCCTTCAGATTAGGTTCCTTTCTTAGCACTGACCTTCAAAAGTCAACTAGAATATTGTTCACTACAACAACAAATCTACGCACAGAGATTTATTTTTTCTTTAGTTACCAACAATGATGCAGGAGCATCACCCACGTCAAGCGAGCCAGCGCGAACATGGGGGGACAGCTGGACAAGCCGACAAATTTCTTTTTGATTTTCATCTTGATGTTGTTTCACAAACATTAATGTGTTGATTTGATGAAGCACACTTTGTATATTGTAATGGACCTTGAGCGGATAACTCACGTCCTTAGGTAGATGAGGCATTTAATAGATTTAATGCAAAGTAGATAGAACATTTAATTCTAGATTTGATAGCTTTAGAGCTCGAGAGGGAAACGGGATATAGACACCCTCCTTTGTACATTGTAATATTATTCATGGAAGAAAAAGAGAAGAGCATACAGAGAAGCGTTTGAAGAACCTCCATGTACAGATATTGGATTAATAGAAGAAAGCTTTGATTCAATTCCATGGCTGTGTTATTCTCTGTGTATTGTTGATATTATGCTTATGAATGTTTGCTTCTTGTCATACATTTGCTTTTATATGCTGTGTATGTAATTTCATGGTTGAATTGAAGTCTGTGAGAATGAGGAGTTGTTTCAATTGTTTCTCTATCTTGAACCAGAGAATACCTGCAAGGAGTGCAGTCGAATTGTCCACAAGGAGTGCATTGACAGAAGGGTTCAAGTAGAGGTAACTTTTGTTCTAAGTCCCAGAAGTGCAGACTTGGCACCAGAGCTGTGAAAGGAGTGCACAGGCTAGGAGAAGTCTCAGAGTTGCGATTCTAAGCGAAGGGAAGTGAAAGACTACTGTTGTAGGTGTGCGCAGAGTCGAGAAGGCTTCAACACTTAGCCGTGTTTGAAGATTTGCCGCAAGGAGTGCGCGCAAGAATTCTTCCTGAGGGATTTGAAGTCGTAAAATCTCAGAAGAGATAGGCCTTTGAAGTTGTCGAGGGGTAGCAGAGAGAAGTTGCGTGGATAGGTTGAGAAGCAGAGTCATAAGGTTGGCGAGAAATTCTCGTGGAGAGACACTTCTTGTTCGAGGATTGCGCAAGGAGAAACGGACGGACGAAATCCTCCGATGAGATTTCGCGAAGTGTCATGGATCGTCAGATCTAGCGGGTGCAAGGAAGAGGCCATAGGTGATCGTGGAAGATAGGTGGCGTAATCTATCGGAAGTTCGGCATCTCGGGTATCGGGAGTCGGCGAGGGAATTGGTTGACCTCGCGAGTAGCGAAGTCGTGAGGTAGCGATATTTCAGGTATCAGTGCCTCGGGCTTCGGAAGTCGAGGAAGGAGTCGGTTGAGCTCGCGAGTGGTGAAGACATGAGGGAGCGAGATCGCGAGATCGACATTTCGGCGCGTCGCGTATCGGTGGTTGGAACCGTAAGTGTTGGTCGTCACGAATCGCGAAGTCACGATAGAGCAAAATTTCGATAGCGTAGGGAGAAGTCAGCGTTGACTAGTGCATCGGGTCTCGGGGATTCGAGAGCCTAGCTGATCAATAGAGAACTCGTGAAGTGCGAAGTTCCGATCCTCCGATAAGTAAGTAAAGAGGATCGCATGGAAAGAACTGTGGGTGTAGATCTTCTGTTAGGAAGATAGAAGAGCATTTACGCTCTTCGGGCTGAGAGAAGAGAAGGTCCTGGAGAAGGCGAACGTGCTCCGAGGAGTGCAGGTGGACAACAAATAATCACACTTTCAGGTCCCGACAACGGAACCATTTGTTGCCACAGGGGCAGACCCAGGGTTCAATGCTTCAACAACGCACCAACAAAACCCTAACTATCGACCCTTTCAACAACACCTGCGAAGTAGATGAAGTCTCACCCAAGGTAGAGGCAGGGGGGTTAAAGGACTCAAGTGTCTACAACCTATCTGGGACACAGATTTGTGATTACACACTTCAACAGAGCACTTAGCCAATAGAATGCATTAAATTATGATTCTTATTCACTTCGCAGATTAACCCTAAATATAGAACAACGCTGTAATAAGTAGATCAATACCTCTAAGCACTTAGCATCAGTTCAGAACTAGCATTCATTCACATCATAAAGCACTAAGCAATCATAGATCTATCTATCATACATCAAGAATAGTGCACTGAGCAAACATAAGCATTAACACCATGAAAATCATTGCACAAAGCACATCAACATAGGATATAAGTGGTTCACCCTAGTTTGGGGCTACGTTCACCAAATCTTCTTCTTCTTTATTATCTTCTTCCAATCTTCTTATATGCACCAAGCCACAGATTCAAATCCGCAAAGGACAAGAAATTTACGCGCACCTCGCCAGATCCTCCTTCACTGGATTAGGTCAAGGCAGAAAGCCAACTACAACCACTTGCACTTAGCTCTACAAGTCTCACATATAGTATGCACAAAGCATTCACAACTATTTGCACTTAGCAACCCTCACATGTTCTTGTACAAAGACGATCAGAACTACAATCACACATATTGCACTACTCTCACACTTCTTTGTACACAGACAACACTAACACTTAGCACACTAGCCAAAACTACTTATTACATCGCTTAGCTACTTGTTTATACATTACAAAAAGGGGCCTAAGCATGGGTAAACCCATGGGCCAACATCCCATACCCGTTACATAAACCCTAAAAGCCCCAAAAGGCCCACAAAAAGGGCGAGATCCCATGATCTCCGCTTCCCCTCGGTGTTCTGTCTTCGACCAACCTGTCGATGTCCCAAAAATGGTCAAACACGACCAAGGTTCTCTCAAAACTTGGTTGAGGGACAACATAGAAGTACCACAATATCAACAAATTCAGTTTGAAACTCATTTATCTACAGAGAGAAAATGAACATGAAGAAGTTTCTGAAGACGTTCATGAAGAAGTTCCTGTAGAAGAAAATGTAGATGGAGATAACAATAATAAAAAAAAGTGGATCAACCAAAAACATCCCTAAGGAGATCTACACGAGTTAGGAGTCATCCTATAAGGTATGATGATTATGTTTCATATTTTTCTTTAATTTCTAATGAAGTATAACCTATTTTTTATCAGGAATAAATGTAGCTATATGATAGTGCTAAATGGAAAATAGCAATGAAAGATGATTTAGATGCTTTAGATGCTTTAGAAAGGAATGGAACATGGGACTTGGTAGAACTTCCAAATGACGGGAAAATTGTTGGTTGCAAGTGGGTCTACAATCTGGAGAAGGGTGATGATGATAAGGTAGAAAGGTACAAAACAAGGCTAGTTGCAAAAGGGTATTCTCATAAAGAAGATATTGATTTTCATGAGATTTTTTCAGCGGTTGCTAAGCTTGTTTCAATTTGAGTTGTGTTAGAATTAGTTGCATTACTTGATCTAGAGTTAGAGAAGCTAGATGTTAAAACAACATTTTTACATGGAGATTTGGATGAGGAAATTTACATGGAACAACCATAAGGGTTTGTTTAGAATCACAACAAAAGGTTTGTTTGCAAGATTAATAAGTCATTCTATGGTCTAAGGTAGTCACCCAGAAAATGGTACAAGACGTTTGATTCTTTCATGGTGATCCAGAATTATACAAGAAGTGAGTATAATCATTGTGTTTATTTCAATAAGTTTGAAAATGACATATTCATTATTTTGATATTGTATGTTGACGATATGCTTTTAGCAAACATGAACATTGTTGATATCGATAGATTAAAGGCTCATATGGCTAGGACGTTTGATATGAAAGATCTAGGAGCAGTAAAACAAATCTTGGGCATGGAGATACTCAGAGACAAGAAAAATGGTAAGCTATGGTTATCACAACGTAAGTATATGGAGAAAATACTTTTAAGGTTTGGTATGAACAATGTGAAACCAGTTTCAATCCCTTTGATTTCCCATTTCAATATTTCTTCAAGTTTATGTCCTAGTATAGATGAAGAAAATGAATATATGTCTCGTGTACCGTATGTTAATGAAGTAGGAAGTTTGATGTATGCAATGGTGAGTACAAGGCCAAATATTTCACATGCAGTTAGTGTTGTCAGTAGATACATGCAAAATCCAGGAAAAGAGCATTGGGCGGAAGTGAAATGGGTGCTTCAATATTTTAGGGGAACAAGTAATTACTGTATCACCTATAACAGTGGTAGTGATTTAGTCTGCAAATATGTTGATTCAGATTTTGCATGTGATTTGGAAAAGAGGAGATCAACTTTAGGATATGGCTTTACTCTTGTAGGGGGAGTTGATAGTTGGATGTCAAAGCTTCAGAACATTGTTTCTTTATCCACTACAAGGGCAGAATATGTAGTTGTTTCACATGCTTGCAAGGAAGCAATTTGGTTAACAGGTTTACTGGGTGAGTTAGGAAGGATGCAGGACAAACTAAAATTATTTCGTGATAGTCAAAGTGTTATTCACTTGGCTAAAAATCCAACTTATCACAGTAAGAAAAAACATATTCATGTTAAATACCATTTTGTAAGACAAGTTGTAGATGAGGGTGGAGTGACTCTTGAAAAAGTCCATAGAAAGAAAAATTGTGCAGACATTTTCACAAAACTAGTACTGTTAGAGAAGTGCTTGGCTTCTCTTGTCTTACACGGAAGGTGACAAATACATTGGGCATGATATATCAGGTAAATTGTTGTCAAGGTGGAGATTCTTGAATATGTCAACTAATTTTCAAGATATTGTGGATATTGGCAGATTTAGTGGTTCCTATTTTTCAGATGTTTGTTAAAACAAATCTACAAATTTGGAGTTTTGTAACTAAGTGAAATTTGTATTTTAATCAAGTAAGCCCATTGAGGAAAAAGGTTGGAGAGGTTGGCATTGTAGAGTGGGTGGAATGGTTTATTGAACTCTTGAAAGCCTACATATTATGGGTGTTGTATATTGTCCCTTGAATAATAATAAAATACTGATTATCATTGCCCCGTGGAGGTTTCCCTTACAAGAAAGGTTTTACCAGGTAAATCATTGTTTTAATTTTGTGTCTGTTTGTTTTTCTTTGTTATTAATCTTGTTTAATATTTGCAATTTATCTACTTGTTATTTATGTTTACTCCATGTTAAAGTTAAAGCACTAAAAATATTACACATCTATGAAGAATGTAGAAAGTAAATATATATATAATTGATATAAAAAATATTTAGTTAATATTTTATTTTTAATCTACATTGAAATATTCAGAATGTAGAAAGTGTATATATATATAATTGATATAAAAAATATTTAGTTAATATTTTATTTATAATCTATATCGAAATATTTTTTGCTATTAATATTTTTTTAAGTGTGGAGAGTATTAACTCCTAATTACACATCTCCATGACTGACTCTACAAAACTGCTCCTAAAAAAACTATAGTTACATTGGGTACACAAAAAAAAATTCTATTATCAATTTTGTTTACTTAAATTTAATTAAAAAAATTGGTTAATTGAAATAGAACTTTATGTACCTCTAGAAAAAACTCACATAAATTTGTCTACTTATGAGGTTTTGATTTATTTCTGTTTTGATTCAGCGCTTCCACTGGGATTGTGCTAAAGGACTGTAAATCTTAAAAGGACTACTTGTGAATCTTTATCTGAAACTCCGGACAATGAGATATCACGATTTTGAAAACTGGGGCCATGGCAAATCAAAGTTGAAGATGAAGTTAGATTTGCGACAGTGAAGGCCACACAATATTGCTTCAAAAGAGATTCTACACGGCAGAGGGATTTGGTTTTACAGAGGGGACAATATGACTGAAGTGCGTCGCCACCTAAAAGTATTTTAAAGTTTACGTAGGATGAGGTGAGGCGAGTGTCCTACGTGAGAATTTCTGAAGGGTAAAGGTCAAGGCTCTTGTCCCATTTAGGGTACACCAAATCTTCTGTCTGAATTTTGTTTTGGTACATCCGTAGCAAAATGACTTGGTTCTCCTTAGCAGAAGTTCATAGTTCAATATAGATTTATTAATAAAAATTAATTGTTTTTTTTCTCTTTAAAGAAAATGGAAAAAGTTTCAAGAAATTTATAGATCTATTAATAAAAATTAATTGTTTTTTTTCTCTTTAAAGAAAATGGAAAAAGTTTCAAGAAATTTATAGATCTATTAATAAAAATTAATTGTTTTTTTTTCTCTTTAAAAAAAAATTAATTCAAGAAATTTAATGGTTGAATTTTTACTAATTAAATAACTTACAACTTTAAATTACAGATTTATATACTTATTAACTTACTTACATTGAAGGGATATTACCCTCTTTCTCACCTTTTAGGTAACTAGATTTCTCACCTTTTAGGTAACTAGATTGACATTTTCAATTCACTTAAAAATAATACTACGGCCACCCCTCACATACAACTATCCAATAATTTGAATAAACAACTATATATCTCACACAGTGAAGGCAATCTTACAAATCCAGGGATAAATAGGTGAGAAGAGACTATAGATTCTTAAAAAAAAATTCACATAAAACATTATTAGGACAGGTGGAATGCTTGGGTAGGAGGAATTGAAAGAGAGTTTTCAACTTATTACTATGCTACCAAAATTTCTCTATAACATTTATGTTCTTATGTTCTTGAATATTTTTGTAGAGAGTTTTTTTGTAGGAAATCACTATTTAATGGTTATGTCTTTATGTGTTGTTTATCAATTGTGTTTATTTAATTCTTTGCACATTCTGTTCTCATTGGTTAGTGTAGGAAGCACATTATGTACATTCACTTCATTTCAATTGGTATCAAAGCATAGAAATGGAGAAGTTTAATGGCACTAAATTTGTGTTGTGGAAGTTCAAGATGGAGGATAGATCGAGATCTAATCTATGGGTTACAATGTCTGGAACCAAACCCACTGGTATCAAAGATGAAAAGTGGGTAGTGATGAAGAGAAAGGCAAGAGGCCTTATCAAGATTTGTTTGTCCAATTCAGTGTTATTGAATGTTTCTAAAGAAAAAGTTGTAGCACTTCTCATAAAGAAGTTGGCGAATTTGTACTAGGCTAAATCCCTGGTTAATAAACTTTTTTCTGTAGGTTTTTTTTTTTCTTTGATAATGGGTAATGGTTATTCTCTAGTTGAGCACCTAATTAAATTTAATATTATTGTGACCTAGTTGATCTTAGTTGGAGTGAACATGGATGAGGATGACTATTGTATGACCCTTTTATGTTCTTTGCTAGATTCATGCGACAACCTGGTAATGACCATTGGAAGCATTGCAAATGCGTTGGTGCTTGATGAGGTCATGGCTACTTTACTCTTAGAGGAGGTGAGGTGGAAAGCTTTTGATCTCATGACAAAGGTCTAGATCTCTGTGGAAGATCAAAGGAAAAATGTAAGATGAGGGAAAATGGTTGATCCAAATCATGTGCGAGACCTAAGTATCCTAGAAAGTCCAACACATATAGGCCTTTGTTTGATGCATTCCATTTTGATAATGAAGAATATTCACACAACCTTGTTATTGTTTATGCAGACATGATCCAACTAGCAAAGCATTGAGCCAACAAATCAACGAAAACTTATTGTAGGTTTCTGAATATTTCACTGGCCAATGTCATTGAATCACTCTTTTGTCATATTTTTGTTTTAGATTTTCAACTTCCACAAATGTAAAAGAAATGACATTTTAAGAATTTTTATGAGAAAAAAAAACCATGAAATGCTTTTATTTTGGTTTGTGGGTTTTAACATAAGTATGAAAAATGCTTGAAAAGATTAAGGAACATGAATAAATAAATGCATAAATCGATCTCTAAAAACATTAAAATATGTTCTCTCTATCTCTCATAGAGAAGCATGTGAATCTAAATATAGGAGAAAGTAATTTGCTATTTTTAAAACAAACAAAACTTTGAGGAAGAAAAAAGGATCAAAATTTATGCACATTAAGCAACTGAAAGTTAAAGATTCATTCACACCCAAAGAGTCATTAAAAGAGAAATGAAAGGTTGTGACCATTTCTTGAGAAAGAAAAGGACGGACTTCACATTCAGAATCATTTTTTATGCAAAAGAAGACAAATGGGAAAAAGGTTGTGACCATTTCTTGAGAAAGAAAAGGACGGACTTCACATTCAGAATCATTTTTTATGCAAAAGAAGACAAATGGGAAGTTGTGACATTAAATTCACTACAAGATAAATCGAAAAGTATGCAGAATTGTTCTTATTCAAGACTTGAGCAAAGAAACTACAACCTCAAAATTACGTGTGTATTTGTTCAAGACAAAAGGACAAATGCGGGATAACGAAGGTTAAATATGGAGAAAATTATATTATATTATTATTGTAAAGGGATGTAACGAAGGTTAAATATGGAGAAAATTATATTATATTATTATTGTAAAGGGATGTAACGAAGGTTAAATATGGAGAAAATTATATTATATTATTATTGTAAAGGGATGTTTGCTAATTCTATTTTGAATAAGTTCAAAATTTTAAAATGATTTTGACAAAGTAAAAGTAAGAGGCCAAGGACCACATAATTAGAATGATAAGGTTCTAGCTAGTATATGGCTAAAGACCATTTAGGATTTCAATAAAAAATACTTTGTATTCTTTTAAATGGTTTTCATTTTTGCATTGTAAGCTATATTGATATGTTAAATAAAGAATTATTGAACGCTTGTGCACTATAAGCTTGTGATATTGATGATAATTGTAAGATATATTTCTCATTTTAAATTTTCTTAGTATTTATGAGAATGAACATTTTTTTTTAAGATGTTGTGGTATAAAGGGAATTCACTTAAATATTAATGTTTATGTTTTTTTTAAAATCACATTACACTAACATGTTCATCATAACTTTCAAGATATGGTTGGTTCAACATAACTTTCAAGATATGGTTGGTCTTTCTTTGACTCCTCAATGTAAGCTTGGTAGTAGTGTGCATTCATAGAGGTAAGTTATATTTCATATTTTTCATGCATTTTTTTTTATTTGTGTTTAGAATTTTTTTGATGTGAAGCATGTCTTTTTACTGATAATTGAATATATTTCTATGCGTAAAGTTATAGATAGTTCATAATTTGATACTCATACAAAGTTTTGTTGGTTTTAGAAGCTATCATTGTCATTCACTGTTTTTTTGGTTGTTTGTGGATGTGTATATCATGTTGAAAGGGAGTTTTTTAATTAAAATATTCATATTTTCTTATTATATGTTTTGTTAGCTAGTTGGATTAGTTAACAATGGTAGAGGTAAGCTATCTTCTATTCTTTCTAGACCCATCCTATGTTTCATATCAAAATTGGTTTTATTTAGCGTATTATCTAAGCTCATATAGGATATATAGTTAGATACATTAGGTAGAAATAGATTAATTATTACACACCTCACATTGCAAATTTACATCTTAGTTTCATTTCACAATGTTGAACCGAGCCGTAACTAGTAAACATGCACTTAAATGAAGAATCAATGGAGAACACCATATCTAGAAGGTTCACCATATTAATAAATAAATGTCTAGTTGGGCCCTTTCATTAAGTGAACCTATGTTGTTGACTCAGATCATCTTCCCACATCACCTCTGTGAGCTATATCTTGAATTACATATATGGCCAAATAAATTAGGTATGTGAGGACTTGTTGGAAATCCTATGGAAAGAAGGATGTGATGACATGGTTAAATATTTTTTTTTTCACATGAAATGTGGACCCATATTCAAATCAAATGCATATGTACCTCTTTTTTTACTGGGGGAAAACCATCGTTTGTCTTCATAAGTCAAGTTTCTCTTTCTTTGTTTATAAAGGGAAAAGTTGAAATATTTGAGTACCAAGTGTTAATGTATGTTAAGCCCTAAATAGTGGCACATTACCCATTAATTGGGCCATACTACATTATTATTGTTATTTTATTTATGTCATCTTAGGTCCATTAGTTGTAATTGTACCTCCTATTCTCCTATATATACCAAGGACCTTTTCATTTGGAATCATCTTGCATTTGTAGATTTATGTGGTGTATAAGGAGGTTGCCCCCTTGAAGAGGCTTGTTATCTGAAATTCTCTCTTTTTAAAGGCGTCAAGAGTACTTATTCTGAGATTTTTTTTATGCTATTTTGATATCTGGTTCTTAACATTTGGTATCAGAGCTCAAGGTCTTAGGATTTGGCTGCTGCATCTAAGACACCTTGGAATTTTTTCTATAAATTTTTTTCTACGATGTTTCAGAAGGTACACCTTGGAGGATATTTATCATATGGATCAAGGTACATGGATTTCAAACTTTCAGCTCTTGAGGCTGTATACTTTCGAAGATATATCCTGTGTATCATAGGGTAATGGAATCATCCTGAATTTAGTCATCGCAATTTTTTTTCTATAGAATTTGTTTTGTGACATTTCAGACCCTGAAACTTGGAGGATATTCAGAGAAATTATCAAGGTATATGTGATAAAAATTTTAGCTTCTGGGTCATCCTACTTGTGTACATACACCCTATGTAAAATAGGGTATCTAACTAGTCATATTATCTAGTCTCAAATAGGTGTTCTAGGTAAAATAGTGATATCTTCTTCAGTGAGTATCCAAATTAAGTGAGACCAGTTGCATTGGACAATGGACAGTCTGTATTAGTTTTGGTGTTCTATTGGCATGCTTTACAAGTACACTCTCCTGTAAGGGACAAAAATCAACAAGGTGTAGGGAAATTACCATAACTTTCACTTGGCACATCCAATTTTGATCATACATGTGGCATTGCAGAGAAGACATATCAGAGAAATACAAAACAAAATTTTTAGACCCAAAAGGGATGAAATTTTGAATATACAACAGAAGAAAGATTGTCTAGTAGAACCACCATGAAATAAATGTTTAAAAATGATACTTGGCCAACATGACACCAAAAAATGGAACTTCTACACCAAATAATCCTTTAGACAATCCTACTTGGACTCTTGACGAAGGTGAAGAAATGTGCAGGGATATAAATGATTTACAAAAGAAAACAGTAACAAAAAATGAACTACAAGGGATGATGGATTCAAGTGAAGCTAAGTTGGAGGAAATAATGGATACTAATATGGGTGGTTAAAAAGGGATATCATGGAAGCATTGAAAAAATTCCTAATAGAGAGGCCACCTAAAAGTGAAAATGTATCCCATGAAATTCATGATGAGGACATACGGAAGATGAATCAAGACTGGAGAAACTCCAACTTTGGATTGAATAGAAACCACTTTCCTAAGATAGATATGAGGAAGTTTGATGGAAAGGATCCAATCACATGGATACTTCATATGGAGCAGTTATTTGATCTACATAATGTGCCACACACACAAAAGGTAAGAATTGCTTCTTTATATTTAGAACCCAATCAATTTGTGTAGTATTGATGGATTTGTTCTTGCAAATCACTTGTCACTTGGAAAATTTTCAAGGAAGAGATGATAGAACACTATGAGGATACTAGGAGAAATACATTCTTTAGCCAATTGATAAATCTCAAGAAAAAGGTTTCAGTTGCGGAGCACATTGAGAACTTCCAAAGATTAAATATAAGGTTAATGGATATTCTAGATGAGAAAATGATTGATGTATTCATAAGAACTTTAAAGGATAACATTTAACATGAGGTTCTCCTTTGGGGACCCAAATCATTGGAGAATGCATTCAGGGTGGCGATAAATGTTGAAAGTAAAAATATGGATATGGCCACTCGAAGGACCACTCCTAACATTTATCGAGAGAATAATGTCCATTCTTCTAAAACACCTCAACCTACAAGGTTGACACCTCAACAATTGGAGGAAAGAAAAGAAAAAGGTTTCTTCTTTAATTGTGACAACAAGTACAGTAAGGGACATAAGTGTGGTGAGAAGAAATTATTCTACATAGATTGTGAAGAGGAGGAAGATTAGGAACAAGAACAAGAACCATCTCGAGATGAAAATGTAGAAGACATTTCTTCTAAAGAGTTTACTCCCACGATATCATGTAATTCATTGGATGGAATTAGCACTCCTAAAACCCTCAAGATCAAAGGATATATCAAAAACAAAAAGGTTATAGTCCTAATTGATTCTAGTAGTAGTCATAATTTCATTCACTATAAGTTATCCAAATCTCTCAATTTCTTTATATATCCAACACCAAAGTATCAAGTAATGATTGCAAATGGAGGAATTATCAATTGCTCAGGAAAATTCCATAATATCAATCTTACTATGGGGGAATATGTAATGAATAGTCCAATGATTTATATTCCCATGGGTGGTGTTGATATCGTACTAGTAGTCCAATGGTTACAATCATTGGGAACAATGGATTTTTATTTTCAAGAACTTTTCATGAAATTTTCATTTGAAGGAAAGGAAATTAACTTAATGGGTATCACAGGGAAACCCAATAAGGTGATAAGCTCTAATGGCATGACAAAATTATTGAAAAGGGGGCATTAGGGTGTAATTGTACAACTATTCTCACTAGACTTTCAAACATATAAGTCATCTATTTCGTTAGATCTTCATGGGATTATTGATAAGAATTCCAAAGTATTTGAAGATATTCCCAGAGGTATTTCACCCACTCGAAATCATGATCATGATATTCAGTTAATTCCTGGGACTGTCCCTCCTAACATCAGGCCTTACATATACCCTTATGCCCAGAAGAGTGAAACTGAGCATATGGTTGAAGAAGTTTTAGAGGTTGGAATTATTAGACCTAGCCAAAGTTCTTACTCTACACCAATGTTAATGGTACTCAAGAAAGAGGGCTCATGGAGTATGTGTCCATATTATAGAGAGTTCAAAAAGATCACTATTAAAGATAAGTTTCCCAATCTTGTCATTGATGAATTGTTATATGAACTAAATGGAGTAATCTAGTTAACAAAGTTGAATCTATGTTCAGGGTATCATCAGATTAGAATGAAGGAATCAAATATCCCCAAAACAACATTCTAAACTCATGAAGGCCATTCTGAATTTTTGGTCATGCATTTTGTCTTTACGAATGCACCTTCCACATTCGAAGGGTTAACGAATTCCATTTTCAAGCCTTTCCTTCAAAAATTTTTGTTAGTATTTTTTTATGATATACTAATCTATAACAAGTCATGGGAGGATCATGTTCAACATGTTGACAAGGTACTACAACTACTAAAGGAGAAACAACTATATGCCAAACCATCCAAATTTTTCTTTGGGGTGAAGGAGGTAGAGTATTTGGGTGATATTGTATTTCATGAAGGTTTCAAGGTAGACCCTAACAAGATTAAGGCCATGATGGACTGGATGATTGCCAAAACATTGAAGAATATTAGAGGATTTTTTGGTTTGACAAGTTACTACCGCAAGTTTATTCGAAACTATGGAAGAATAGTAGCACCTTTAACAAAATTAACTAAGAATGATGCATTTTCATGGACCCTAGAGGAAACTCAAGATTTTGAACAACTTAAAGAGGTGATGTGAAAATATTATGTCTTGACCACACCAAACTTCACAAAAACCTTTATTGTGGAATGTGATGCCTCAGGAAATGGCATTGGTGTTGTTCTAATGCAAGAAGGAAGGTCCCTTGCTTTTGAAAGTTGGCCACTCAAGGGAAAGGAATCACACAAACCCATTTATGAGAAGGAAATGATGTAAATACTACAAACATTGAAGCAATGGAGCCCTTACCTAATAGGTAGGAACTTCAAGGTCAAAACAGATCATGATAGTATTAAATACTTCTTGGAACAAATAATATCTTCAGAAGAACAACAAAAATGGGTGACCAAGATGTTGGGTTATGATTTTGAAATCATCTACAAAAAAGGGAATAAAAATGTTGTGGCAGATGCACTCTCAAGAATAGATGAAGATGTTGAGACGTTTCTTTGTGCTATCTCGATCATCCAACCCAATTGGATAATATAACTGAGGGATGAATGGAAGAATGACGAAAATGTGTGGACTCTCATTCAATGGTTGCAACAGGATTCCAGTGCATTAGATACATTTACATGGAAAAATGATTCACTATGGTACAAAGATCGCTTATATTTATGTAATAACTCCCAACTAAAACAAAAGGTACTCTTGGAATTACACACCTCTCTAGTAGGAGGGCACTCAGGATTTTTGAAAACCTACCATATGGTCAAGAAGGATTTTTTTGGGGATGTCCTTAAAACTGATGTTCAAAGGTTTGTGGCGGAATTTTTGGTTTTCCAACAAAATAAGGTGGAAAAAATTAAGACCCCGGGTCTTTTACAACCATTATCCATCCCAAGTCAATGCTGGGAGGAGGTTTCCATGGATTTTATCACAGGGTTACTGAAGTCTGAAGGAAAGAGTGTCATCATGGTGATTTTTGATAGACTAACCACGTACACACACTTTTGTCCTCTCTCTCATCCTTTCAAAGCTAGTACAGTTTCCATCGCATTCATGGAGACAATTCAAAATCTACATGGAAGCCCAAACATTATTGTAAGTGATAGAGATCCCATCTTCACTGGACATTTTTGGACATAATTATTTTCTTGTTTGGGTACTAAATTGGCTCATGGCTCATCTTATCATCCTCAATCTGATGGAAAAACCAAAATACTGAACAAATTTCTAGAAGGCTACATTCATTTCTTTATCTCTAATAAACAAAAACAATGATTCAAGTGGTTACCCTTGGAAAAATGGTGGTATAACACTTCCTTTCATACTGCAACCAAAATGACACAATTTATGGCACTCTATGGATATCACCCACCTTCCATCACTTTTTCTCTAAAAGGAAAATCTAAGGTTCAAACAATGGAAGATCACATTGAACATCAACAACAAGTTTTCCAACTCTTAAAGTACAACCTGGCCATGGCACAGAATCACATGAAACAACAAGTAGATCAACATCGTAGTGAAAGAAGTTTTGAAGTAGGGGATTGGGTATTTTTAAGACTACATCCATACAAATAAATGTCCCTCAAGCAAGCTAAGAAGGATAATAAAATATCACCAAAGTATTATGGCCCTTATAAGGTGTTGCAAAATATTGGTACTATGGCACACAAATTGGAGTTGTATGCATCTTCGCGAGTACACCCACTTTTCCATGTTTCATGCTTAAATAAGGTTATAGGTGACAATATCCCAATTCAAACTATATTTCCATAACTTGAAGAGGAAGGAAAAATCATGTTGGAGCCTGAAGCTATCACTGACATAAGATTTTGCCAGTTGAGGGATAGATCCATTTCAGAATATCTCATTAAGTGGAGGAAACTACCTGCTAAATATTTCACTTGGGAAGATGGGTATTTTATACATAAGGATCCATAATTACTCAAGCGATGTGGACAAAAATTGTGTGAAGGAGAGGGTCATGTTAAGACCTAAATAGTGGCACATTACCCCTTAATTGGAGCATATTAAATTAGTATTTTTATTTTATTTATGTCGGCTTGGGTCCATTAGTTGTAATTGTACCTTCTAGTCTCCTATATATACCAAGGAGACCTTTTCATTTGGAATCATCTTGAATTTTTAAATTTATCTGGTGTATAAAGAGGTTTACCCCTCGAAGAGGCTTATTATCTGGAATTCTCTCTTTTTCAAGACGTTGAGTACTTATTCTGAGGTTTTTTTTATGCTACTTTGATATATGGTTCTTAACAATGTATGTTTTAATTATGGGTAGGGGTAAATAGATACCTGAAGTATGGTCCAAATTCAAGGACAATTTTGCAACTCATTTATCATTAAAACCCACATGCATGATCAAACTTGACTATATCATTGATTATTGGGCTTGGATCACCTTATCTTTCACATACTTGAACAATCTTATTTATTAGGGTAGTCACAATAATCTTTGATTATGAAAATATGATCAATCCATCGCCTCCTATTTAATATGAGAAAGAATATTATCACGCGGATGTATGCAAGGAAATTACTAAGATTAATGTTATATATAATGAGAGAATGGACAATTTTGTAATCGCATGTGTACTTTCACCTTCTTTGACTTTGTAAATAAGCTTTATGTTTGGATGTCCCAACAAAAAACTATCAGCGTGTTTCTACTTTTATGCTAGGAGTTTGAGATAACCATATATAGAATTTGTGATTGGTTTTATATCCCCTTCTTGTTTGTGTAAGTTTTTTTTTAATATTATCTATTGTGATGAGATTGTTTTGGTTTGATTAATCACTAATGGATAATAAAAATAATAATTGATAATTGTTGATGGTTGTCTCGAAGATTCATTGGTTTTTCCTAGAATGTGTAGTGCTTATTATACTAATTCAACTAAAACTAATGAGTTTTCATTTTTGGATCTGTTGTGTTTGTAATAAGTTATGAGCTTTTTAGTCTAGGATCCTTTGTGGCTGGAGCAGATTTTGAGCAAAGCTACATTGCAAGTGCAATATTTTTTTTTATATAAATATTTTTTTTTGCGAATTTTCATTTTGGAACTAAAACTAAGTAAAATATTGAAATATATGTCCAAAATAATGACAATGTTTTTCTTTTTCCATAAGAATTTTAACATTAAATTTCACAACTAGAAACATATCAACATACTACTTTCTTGGGAAAACATAACAAGGTTGCACACATGCATTTTCTTCATAAGAGTCCTTTCACTCAAATATCTAATTTCATCTCTCATGTAATATATCCAACAATTAATTGTAAAGGAGTTTTCCTAGTTATACCCCTTTCTCTTGATTTTCACTTAGATTTACAATACTAATGAATTCAAATAATTACATAGGTTAGCTTCCTATCCCATACTTTTTTCTCATACAAAGTTTGAATACTAAGGCACATAATAATATAATCAAATATAAACAACAACAATATTTAAATATTCAATTATAAATTTTGGAATTTTAAATGTGTCTAATCAAAATGTTGGAAATGTTTCTCAACATTGACATAGTTAAAAATCCTAAATTTTCTTCTTGAATTATCATGAAGTATGAAAATACACATCCTCAAATACTTAACTATTTATATCATTTTATTATCAAATCACTTCTCATAATGAATTGAATATTCTATTCATCAAACGTAATTAGAACATATATTGCATCGATTGATCGGTCACTAACATCCAGACTTGGATTAGAATTCCAACCCGTGTTTGAGTGGTTAATAGATTATTCACATAGACACAAACCCAAGGTTAACGTTTACTAATATTCAAATATGAGTTGTTAAAACATTCATCTCAGAGCCAAATCTTAGTTTAAACAATTCAACATACACTTCATACCTAGGCTAGAATCACCAACTTCATGATTGACAAAATTTGAAAAACATATTTCTAACAAGCCATACATAACTAATAGGTTTGAGGAACTTAAATATCAGATCACATATTATGGGTGAGTGCAAGCTAATGATGGTCTCTCATGATGCGTTATCGGCAATGCAAACCTAGAAAAACATTAGTGTGTTAACTTGAAGGGATTATTCAAGGTACTTTTACAATGAAATTGAATATGGTGTAACGAGATGAAACGTAGAAAATTGAATTAGATTTCCAAATATACAACTTTTATTCATAGACATTGTGAATAACTAGGTCAAATTTGATTTTTTCTAAAAGTTGTATCTTATTTTTCCTACAAAATATAATGTATATATTTTCGTTTGTGCATGTGTTGAGTGTCTTAATAATGGAATTTCTTTCCAAAAACTTGTATACCTGTAGAGAACCCGTTTTTCTTGTGTCGTGTATTTTTTGGAAATTTTTAATATTAATTTTATACTTTTTTAAAATTATCAAAGTCAACATATGCCTAAAATTACCATGTCTTTTGTTCGTGCAGGCTAAAAGGGTCTTGAAATGATCAATTTGTTTTATTTGTTTTTAGATCGTAAGTATTGATCTCATCTTGTGTCGCATATAACTCATTTTGATAATCATGGATGATTTTAGGGGCTAAATTTCACTCATGGGCTAATTTTCCATGGTTTTTCCAAAAACGAGATTCGCTATTTTAAAAATGATTCGCCCAAATTCTATAGGATAAAATTATTTTACCTTAAAAATCACCAAAATTTTATAAAAAACCATATAAAATCCTTAGAAATTTGAATTTTTTTACAAAAATATCGTCAAACATTTATAGTTGGCATATGAAGGATTACTAAGATTCGCTAAGGTTTCTACATTTTAAAATAAATTTCTATACTTAAAATCATCCTTGTTGGTAATGGTTAAGCCAAGAAAAAATTATAGGATAAATAAGAGAGGTATGCATTCTAGGATTTTGATACATGTGAAGACAGAAATAGATTAAAAATAGTAAACAATAATAATTAAAAAAAAATTTATATAAATATGCATAGTTGACTCGATCTCTGTCTATAATTTCGTCAACAACTGAATTTTTTATCCTATAGAAAAATAATGTAAAAGAAAGATATATAGAGGGGTATTCACAAAAATGGAGGTTTTTATGAATTTGCAGACCGAACCACTAGGTTTTTCATCTTGAACCTAAGTCTGAGCCAACAAAGTCAACATACACCTTGTCAATCCCACCCAAAAAAAGTGAATTCAAATAAGCACACATACGCTACAAGAATGTGTGTGCGCTCCTCTTTGTCTTGATCTCTCCCCCTCTCACACTCTCATGCACTCTCTCTCTCCCCCATCATCCCTCTCCTTCTCCCTCCCCTCCCCCCGTGCTACTATATGTCCTCTATCTCTCCTACATCTACCCCTCTCTCCTACATTTACCTCTTCCTCTACCCCCTCTTTATTTCCCTCTCTCTCCCTCTCACACTCTCTATTTCCTTACTATGCCTTTCTCTCTCTCCCTCTCACATACACTTTCTACCCCCCTAAATGTATTCCTCTCTCTCCCTCCTACACTCTAACACACTCACTCTCTACCTCCCTCCTTTGT
>JZKD02S2048714.1:221338-235633 GCA_000966675.3 Picea glauca
AATCTCACTCCATCGACATCAACACCTTATCTGGAGCAGAGATTAGAGATTATTTAGCACCCTGGACTCTGCATGCCTCAATGGCAGATGTCTTTGCTAACAACCCTGGGAATACCCCAATGTCTCTTGGTTGATAGATCCTGCAGGTGACTTGACACCAAAACCTCTATTCGTACCTGTTAGGATGTGCTGTAGGTACATGATTTCAATGATATTTTTCAGGACAAGAACAAAAGCCAGGTTCAGGGGTCATCATTAGATAATCTGCTGTTATACACAGGAAGTTTTTCTCATAACAATATTATTTGTTCAATTTTTTCTGCAGATTCCTAAGTGTTCCATTAGTACCAGTCAGTACCAGCACAGAGTTCATTAGTTACAGGTTCATCAGAAATACCAGAGTAATTACAATTTTCGCGCCCTTCAGATCCAGACTTGACTTCAAAAGAAAAATTCCACAGCAAGACTTGCATAATAATGGGGATAGGTAATTTAACTCAGGTATGATTAGTTCATATTGATTTACTGCATTAATTTACATATTAATAGTTTTAACTAAAGATGCCTTGTTTACCCATAATGTTTAATCATAACCATGACCTGTACCTAACGAACCAACCCACCTCAATATTTCATAACATGAAAATGAACAACATTACCGAAACTGAGTTCGACATGACTCGTAAATGATAACTCTGCACCCTTGTACGACTCCCATCATTTTCGGACACCCTATCTATCTCCACGACTATTCAAATATTCTCATATGATTTTCCTCCCGACTATTCCCTTCATCACATTCCCTTCCTTCATCGCCCTCATCCAACTTTCGCTGCTCGCCTATAGACTTCCCCTGTGATATCAAGTGGAACATGGTAGCCAATCGCCATGAACCAGAGACATACGCAGACTTGGAGGCCCTTCCGGAGTATGCGGCAACCTGAGATATTTTTAAGCAAGCAGGGTGGGAGCCATTTTTGAAGAAGTTCGATGGATATAACGATGCAATCACACTCCAGTTTTCTCTTCATTTTGAGGGTGGGGTCACCAAAGTGGGCGAACTCGAGTTCGAAGTCACATAGAAGTTCATTTCAGAGGCAATTCAATTGCCCACCACAGGTCAGAGATGGACAAAGGGACAACCGGTTGATAAAAATATTTGTACGCATCTTTTGAAACCTCAGTACCGGGGAACACAGTGGTCCGAGGGAACATCGCGATCTTGGATGGAACCACAGTGAGATTTCGGACATGCTAAGGCTGAGGCTGCAACCTTAGAAGACTTGAGCCTAGTCTCTATTGAGTACAAAAGGCATGATCCTCAGAGAGTTGTAAGCGCCCATTTGGGAAATTGTGGATTAAAGAGGTTTGAACACGAATGCTCACCCGAGGATGATGTTTTCCAAGGGGCGAGGTCCTATTCAGAAGTACAATTCCAAATCAGATCTCTAGCACCCGAAGACAGGGCATCTGTTTTAAAATTTCAGGAGCATAGGAAAATATGTCTTCCCGTGGTGTTAGGAGGTTTGGGACTTTCCAAGGATAAAGAGAAGGAGGCTGAAATATCTGAGGGCCAAACTTCTAACACCGAAAAATGTCAGGAAGGACAATAGCAGAAGAATCCCTAACAGGAGAAGAGTCTCGAGTAGGAAAAGGATCCAGAACAGGGGAAGAGTCTCGAGTAGGAGAAGAGTCTCGAGCAGGGGAAGAATCCTGAAACAGAAAAAGGGACAACTGACCCACCCAAGGAACATGGTCCAGAGGTGGAAGTGAAAAACACCGACCCACCCGAAACTCAGAATCCAGAGACAGGGACAGAGACGAAGACCCTCGATCCTCCGAAAGTGTAGGACTCACTCGTCACACTAGGAAAGGCGACGAAGCAGATCGGAAAACCCATCACCTCTGTCACACCCTTGCAGTCAGCACAGGGAGGCATAAACGAGGGATGGATTTTTGGTGAAGAACTAAGACCTATAAGGGCAGAAGAACTCCCCCTAATGAGTTCTTTTTTGACAGAAAAAGAAAAGTTGTAGTTAAGCGGGAATTTTATCAAGAAGGAGAAGCCACTGTTAAAAAGTTCAAAGTAATGACCGATGGGATGAACAAAAGGAAAGATGAATTTGCCATGGAGATTGCAGGGACGCTGGGAGTGTACACGACGACAAATCAATTCTCAGTCGGGGCGTTAAAGAATCAGCTCAAAGAAAAGAATCGACTGATCAAGACTCTTGAAGCCCGAGTAACTTCGGCTGCGGAAGACGCTAAGAGTCAAGCGAGTGGGGCAATAGAGCTGGCCCAATTGGCCGATAAGAAAGAAATCGAAGTCCTCAAAACCAAGTTGGAACAAGCAAATTCGGTGATCCGAGATGGTCGGGTGCATTCGGGCCAGCAGAGGGATATCATCGCACGATTACAGACTCAATCCGAGGTCGCAAAAAGCCAGGTGATTGACATCGATATTGTTAAATCCCGAGTAATCGACATTCGGAGCAGGATTTCTTCTACTCAACAGAGTCTGCTAAACAAAATAGGGGAATTTCGAAAAGATTGCTTGTTAATAAATCAGATTTCTGAGAATTTGATTATCAAGGAAAGAAACGCAGAAGTTGCTCGGGTCATCTTCCAAGAAGCAGTCATAGCTACCAACAATAGATTTTCAGCAGGGACCCCCGGGCTCTCCATTGCCGAACAGACTAGAGGTAATATTTTGTTAAAAAATTGGGAGCATGATATTACTTTAAGCAAGGAGCACGCACAAAAAGTGACGAATTCACTAGAAGAAACCTTCAAAGTCATAAATGGTGAGCTGTTAGGGATGAAGAGTGGAGGAGACACAGAGACGCTAAGGCAGATGAATATGGAGCGGATTTCCCTCGACATGAAGGAGAAAAATGAGAGAAATTTGACGGAAATCTCTAAGATGAACAGGGCAGACCTGGCTCAAATTGATGAGCATCTAATTCAACCCAGCACACAACTCGGAGCCCTTGATATTGTTGATGCATATATGCGGAATAAACTTCCACAATTAGCTCGAGAATGCTATTTTTCCGAAGCCATTTGTCAAGCAGAGTCGTCACAGCTTGTGTCCCAATTCGTGGAAAAATGTAGGATATGCACTGAGTCTATGCAAAGACAAGCATCTGGCACTTCTTGAAAACAGAGTAGAAGAGATGGAGTGATTTCTCTTCTAACAGCTGCCAAATGGAACCGCCACAACTTGTATCCAGTTTTATGGACAGATGTATCATATGCACCGAGTCACATAAAGGAAGCTCCTGGCACTTTTTCAAAATAGAGTATGAAAGGGCAAATTTGTATAAATAGAGGAGAAAAAGAAGAACAAGGGGGGACTTTTTGGGATCAAATTGTAATAGAGTTTTTTGCATGAAGGAATTTAATACAAGCAAATTTGGGGATTCCTAATTCCGTCATGACTGTGTTGCAAGTTTGTTTCGTTATGTTATTTGTTTCTTTTCATTTTGCTCTACAAAATTGATGTGTATCACTATAATTTAGTACGACCACTACTGTAGTGAAAGGGATTTTATCTTTCTGTAATTGTCTCTTGTCTTTCCTCTGCACCAGCTTTAGCGGGTGTAAGACCAATTTGCATTTACAGAATCATGTATTTATTTACACTATATCAATTATGTTTGTGTTAGTTTCTTCTTCTATGTATGTGCGAGTTTCCTATTGACAGGAACCTTACGTTGTCTTCAGCTAAACGTTTTTCTCTCATCCCACATCTTTTTATTGAAAATAACACAGTTACGTGAAAGGGCCTTCAGTTTGCGTTTTTATTTCATTCTTCATGCAAAGGTTTCTCTTCACCTTGACCGAATTGAATAGCGTTGAAATCTCTCGTTAAATCATTTCATACTTGTACTGTTCCTTAATGACTGTCCCCACAGCAATTCAACCAAATATTCAACCCAGGTTAGCTAATCAAATACATATCACTTTAAATATTTTTGACACAATTCTTAAAACTGCGAACACCCGGGAGGAATTGGAACGTTCATGGGCAACCATTGAACAAGATATTACTACCCAGGAACAGTTGGAAGCTAGACAGCGAGAACGTAGAAACCTTCATTAGTTTCCTACACCGAAGGTGACTTTATCTTCGTATTCATCTTTTATATACTTTCGGATGCCTTGACACTGTATTTTAAGCCTTAGTACAGACTCAGGAACAACAGAAGGCTTGCTACACTCCATGGTATGGAAACAATGAATATTACACCAATGATTTTCCATTAGGAAATGAAGGAATCCATATTATGTAGAATATTTAATCAATTCTTAGTGAGTGAATGGTTTCTTCCAACATCAAAATACATTTTGAGTATTTGAAAAGCATTATTATCCTCTTCATTGACAAAAGTGTAGCATTTCTATGGTAACTTTGAAAATTACAAAGTGAAAATTTTTATTTGAGCATATCTCACAAACTGGGAAATGGATTCTTGTGATTTTTAGACATAAAATGCATAATATTATGATGAAAAAACCTAGTAAGTTTCATCCCAATCCAATGCATGGTTTTCGATAAAATGGGCATCATCAACTATACCCAATTTGTCTTTTTCGCAAAATCCGTGATGTGGGTATTTCTGATTTTTGGTGTGGCGAAGATTTGGAATAGTGAAAATATTCCTTCACAATTTCTCACAAACCCAGTTCATAAATTTTGATAAATTATGCATCGTCACCTACACTCAATTTATCTTTTTCTCGAAATATGTGATGTGGGTATCTTTGATATTTGGTATGGAGAAGCATCAAAATAGTAGAAATATTCTTGCAAAATTGCTCACCAACCTAGTTCATATTTTTTGAGATATTAAGCATCATCACCTTCATCCATTTTACTTATATCTCGATATTCATGCATAAGATGGATTTGATGTTTGGTGTGGAGAAGCATTGGAATAGTAAAAATCTTCTTGAATTTTTTTGCCGAAACCCAGTTCATATTTTATGAGAAAACGACTTAAGAAGTTTGATGCAACTCTGAGCAATGATAGTGCTACAAATACGAACAATGCTACAACTCTGAACAATGACGGTGTTGCAACTCTGAACGGTGATGAAACTCCGAAAAATGAAGGTGTTGCAACTCCAAACAGTGTTGCAACTCTGAACAGTGCCAGTGCTACAACTATGAACAATGTTGCAACTCTGAACAGTGACAGTGTTGCAACTTTGAACAATGTTGTAAATCCAAACAGTGGTAGTGTTGCAACTCTGAACAGTGTTGCAACTTGTTTCAACTTGCTGCAACTTTCCTCTACTCATTCACTATATGCACCATGACCTCCTTGGACCTATTGTAAATTGTTGTAACTCCAATGAATTGCTACAAAAATTTATTTTTGGAAGCCATTGTTTGAAACGTTTTAGGGTGTTATTGGGAGAGAAGTGTATATTCTATCAACATCATCATTTGGGGAAAACATAATTATTTTGGGTACCATGCATTGAAGAATGGAAGAAACATTCAGCTTGGTATTGGTTTGAGTGAGGACATGCAACATTGTCAGTTTGGGGAAGATGTTGGGCCATGCATATGTTACCATTATTATAATTTACAGACATCCATTCCATTTGTTTTACTTTCTCTTGTTGCTCCTCCATCACTCCATTTACCACAATTTCTCGTAGAATTTCACATTATGCTTAATTATGCTTTAGTGGTTAATAATGATTATTTTCCTTCATTTTTAATAGATTAAAGATTATTATGCATAATTTTACTGATGACAGTTTATGAGAAAATTTCAAGTGGCAACGTTCTTGTATTTTCTATAACTTATTGAGTAAAAACACTGATGGTTCCAACCTCCAAGGTTTTCATACTAGCATATCGTCGCGTGGAAATATAGAGCATGGTTGTTTCTCATTGCTGCTACTCTAAGGTGTTGCTACTCCAAGAAGTTGTTCCGGGGATGCTACTAGTCCACACCATGCTGCTACTCCAAGGTGTTGCTACTCCAAGAAGTTGTTCCGGTGATGTTGTTGATTACTCACGATGCCATTAATCTGGGATGTTGATATTCTAGAAACCAACATGATAGTAACCGCTGACATGGAAGCTCCATCTCGTGGTCAAATGTTTTCATTCAAACATGTGGAAGATAAGAAGAGACATTTTTTCGTTGCAATTTATGAGCATATGAGAATGAATCTCCAAAATTCTAGACATGGGTTTTTCTCATAAGGGAACAAATTGAGTTCCACATGGGACATTTTCCAAATTAAGCCATGGATTGATAGATATGGCCAGTTTTCTAAAGGTGTAATTTACATATTTACTATTGTGATTGGTTTCCTAAACTCAACAATTTGTTTGAGCGACCCAGAGATTTGGGAATTGGATTTTATCATTCTTTCACTAGCTTTATATATAAATAAGATCTTCAATCAAGAGAAGAGTTACTCATTATGTTTGTATAGAATAGATCCATCCATTATTTTGTAATTCTTGAACTCTAATTAATAAAAGTTGTTGATCATATATATTAGTAATCTAGTTAATTTTTCATTTTTCTATTAGTTTGTTGTTACATATTAATTTCATTTTCTGCTACAAAGTGTTTGATATTTCATTTGTTTTTGTTGTTGATACACAATTTGCAATCACTTATAAACTTGTCACCTCGAATTCTAGAGACTAGTAATTTTGATTTCTAAAAGCAAATTCAATTCCCGCTTATATATTAATTGAGTGATTTAATTTATGTTATGTGAAGAGTGAGTGAATTAGATTAAGTTTCCATTCATACAAGCATACTCTAGTTCCAATTCTGCAAGAGTGATTTGAGTTTCTACAAGAGGTGTGAATCTAGTTATGAGTTTAATTTCATTTTATGCAAGTGTGATTTAATTTGGAATTCCAACAAGTGTGAGAGTGATTTTATTTCAAGATGTGTGTTTCATTTCAGTCTACAATGAGTATTTGATTTCCATGATTAGATAACAATGTTAGTTGGAACTTGTTTCCTACATATACTTTGCATGATGACTTTGAAACAACAAGACTTTCTCTGGTTGGCAATTAATGTATTGGGTAATTGAGTTGTTCTAATTATGAAATTAAATACACCAACAAGTACTCTATCAAAAAACTCATGCCATCATGATAAGGTTTATGTGAGAGCTCTCATTTAAAAAAAAACTATCATATTCTCTCATCATCTCTCATACCTTCCCAAGAGAGGAAAACCCCATTAATGGAAATACTATTGTCGTGATGTTTTCCCTATAATCCACCTCTTGATACTTCTCTATATGAATCCAATTCACCTAGGGGACCATTTTAAACAATTAAATTTGATGCGAGCATATCATATTCTATGTTGCATGTCCAAAGTTAAATTTCATCATGGTTTAACTTTCAATTGGGTAATATGTGTTCTTAATTGATTTGATTAGGTTGATTCATTTGTCAACTTTTCAAGTTGATGTCAAAGGTGGAATGTTGAATATAAACTTATCAAATGACCAAGTTGAGTCAAATACAACATGGTTATCACGTTAACTTATCAATGACATTAGCTTGGGACAAATTAGAGGGATTATTCTCACTTATGTTATAATTATGAGGTGAATATATGATAAAAAAACAGTGCATGGCCTTGGTCAAAGTCTTTTGAATGAATTGATATTAACAATAAATATAATAGTGAGGTACTAATTGCTAAGAAATTGAGAACTTCAAGACTTGATTAATGGAAGTAAAAAATATACTTTTACTTTACATAGAAGTCAAATATACTAATATTTTCAATGGTGGTTTGTCCAGTCAGGGAAAGCATATAGTTAATATAGACCCCGCTAGCCACATGCTAGTGCATGTTATCACACTTATAGATGTGCACTAGTGCACACAAGCACAACAATGCAAATATTGGGCAAATTTAGAAAAATAGAGACCCCCCACTCATGGTGACTTATCTTAAGCTAACATAATTTAATGTAATGATAAATTTGGATATGTTATCATAATCATGATAAGTGGAAGTTAGTTCAATATTTTTTTACCCTTGAGAGAAATATATTCCCTCACTTGCTCATGTATTAAGCATTCTAAGTGAGTACATCAGTTCCTTACCAGACCCTCTATAGAATCCCCTCCTCTTCCTTGGTTTTTCAAATAGAGGATGGTTGTAACCGTCAGCTAGAATATCGGATGGCAACCACAAGGAACTATATCTATATATATATCTACACACACACACACATATGGGAATTTGAGAGCCATGCAGGAGAATTACATGTATATTATTTGGAGGAGGGGTGAGGATGAGTTAGTGAAGTCCATGTTCAGTTCAAATGAGGAATTAATAACATAATGGAAAGAATCAAAAGGGTCAGAATCAGGGCAAGGAATGGAGACAAGTCTAGGAGAAACATCTCCATTCCTAATAATCCCATCCTTATCCAATCCTATTAAGATGAAGGTCACTCATAAATAATGGGATTCAATTGTAACATTAGATAGACTAAACATTTTACCCACTACAAGTTTGAGAGAAAGTCACAACAAAGTTAAGTCAAATAAGAGGGAAGGCATATGGGTAGTAGACTAAGCTAGATAGAAAAATTGTCAAAGATCTCAAGTGGATGGAAGTAAATAGTTGTATATGTAAATAAGATGCATGACAGGTTGGAGGAAATGCATAGGATATAGAAGAGGTGTATCCAAAACCCCAATCTCAGTGCACATTAGAGAATGTCCTTTTAGTCGAATAAAAGGGAGTATGTCACATTAGGAACTCCAATGAACCTATAATTTGGTGGAAGGAAAGGATGGTGGAGGAGCCCTATGGTAGAACCATATCCAAGGAAACATCTTAGGATTTGAACCCCTCAGTATAAAAGTGTTATAAGGAGTGTTATGAGAGAATAAATGCCCTCATGAAGAGGTTATATTCCCATGAGAGAAAGAGGGTTATGAGATAAGAAATGCCCTCATGAGAGAAATAAAGTCCTTCACTTTCCCACGTATTAAGCATTCTAAGTGAGTACATTAGTTCCTTACTATGCCCTCAACAAAATTCCCTTTTGTTCCTTTGTTTTTAAAAAAGAGTATGGTTGTAACCATCAACTAGAGTACCAAATGGCAATCCCAAGGGACTATATCTATCTACACACACACACACACATGGGATTTCAAGAGACATATAGGAGGAGTACTTGTGGATTATTTGGAGGAGGGTGAGTAGGAATTAGTGAAGTCCATCTTCAGGTCAAGCGAGGAGTTAATGACATAATGGAAAGAGTCAAAAGGTTTAGAATCAAGGCTGAGAATGGAGGAAAGTCCAGGGAAAAAGTATCGACACCTAATAATCGCATCCTTCTCTAATCCTATTAGGATGAAGGTCACTTCTAAAGAATGGGAGTTACTTGTAACATTAGACAAACTAAACCTTTTACCGACTACAAGTTTAAGTGAAAGTCACATCAAAGTTAATTCAAATAAGGGGAAAGGCATATGAGGAGCATACTAAGCTATATAGAAAAAATATTGAATCTCTCAAGTTGATGGAAGTACATAGCTGTAAAGGTAGATAAGATGCAGGAAAGGTTGGAGGAAATGCATAGGATCTAGAAGAGGTGATTCTATCAAAAACCCCACTCTTAATGCACATTAGAGAATGTCATTTAAATCCCTAAGGGATTCTATGACATTAGGAACCCCATCGAACCTATAAATTGGTGTAAGGAAAGGATGGTGGAGGAGCACTATGGTAGAACCATATCCAAGGAAAAATCTTAGAATTTGATCCCCTTAGTCTAAAAGTGTTAGAAGGAGGGTTATGAGAGAAGAAAGTCCCTCATGTAAAGGTTATATTGGAAATTAGAAGAAATAAGTTCACGAGGATTAAATAAGACAAGATTACATTGGTACCGAGTAAAGAAATAAGCATGGGGGAGGTCTTGCAACTGAGTGAAATAGTACTTACCAAAGGTTTTATAGCATGGTGATATTTAAAAAAATCATGTATCATTGGATGGAGAGAGTGTGGAATATGAAACTTGGTTATATGCCAAAACATCACATTCTAACCAAAGGATGGTTAGATTTTAAATTATGGACAAGAGACGAGACAAGAAAAATAATCCAAGAGAAATGATATTAGGGTTCTTCTATGTTGGTACTAAAAACATAGTCACCCTATTTCAACTTGAGGAAGCAAAGAAAGACTTCAGAACCAATATGGCTCAAAATAGCAAGAACGCCTTTAGAATTATGGAATGTAAGGTATTGAAAATGATGGGAAATAGCTTGGGGACTTTTATAAAATTTGATGGAAGTTCTTTGTCAAACCAATACAAGGTAGTAGAAGGGATTTTGGTGGAAATGGATTTGAGAAACGATTTACCAGACCTCATAGAGATAGTGATACTGAAATTTAACCTGGAATTTAACATGGATTAAACCCTCTGGAAATTTAATCCTCTATAACCCATGGCACACTTCAAAATGACAAATTGGAAAAGGATAGAGTGAGAAAAACTTATCGATCCGGAAGTCATTATTGGTCTAGTTGGTTTCTATGTCGCTCTCTATCTCTATGGATCCTTGGTGGGGTTAGCGTGTCTCTTGTCGCAACTCTCTATCTTTGTGGCAGGTCTTTATCTTTCTTTGTGGATCGTTTGGCAGGGTCAATGGTTTAGTTTGAGTGTCGTGGGTTTTGTTTATAGTCGAATGGGGTCGAATACCATGCACATGTTTTAAATATGTTATATATGTAACATATATGTAACATATATATAACATATATATGTTATATATATGTTTACAATATATATGTAACATATATATGTTATATATATATTTACAATATATAACTATTATATATTATAAAATATTTTTTATATTATATATTATATTATATGTTGTATGTATATATTATATAATATATAGTATGTCTTCATGATATCGGCAAGTGCATCCTAGTAGACATCAATCTGCAGCTAAACACCCAGGGTAAAGACAACATCCTCAATCTCAAACAAAAGATTAGGGACACAAACATTTGTGTGTAGCATAAAACTAGTCCAAGAATTAGAACATGTCACAATTTCAAATCCATAGGGGGGTAGAGTATGTATAACCCTGTAGACTTTAGCAGTCACAAAGATTGGCAGAGAGGGTTCCTTGTCCCGTAGACAGGGGGTTCTTATACACTCATTTGGTGTATGTCTTGGCCCTGACCTTAAAATTAGATTATTATTATTATTAGTAGTAGTAGTAGTAGTAGTAGTAGTAGTAGTAGTATTGATGGTAGTCATGTGGTTTGGAAGTTGGTTCTTGGTTGCATCAATTATATATGTGAGGGACTTGATTGTTAGTTTTATGTCATTCATGATATATTCCATGGATAACATGTTTCTAATGTGAATCATGGTATCATGAGGACCACTTTAAGGGTTACTAGGGAAGTATACCAACATGTTGATTGACATTGCAAGAGGATGTTGTTGAGATAGGTTGTCCATAAGGGTTGGTTTTAATCTAGGCCCATGGGATCCTCTTGAAGGGTTACCCAGGAGGTATATTGACACAATCAACATTCCGAGAGGATTCTCTTGAGATAGGTCTCAAATAATGGTATTGTCCAACCAAGTACTCTTTTCTTTTATTTTATTTTGCAAAGTATTTACTCCCACTTCAGTATTATTATATTGATGAAATTCTTAATTCTTGGTATTCCAAATTATGTAAGGATTTAAATATTATGATACATAGGTTATGGTCTTATGTGGAACTAAAAGAAAAGGAGTTTTAGGAAATATATATCTCCGATAGTACTTGTGTGGATGAATTTAAGGAAGGAAATTTATTTTAAAATGAAGAAACCTTAGTGAATCTTACTAATCCTTCATATGCCAACTATAAAATGTTTGGCAATATTTTTGTAAAAATATTCAAATTTCTAGGGATTTTATATAGTTTGTATAACATTTTGGCAATTTTTAAAGTAAAATAATTTTATCTTATAGAATTTGGGCGAATCGTTTTTAGAATAATGAATCGTTTTTTGGAAAAACCATGAAAAATTAGCCCATGAGCGAAATTTAGCCCCTAAAATCGTCATTGTACTTGACATATCAACCCTTCATACTCATTGATCATATTAACCGCTATTGACCACGGTTGACCACTAATGACCTTATTAACCATACTTAACCATAGTTTATCATGGTTGATGAAAAATATCATTGAAAATCACTTATCTAGTGACCCACTCACCCACAAAATCCTAAACCATATTGGCCTATGTTTACAAATGTAGACTTCTAGCCAACATTGGTCCCTTCTCAAAACTAGGTCCACCTATCCCTAACCCATTCACTGACCCATCAACCACCTGAGCCACTAAGCTCACAACCCACTAATCTAAGTAAATCATTAATCCTTGAACATAATTAATCATATCCATTGTCATTGGCCATTAATAACCATATTGACTATGATGTCTAAGACCCTTATGACCTTTTTGACCCTATTTTGATCCATAATATGCCATATTAACACTAATACCTAAAACCCCTATGAATGAGTCTTTGAACCTAAGAATTTGACAGTATAAAATCTTGATCACTATAACCAACTTGTACATAGTATACCCAACAATCTCCATTAACCTTGAATTAAATGGTTTCCCTTAACACAATCACTCCCTCACACATTATGAACTAAAAAATGTTAACCCCTAAGGAATTATGTCATTGAAAGCACTAACCCCTTAATCCATATTGAATCTTAAGACACATGAAACCTAATGCAATAACCCCTTAATACCTTATGACCAAAAATACACTAAGCCACTAATATGCTATGGCCACTAATAATTATGGTCATGGACATTTTGTACCCCTTAATCCCTATGAACCTTGACATGGATAACCCTTGAAACAATAACCCCCTTTCATATAGAAACCATTAATACATGAACCCCCTAATGAACTATAATCCAAAACACACTAGCACCCTATAAATGCATTAACCCCTTAAGACAGTATGATCTCAAACACACTAACCCTCTCATACACCGACACCTCAATACATTATTACTTTTAACACATTAACCCCCTAATAGAATTTAATCATTGGTACCTTTGATCCTTGATGCAATAACCCCCTAATAATTATGAATTTGAACACAATGAATCCCTTTTATATGATAACCCCCAATCACTATCAACTTGAACATGGTATACCCTCTTATCCCTATTAATCTCGAAACAATCAACCCTAGTAAACATAGTGTGACCTCAAACACACTAAAAAATGAAAACATTATGGTTCTAAACATAGTAACATCATAATAGATTGACCCTACTAATACACTATGACTCTTAACCCCTATAACCCTTGATCTTTTAATTTACCCTTTTTATTTATTTCAATTTTATTATAATTCATTTAGAAAAGTATGATGTTAATTAATATGTCATATATGGTCAAGAATATCTTTGAAATTAAAGTATCATGCCATGGTATAAAATAATGATCATTATAACCCCCCTTGGACATAGTAAACCCCCCAATCTCCATGAACCTTGACTTAAATGGTCTCCCCTAACCCAGTCACTCCCTCACACATTATGAACCAAACAATCATGTTAACCCCTAACGCATTGTGGAAACTAACCACTAATAAAATAATATGCTATGACCACTAATTATTATGGTCTTGGACATTGTGTACCCCCTAATCCCTATGAACCTTAACATGGATAACCCTTGAAACAATCAAACCCTTGCATATAGAAACTGTGAATACATGGACCCCCTAGTAAAATTTACTCCCAAACACACTAGCCCCCTATAAATGCATTAACCCATTAAGACATTATGATCTCAAACACACTAACCATCTCATACACCGACCCCTTAATACATTATTACTTTGAACACACTAACCCCCTAATAAAATTTGACCATTGATCCCTTTGATCCTTGATGCAATCACCCCCTAATAATTATGACTTTGAACACAATGAATCCCTATTATATGATAACCCCCAATCACTATCAACTTGAACATGGTATACCCTCTGATCCCTATCACTCTCGAAACAATCACCCCTAGTGAACATATTGTGACTTCAAACACACTAAAAAATCAAAACATTATGGTTCTGAACATAGTAACTGCAAGATACCAGATATATAAAATATGCAGAACATAAATAAAATGCTAGAAATGGCAGAATAACAGTAAAATATCCAGCATAATCTTCACAATACACATAAATGATATATGAAAT
>JZKD02S2048714.1:258587-273551 GCA_000966675.3 Picea glauca
GGTATAACACTTCCTTTCATACTGCAACAAAAATGACACCATTTATGGCACTTTATGGATACCACCCTCCTTCCTTCACTTCTTCTCTAAAAGAAAAATCTAAGGTTCAAGCAGTCGAAGATCACATCGAGAATCAACAACAAGTTCTCCAAATCTTAAAGGATAACCTGACCATGGCACAAAATGATGCAGGAGCATCGTCAATGTCAAGCAAGCGTGGGGAAAACGCAACACATTTTGAGCACATGATAAATTGTTTAAACAATTTTGAAGATTGGATGCGCCAAACTTAAATGTGATAGTTAAGGAGAGGCGTACCTATATATTGTAAAGGAACTTGAGCGATCTTCTCTCGTCCATAGTAGGTAGAAAGAATTTATGTTAGTAGGTAGCTTTGAATTCTCAGAGTTGACAATTTTAGGAGTGGAGGGAAAACAGATATAGAAACCCTCATTGTGTAATTGTAACATAGAAGGAGGATGCCAATTGAGAGCAGAGTAGTGAAGAATATTTCCAAGAGAGAGAAGAGAGCATACAGAGTTGAACAGAGAAACTGTGTTTGAGAAAACACCCATGTATAGAGGTTTGACTTAATAGAAGAAGTCTTTAATTTAGATTCATGGCATTGTGTTTGTTTCTTGTATGCGTATGTTGAATGGTATGTTCATGGTTTTATTCTTCCTGTCATGCAATTGCTTTTATGCTATGTATGAGTGATTTCTTGTTAAATGTTTGAAATCTGAGAGGAAAGGGTAAATGGAAATGAGTTTCAATTGTTTCTCTGTCTGAGTAAGTATTCCTGCAAGGACTGCAATTGGATAGTCCACAAGGTGTGCGTTGACAAAGGATTCAAAGATTTGTCTCTGGAATTCTTAGACAGGATAGCTTTTGTTCTCATTTTCTCTGAAGGGAAGATTTGACGTAGGAGTCATGCAAGGTGTGCACAGACCGAGCTTAAATCCAGGGCTCAAAAACCTGAGAAGCGATTGAAGGCTTGCTGCAAGGAGTGCGTGCAGGAGGTTCTTGTAAGATTCAAAGTCGGGGGAAAGATTCCGAAGGATTCGAACCTGCTAAGTTGTTGGAGGGAAGAAACAGACGGTCGAAATACTGTGTAGAGGATTAGCGAAATCTCGTCAACCATCCAATCTGATAGAGAAGCAAGGAGGTTATGGGTGTTACCAGAATTTCAAGATTAGGAGATTGTGAGCCGTTGGATCCTCACCTAGTTACCCGTCAACCGTAGGATATGGCAGGAGTTACACGGGGGTTAAACCCTCGCAAGCAGAGCGAACATCCTGACAGGTGTCGGGATATCGAGGTGTCAGAGCCCGGGATATCAAAATTCCTGTGGACAAGAGATCAGGTAAATCCACAGTGAAAACCCCGAAACAAATCAGAACTGTCCATTTGTTAGGACATGTGGCAGGGATCGAGAGCCAGCGACATCTCGGAATTCTAGAGACCAAGAGTTCGAAACCTTTTGTATCCCGAAATAGGGAAAGGATCACAGTTGTTTATCTAAGGAAGGACGTGTGTCGCGTGATCATCCAATTCGGAGATCCGGACACCGGCACTCACATAAGTGAGCATTTTTGACTTTGCATTTGGTGAAATCCAAGACTTGATCTGAACTGTCCATCCATTTGGGATGCGTGGCAGAAATCATTGAAGTCGGGATTCGACGTTTCGCGAATCTTGAAGACAGGAAACACTTACATTTCAGAACTGAGAAGTCCAAAATCCCGATAAAGAGGAAAGTTCTATTATGGGGCCAGCTATCATCATATCGGAAAATCATAATTTGAGAGATCAGAAGCCCCAGGGGCAAATGCATTTCAGCATTTGAAACCCCGAAGTCCCGAGGGAGATCAGGTACCATTGGTCTAGTAGATGATCACGACCATTGATCATGTTTAAGGCAGAAAGGGGTTCCTAGTTGACGTCATATCGAAATTTGGAGGATCGGGAATCCTGAGGACAAGAGGTAAAATACATTTCGACATCCAAAGACCCGAAATCATGAAAGGAGATAGGACTGTGGTCACATAAGGGGAGGTCGTGTGGACCAAAAGTCTATCACAAGGGACTAACTGAAGTTGAAGCATCTCAGGATATCGGAGATCGGGAGATCGGGAAGGAAAAGGTTTGCGACATCGTGGATTGCGAAACCCCGAAGCCTGAAATTTTATTTTTCTGTTGTGAATGGAAAAGCGATCGAGCCTAAAGAATGTAAGGAGTAGAAAAGCCCTATGGGTTGATTTTATTAGAGATTCTGAGGAGGGATCAAAGAGCCGCTTTGGCTCGAAGGTGGAATTAGAATGATCCTTAAGACCGGGAGGTTAGCGTAGAGGCCTCTGCCGAGGCAGAGGGTGCGTTTGCATCAAGTTTGGTATCAGAGCACAGAAAGGGTTCTTTTCTTTCTGTGGCAAGGAAGAGGAAAATTCACCATGCCTTCAAGAAGAAGGGACATGCAAACACCCGATCCACCAGAGGAAAGGAAAGTACCAAGAAGGAGAGGTAGGCATATGCCTGACCCAGCCATGGCAAGAGAAATGCGTGATTTATGTGTCAGACTTGAGGACATGGAGACAACACAAAGACGCACAGTCGGTATTGGGGATCTTAGTGATTCTGAAAGAGAAATGGATGTTGAACATGAAGAAGAAGAAGTTGCAGCTGAAGATGCACCAAATGAATGCCTACTCAAGGCTGTCGCAAGGATGGGTGCCAGGGAAAAGGTGGACATCCCAGTTTATGAAGGAAACCTGGATGCTGAAGAGATTCTAGACTGGATTAGGGCTCTGGACACTTATTTCGACTATGAAGATGTCGAGGATGACAAGAAGGTCAGACATGCTATCACAAGATTAAAAGGACATGCAGCATTGTGGTGGGATGAACTACAAGCTGATAGACACTGCAAAGGCAAGTAGAAAATCAAGAGTTGGGATAGGATGATTGCGAAGATGAAGGCAAAATTCGTCCCCAGGGATTACCAGATTACTCTGTTTCAAAGAATGCATAATTTGAGGCAGAAGTTGATGACAGTGAAAGAATACACTGAATAATTCTACAAGATGAACATCAAGGCAGGTCATCGGGAAAGCGATGATGAAAAGGTTTCCAGGTACATGAATGGCCTGAGATATGACATTTAGGATGAGATGAGCATGCTAACCATCCGAACGGTGGAAGATGCTTATCAGATGGCTCTAAAGGCTAAAGAGAAGCTGAGCCGAAAGCAGGGTCAAAGAGGCTGAGGCAGAAGTCAAGCCAAAGGAAAATCAGTTGTCCAAGATAAAAATCAAAAACCCAGGGAGGACTGGAAGAAACCTCAGGCTTGAACTGAAAGAGGTGGAACCTCACAGTGAGGGAAATATGTTGAACAGAGAGGGTAGCATACCGAACAAAGAGGAGAGTATGTTGATAATAATACTTTTCCTCGTACTAGAGGTAGAGGAAGAGGAAGGGGTGGAGTGATAAAATCCTTCACGTGTGGAAATAATGGACACAAATATTATGAATGTCCAGACAAGAAAAGAGAGAGCGGAGAGACTCACATCGTTGAAGCACAGAGGTGAAATGTTGAGGCAGAAGATGCTAAAGGCGGAAGATCACTGATGATGTGAAAAGTTCTTTTGACACCAGAGAAGGAGGTGGAGAGCTCAGCCCAAAGAAACAGACTTTTTTGGACTACATGCAAAACCAAGGATAGGGTATGCAAGGTCATTGTGGATAGTGGTAGCATGGATAATCTCGTTTCAACAGAGATGGTAGAAAAGCTGGAGCTGGAGATGATTGAACATCCAAGTCCATATAGAGTTTCATGGCTACGAAAAGGACATCAGGTAAATGTCACTAAACAATGTTTAGTTGAATTTAAGATAGGAGGATATAATGATAGGATACTTTGTGATGTTATTCCCATGGATGTTTGTCATTTATTGTTGGGTAGACCATGGAAATATGACAGAAATGTGATTCATGATGGGAGGATGAATACATATACCTTAGAAAAGAATGGGAGAACTCACATGTTGCTTCCAATCAAATATAAGGAAGTGAAACCTGAAGTAAGTAACACTGTACTTCTCATGAGTGGGAAGGAACTCCTTAACGAAGTCAAGAAGAAGGAGGAACCACAATTCATTGTGGTCTGGAAGCCAACGATTGTTTTAACCAACACAAAGATAGATGATCTACCTGAAGAAGTTCAGGAATTGCTGGAAGAGTTCTTTGACATAGTAGTGGACGAACTACCTCATTCGTTGCCACCAATCAAGAGTGTGAGTCATCATATTGATCTCATACCTGGAGCTATTTTACCAAACAAAGCAACGTACATATTAACGCCGCAGGAGAATGAAGAGGTAAAAAGACAAGTTCATGATTTATTGGATAAAGGGTTGGCTAGAGAAAGCTTGAGTCCATGTGTTGTTCCGACAGTACTCAGTCCAAAGAAGGATGGAGGCTGGAGGATGTGTAATGATTCAAGGGCAATTAACAAGATAACCATCAGGTATAGATTTCCATTGCCAAGGATGGATGATCTGATGGATTTCTTAAGTGGAGGAAAATGTTTTTCGAAGGTTGACTTGAAAAGTGGTTATCACCAGATTCGTATGAGGGAAGGTGATGAATGGAAAACAACCTTCAAGACTAACAAAGGGTTGTATGAATGGCTTGTTATATCGTTTGGTTTAAAAAATGCTCCAAGTACCTTCATGAGGTTGATGAACGAAGTCCTGAAGGAGTTCATATGAGAATTTGTCATTGTGTATTTGGATGATATACTGATCTTCAGTAAAACAGAGGTAGAGCATCTAAAACACTTAGCTACAGTGATGAAGAGATTACAGCAAGAGAAGTTGTTGATAAACATGAATAAATCCTCATTCATGAAGACATAACTCATGTATTTGGGCTTTGTTATTTCTGCAGACAAATTAAGGATGGATCTAGATAAGGTGGAAGTGATCAAGAATTGGCCATCACTGAAGAACATATTTGAGGTGAGAAGTTTTCACAGATTGGCTAGTTTCTACCGGAAGTTCATCAGGAATTTCAGTGGAATTAGTGCACCGATGATGGACATAGTGAAGAAAAGACACAAATATTTTCACTGGACAAAAGAGGATGAGAAGAGATTTAATCTATTGAAGAGGAAACTCACGGAACAACCAATTCTAGTGTTGCCTAATTTCCAAAAGACATTTCAAGTGAAATGCGATGCAAGTGGATTTGCAATAGGGGCAGTCTTGAGTCAAGAAGACATGCCAATAGCATACTTCAGTGAGAAGCCGAATGAAGTGAAGGTGAAGTACTCCACATATGATAAGGAGTTATATGCTATCATTCAGGCATTGAAGAAGTGGAGAAATTACTTAATTCCGAAGGAGTTTGTCCTATACAGTGAAAATCATGCACTGTAGTTTGTGACTTGACAAGAAAAGTTGAATCAAAGACATGTAAAATGGGTTGAATACATGCAGAACTTCACTTTTGTAACTAAGCATATTTCTGGAACTGCTAACAAGGTTGTTGATGCTTTGAACAGGAAATGTTTATTGTTGCAGGAGTTCAGAGTTAAAACACTGGGTTTTGATGACCTCAGGGATATGTATAGAAATGATCCAGATTTTAAGAAGGCATATGAAGCAGCTGAGAATCCAATTCTCAGAGATAGAAGCTAATGGACAGAATACATAATCCAAGAAGGATTGTTGTTTAAAGGTAATCAACTTTGTATTCCAAAATGCTCCATGAGGGAGAATTTGCTGAAGGAGAAACATAGTGGAGGATTGGTCGGACACTTTGGTCATGACAAGACATTCGCAAAGTTGAATGAGTCATATTTTTGGCCGGGAATGCGAGCAGATGTCAAGAGGTTCATGGATAGATGCAGAATTTTCCAGCATTTGAAAGGAAAGAGATAGAATGCAGGATTTTATCAACCATTGCCAGTACCTGAGAAGTTGTGGGATGCAGTCAGCATGTATTTCATATTGCGGTTTCCAAGAACACAAAGAGGATTTGACTCAATATTTGTGGTGGTGGATAGATTTTCCAAAATGGCACACTTCATACCATGTCAGAAAACCAGTGATGCAACTCACATTGCGAATCTGTGTTTCAAAGAAGTCATTCGACTTCACGGCTTACCAAGGAGCATAGTTTCGGATCGAGACACTAAATTCGTGGGACACTTCTGGAGAACCTTATGGAAGAAGCTGGGAACTAACTTGTCATTTAGTTTAGCTTATCATCCTCAAACGGATGGACAAACAGAAGTCGTAAACAAGATTTTAGGAGACTTGTTGAGGAGCTTGGTGACAGAACACCATAGCCAGTGGGACAACATATTACCACAGGCAGATTTTTCTTATAATGATTCAATTAACGTAAGAAATTCAATCAACAGAAGCATAGGATGAAGTCCATTTCAAATTTTTTATGGCATGCAACCAAGAGGAATTTCTGAGCTGAGGGATTTATAATAGATTGCGACTAGGAGTGCTAGTGCAGAAGATTTCACAGAGGCAATGAAAGAACTTCATAACTAGGTGAAGGAGCGTTTACAGAACTCGAGCCAGGAATATAAACGGAGAGTAGATCAACACAAAAGACAGCTTCAATTTGAAGTTGGTGATTTGATTTTGGCACATCTGAGAAAGGAAAGGTTTATGAGAGGAACATATAATAAACTGAAGATGAAGAAGATCAGACCATGTAAGATCTTGAAGAAATTTGGGGCAAATGCTTATGAGATTGAATTACCCGTTGGGATCAAAATTTCTCCGATATTCAATGTCTCATATTTGTACCCATACAAAGATGAGGAAGCAGAAACAAGTGATGAACAATTAAAGGTTCAGTGGAAAAAGAAGATGCCAGTTGCAGAAAAATCACAGATGGAGCACATACTGGACAAAAGGATCGGTAATAACACCAGACGAAGGGAATACTTTGAATACTTGGTCAAATGGAAAGGACATCCAATTGAAGATGCCAGCTAGGAGAATCAAGCAGAGATTCAGAAGCATGGAAAGACCGTGCGAGAGCTCATGGACAAGAGCCCATGAAAATTTTCAAGCGAGAGAGTATGATGCAAGAGCATCGTCAACATCAAGCGAGCGTGGGGCAAACACAACACATTTTGAGCACATGATAAATTGTTTAAAAACATTTGAAGATTGGATGTGCCAAACTTAAATGTGATGGTTAAGGAGAGGTGTACTTATATATTGTAAAGGACCTTGAGCGATCCACTCTCTTCCATAGTAGGTAGAAAGCATTTATGTTAGTAGGTAGCTTTGAATTCTCAGAGTTGACAGTTTTAGGAGTGGAGGGAAAATGGATATAGACACCCTCATTGTGTAATTGTAACATAGAAGGAGGATTCCAATTGAGAGTAGATTAGTGAAGAACATTTCCAAGAAAGATAAGAGATCATACAGAGTTGAACAGAGAAACTGTGTTTGAGAAAACACCCATGTATAGAGGTTTGAGTTAATAGAAGAAGTCTTTAATTCAGATTCATGGCGTTGTGTTTGTTTCTTGTATGCGTATGCTGAATGGTATGTTCATGGTTTTATTCTTCCTGTCATGAAATTTCTTTTATGCTATGTATGAGTGATTTCTTGTTAAATGTTTGAAATATGAGAGGAAAGGGTAAATGGAAATGAGTTTCAATTGTTTCTCTGTCTGAGTAAGTATTCTTGCAAGGAGTGCAGTTGGATAGTCCGCAAGGTGTGCGTTGACAAAGGATTCAGAGATTTATCTCTGGAATTATTAGACAGGATAGATTTTGTTCTCATTTTCTCTGAAGGGAAGATTTGATGTAGGAGTCATGCAAGGTGTGCACTGATCGAGCTTAAATCCAGGGCTCAAAAACCTGAGAAGCGATTGAAGGCTTGCGACAAGGAGTGCGTGCAGGAGGTTCTTGTAAGATTCGAAGTCAGGGGAAAGCTTCTGAAGGATTCGAACTTGCTAAGTTATCAGAGGGAAGAAACAAATGGTCGAAATCCTGTGTAGAGGATTAGTGAAATCTCGTCAACCGTCCGATCTGATAGAGAAGCAAGGAGGTTACGGGTATTACCAGAGTTTCAAGCTTAGGAGATTGTGAGCCATTGGATCCTCACCTAGTTACCTGTCAGCCGTAGGATCTGGCAGGAGTTGCACGGGGGTTAAACCCTCGCAAGCAGAGTTAAAATCTCGAAAGGTGTCGAGATATCGAGGTGTCGGAGCTCGGGATATCGAAATTCCTGTGGACAAGAGATCGGGTAAATCCACAGTGAAAACACCGAAACAAATCAGAACCGTCCATCTGTTGGGACATGTGGCAGGGATCGAGAGCCATTGGCATATTGGAAGTCTAGAGACCAAGAGTTCAAGATCTTTTGTATCCTGAAACAGCAGAAGGATCACAGTCGTTGATCTAAGGAAGGACGTGTGTCGCGCGATCATCCAACTCGGAGATCCGGACACCGGGACTCACATAAGTGAGCATTTTTGAATTTGCATTTGTCGAAATCCGAGACTTGATCTGAATCATCCATCCATTTGGGACGCATGGCAGAAATCCTTGAAGTCGGGGTTTGACGTTTCGCGAATCATGAAGACAGGAAACACTTACATTTCGGAACTGCGAAGTCCGAAATCCCAATAAAGAGGAAAGTTCTATTGTGGGGCTAGCTGTCATCATATTGCAAAATCGAAATTCGAGAGATCGGAAGCATCAGGGGCAAATGCATTTCGGCATTTGAAACCCCAAAGTCCTGAGGGAGATCAGGGATCGTTGGTCTAGTAGAGGATCACGATCGTTGATCATGTTTAAGGTGGAAAGGGGTTCCTAGTTGACGTCATATCGGAATTCAGAGGATCAGGGATCCTAAGGACAAGAGGTTAAATACATTTCGACATCTGAAGACCCAAAATCCTGAAAGGAGATAAGACTGTGGTCACATAAGGGGAGGTCGTGTGGACCAAAAGTCTAGCCCAGGGGACTAAATGAAGTTGAAGCATCTCAGGATATCAGAGATCAGGAAATCAAGAAGGCAAAGGTTTGCAACATCTGGGATTGCGAAACCCCGAAGCCCAAAATTTTATTTTTCTATTGTGAACGGAAAAGCGATCGGGCCTAAAGACTGTAAGGAGCAGAAAAGCCCTGTGGGTTGATTTTATTAGAGATTCCGAGGACGGATCAAAGAGCCGCTTTGGCTTGAAGGTAGAATTAGAACAATCCTTAAGACTGAGAGGTCAGCACAGAGGCCTCTTCCGAGGCAAAGGGTGTGTTTGCGTAACAAAATCGCATGAAACAACAAGCAAATCAACATCGTAGTGAAAGAAGTTTTGAAGTAGGGGATTGGGTATTTTTAATACTACAACCATACAAACAGATGTGCCTCAAGCAAGACAAGAAGGATAATAAATTATCACCAAAGTACTATGGCCCTTATAAGGTGTTGTAAAATATTGGTACTATGGCATACAAGTTGGAGCTGCCTGCATCTTCACGAGTACACCCAGTTTTCCATGTTTCATGCTTAAAGAAGGTTATAGGCGACAAGATCCCTATTCAAACTATATTTCCAGAACTTGATGAGGAAGGAAAAATCATATTGGAGCTTGAAGCCAACACTGACACAAGAATTTTCCAACTGAGGAATAGATCCATTTCAGAGTATCTCATTAAATGGAGGAAACTACCGGTGAAGATTCCACTTGGGAAAATGAGTCTTTTATATAGAAGCATCCAGAGTTACTCAAGCGTTGCGGAAAAAACTTGTCTCAAGGGGAGGAGCATGTTAAGCCCTAATATTGTCTCATTACCCCTTAATTCGGGCATATTATATTAGTAATGTTATTTTATTTATGTCATCTTTAGGCCATTAGTTGTAATTATACCTCCTAGTCTCCTATATATACCAAGCAGACATTTTCATTTTGAATCATCTTGTACTGGAACATTTAAGTGGGGTAAAAGGAGGTTGCCCCCTCAAAGAGGCTTATTATCTAAAATCATCTCTTTTTCAAGGCGTTGAGTACTTTTTCTGAGGTTTTTCTATGCTATATTGATATTTGGTTCTTAACACAAGGCATGACTTGTCAAGGCAAGGCATGGCAAGTCAAGACAAGACATTTGAAGGAAAGGAATGGTCTGTCAAGGAAACACATGGATAGGCTAGGCATGACATGTCAAGGTAAGGAATGGCATGTTAAGGAAAGGAAAGGCATGCTAATGCAAAGAATGAAATTTCAAGGAAACGCATGCAAATGCAAGGAATGGCATGCCAAGGAAAGGAATATCAATGAAAGGAAAGGTTTGTCAAGGAAAGACATGTTAATTCAAGGCAAGGCATGCCATGGAATGGAATGGAAAGGAAAGGCAAGGCAATGAAAGGAATGTCAAGGCCAGGCATGGCATGTCAACGAAAGACATGCCAAATCAAGAAAAGTATTTTCAAGGAAAGGCATGCAATGTCAAGGAAATGCATGGCTTGTCAAGGCAAGACATGGCTTTTCAAGGAAAGACATGGCTTGTCAAGGCAAGGCATGGCAAGGATAGGCATGGCATGTCAAGGAAAGGTATGGAATGTTAGGGAAAGGCATGGCAAGGAAAGGCAAGGCAATGAACATCAAGGAAAGTCATGGCATGTCAAGGAAATACAAGGCATGGCATGTCATGGAAAGACACGAAATGTCAAGGAAAGGAATGGATTTTCAAGGCAAGGCATGACTAGGCAAGGCATGGAAAGGAAAGGAAAGGCATGGGTTGTCAATGAAAGGAATGGCAAGGCAAGGCAAGGAAAAGAATGTCAAGGCAAGGCGTGGCATGTCAAGAAAAGGCTAGGAATAACATTTTTTTATGATCTTTACTAACATTTATTAGAATTGTTGAATGTTTTACATCATTGGAATCCCATATTAGTAGTAACTTATTTGATATTTCATTATCGTATGTGAATTTTGGTATGATGTAATATGATTATTGTTTCTTTTCATATGTTGTAATATTAGATATATAATAGAGAAATTAATTATTGCATGAAATAAGTAATAAATTTTCATTCTAAATGTTTGTTTTTGTAGAACAAGGATCTTCCAGAAGATCTAGATAATCTGCAACAAATAGATCGAGATCATGATGTTGGGTCCGATGTTGGGATGGAAGATGATTCTCATGATGACACAGATGTAGATTACATCGATGCCATTGTTCATGTAGATGACGATGATGATGATCATGATGATCATTATCACAATGGTGATGACGATGTTGAGGCATTTGCTCCTAGCAGTCAATGACATTCATGATCATATAGACTACATCGTGGATCGTTTTATTGTTGTAATTCATATTTTCATGGTTACTATCATATGTATCATTTTCGCAGCCTCTAGTACCATATTATTGAGTTGTATCATTTTGACATGTTTCATGTTGACTTATATCATTTGGACATGATGTATCATATTGACTTGTATCATTTTTATTTATATCATTTGTACATGATGTATCATTTTGACTTATATCAACTACTGGACATGTATCATTTTCAAATGATATTGATCTACTACCATATATATTTGACTTTCACTTATTTTAGTTATATATGATGATGATGTTATCAATATTGACTTGTCAATTTTTATATATTGAAAGTGGTTGATTATTTTTGGATGCATATTTGTTACGTATGATGGTTTTGTATTTACTGCCCATGATGGATGCTCTCAGATTCACTTAAATTATACATATTTTACTCACTTGTTTTATTTATATATGATGATCATTTTATAATAATTATCTTTTTATTTTATATATACTTGATGTTGTATATTCTATTTTGATGGATACTTAATAAGTATAATGATGTTGTTAATTTGTATGGATGTCAATTTCCCTAAAAAAATTATTTATAAATGTTATCTTGTAAAATATTTCAAATGAATTTATATGACCTACTATATAATCATAAAAGTTATTTAAGAGACATGATATATTTAAATAATTAAATTGAAATAAAACATTTTAAATTAATAACTGTAAGCAAAACAAGAAGCATTTTTGGAAGCAATAAAGGAAGCAATAATGGAAGAAAAATTGGAAGCCACACCAGAAGAAAAACTGGAAGCCAACCCAGAAGAAAAAAGGGAAGAAAAACTAGATGTAAAACTGGAAGCCAAACCAGAAACCAAACTGGAAGCAAAATTGGAAGCCATATCGGAAGCAAAACTTGAAGCCAAACCATAATCCAAAATGGAAGCAAAATTGGAAGACATATCAGAAGAAAAAATGGAAGCAAAACTTGGAGCTAAATCTAGTGCTATTCCTAGTGCCAAGCTGGAAGAAAAATTTGAATCCATATCAGAGGAAAAATTTGACATAAAATAGGAAGCCAAACTAGACGCAAAAATAGAAGAAAAATTGGAAGGCATATCAGAAGCAAAACTAGAAGCAACACTTGGCACTAAACCTGACACTAATTCTGGTGCTATTCCTGGTGCTAATTCTGATGCTAATTTTGTCTCTAATTGTGGTGTTATTCCTAGTTCTACTCCGAGTACTATTTTTTCGACGCTAATTCTAGTGCTAATTTTGATGCTAAATATGGTGCAATTATAAAAAGTCCATATTGCACCTAGTTTTGCACCATAAAAGGTGTCTGATTCATGGAGTAAAATACACTAAATTATGGCGCTAATTACCCATTTTGTTGTAGTGGTGGAAGATCATATAGCCCCTCCCCTCACATCACTCTCAATTCCCCAATAGCCAATTTATGTACTATAAAATATTAATTTGAAAACAAGATAGTAAGAATAAAGCATAGAAACAAAGAAAACAAAAATTTAAGGTAAATGAAAGATAAAAAATCAACTGAAAAACATATAAATACATACCTCATACATTTTAACATTTCCATATCATTAATATTCTTCTTCATTCAACTCAACATCTGTATCATCTGGTTCAGAATTGATGTTGAAAGGATTGGCCATATCAATGTCATCATTTCCAATCATATCATCCTATCTATCATCGCCACGAACATTGTCTCCTACATTTGGTTCGACTTCTTTGAGTTCTTCATCTAACAGATCATCAATATCATCTTCATTCAGAAGATTGTCTCGAGCATCTCCTTGAACTACTTTGACTTCTTCATCTGATACAAGAAGTAATTGCTCCTCTACATCATATTCTTCTTCAATATAATCCTCTTCCACTACATTATAATTTACCGTCCTTCCTCTTGAATAATATCTAACAAAATATGACCAACCCCCTCTACTTGGAATCTCTGAATAAAATACTTGTTCACATTGGCTTGGAATAAAATAGGGCTCTAATCTCGTTTCAACATTCCTCGTATTAACCATGGTAAATTCGTTAGCATGTTTGTTAAGCCCTAATATTGGCTCATTACCCCTTAATTGGGGCATATTACAATAGTAATGTTATTTTATTTATGTCAGTTTTATTCTATTAGTTGTAATTATACCTCCTAGTCTCCTATATATACCAAGGAGACATTTTCATTTGGAATCATCTTGTACTTGAACATTTACGTGGGGTAAAAGGAGGTTGCCACCTCGAAGAGGCTTATTATCTAAAATTATCTCTTTTTTAAGGTGTTGAGTACTTATTCTGAGGTTTTTCCATGCTATATTTATATTTGTTTCTTAACATATGGTATCAGAGCTCAAGGTCTTGGGGTTTCACTGCTGCATCTGAGACACCTTGGAATTTCTGCTATAACTTTTTTTCTACAATGTTTCAGAAAGATCGGCTTGGAGGATATTTAGAAAACAGATCACGATATGTTGGTTTGAAATTTTAGTACCTGAGGCCTTATACTTTCGGAGATACTTCTTGTGCAAGATAGGGTTCTAGAATCATCTTGAACTGATTCATTGCAAAATTTTCGCTATAAAATGTTTTCTGTAACATTTGAGACCCTGAAATCTGGAGGCTATTCACAGAAATTAGTAAGGTCATTGTGGTAAAATTTCAGCTTCTGATTTATCTTACATTTGTAGATACAACTTGTGGAAGATAGGGTATCTAACTAGTCCTATTGACTAGTCTCAAGAAGTTGTTCCAGGTAAAACAATCATAACTTCTTCCTAGAGTATCCAAATTGAGTGAGACTAGTTTCATTGGATAGTCGATAGTCTGTAGTATTTCTGGTACGAGTTTCAGAATTTTATATCAATTATTTTGTGTGGAGCATGCTATACAAGTGATATCTTGTGGAAAGGCCAAAAATCGACAAGTTGTGGGGAATTTACCGTCAATTCCACTTGGCACATCCAATTTTGATCAGACATGTGGCATTGCAGAGAAGAAATATTAGAGAACTACAAAAAATAAAGTTTCATACCCAAAACGGCTGAAACATGGGAGATACAACATAAGAAAGATTTCCTAGCATAACCACCTCAAAATCAAGGTTCAAAAGTGACACTTGGCCAACATGCCACCCAAAAAGGGAACTTCTACACCAAATAAGCCTCCAGACAATCCTACTTGGACTATTGATTAAGGTGAAGAAATGCGTAGGGACATAAATGATTTACAAAAGAAGATAGTAACAAAAGATGAACTACAAGAGATGATGGATTCAATAGAAGCTAAGTTTGAGGAAATAAATACTAAGATGGATGCTTTAAAAAGGGAGATCATGGAAGTATTGGAAAATTTTGTAACAGAGAGGACACCTAAAAGTGAAAATGCATCCCATGAAATTCATTGTTAAGAACCAAATGTCAATATAGCATAGAAAAACCTCAGGAAAAGTATTCAACGCCTTGAAAAAGAGGTAATTTCAGATAATAAGCCTATGGAGAGGTGTGCAATTCCAATAGTACCTTTTGTTTGAGTTGGGAGTTCTTACATAAATATAAGTGATCTTTGTACCATAGTGAATCATTTTTCCATGTAAATGTATCTGATGC
>JZKD02S2048714.1:323702-334863 GCA_000966675.3 Picea glauca
GTGAGTTTCAACCTTGTGAGCATCAGAAACAAAACTTGCAAACAATCAAGTCTTCAAAACCAGTGCTCTGATACCAACTTGATCTAAAAATGAAGAAGACTTTAAAAACTTGAAATTTATTGCAAGTGAATGTTATGTGTTTAAAGAAAAATGATCAGTTTGCAACACATAAATTAAAGGATTACTTATGAAAATTACACATAGACAACAGCATAATCAATGAACATAAACACATAAGCACAACAATTGATAAAGGATTTCACCCCTCTTATGGGCTACATCTCCTGGTCCAACTTCCAATGGATCATTATTATTAATTTCTCAAAACGTGCTCAAAAACATGTCTTACAATGCTCAAACTGACAAACCGACTACTCCAATGGCTTCAGAGCGTCCCAAAACCCCTGTCTGGGCTCTTTCGGCACCTCAATCGGTCGAAAAATGAAGAAGTTATGCCTCCTGGAAGTCCCTCCTTCAAGCTTGTTGTCTTTGCATCTACAAAACGCACCCTTTCTGAATGAACTTGGCTCACATGCATTTTAAAGCGTAAAATCCCATCACCGGGCGCAACTCTGCCAACGATGCAAACCATAGAATGGTTAATGGCACGCCAGCCCCTAACCGCCTCAGTACCTGGGCGTATGGGTCATGTGACCTCACGCATGGGCAAAAGGTGGTTAATCCGTTACCAAACGGTGTAACTCCTCTTCCGCGCTCCGGTCATATGTAAAACTGTGGTTATGTGTTTTAAAAACTTTGCGCACATTATACCATGGTATAAACCATGGGTTATGGTTCTAAAACCCCGCGTGATCAGTTGGTTATATGGTATAAATTTTGGGCATATGTAAACACAAATGACCGCGGGTCGGGGCTAAGCCCCGGCCCGACCCCCCACCCATCGGTCACATAAATTGAATGTAAATAGAATCAAATACATACATATTACAACATACAACCAGTGGCACATTGGTTAGCGGAGTTTTGTTAGAGATTTTCATAGTGGGGGAGGTCCGGGGGTCGAACCCCGCGGACTCCCATAACATTTTATATATATAACCAATAACCAAAATAATGAGTGACACGTGGCGCCCATGGATTGGGCCACGCGTCCTCATACCATTTGCCAATAAATGGACACGTATCAGCTCTTGATTCATCAATAGTCAACCAATCAACATCTGCCACGTCACCACTGTATGGTCGTATGGTCCTGCCACGTCAGACCGTACGGACTGTAAGGACTGGTACAATCAGCATCAAATTTTTTGCCTGTTTGGCTTGACGAACAGATCGCGATATCTTCTCCATATAGAGTCTATTTGACAAAGTAAATATACCGTCGAAATCAGGAAGACGAGACGAACGCAATGGCATTATTTTCGTTTCATTCCGAGCACTTTGAAATTTGAGCAAAATTTGATCCCCTGATCATGACCGTACTTTTGACAGTTTAAGCATTGTATTTCTGAAATGTCTTTTCTTTGCTTTGGCTTCCTTCTTGAATCAAACTTTCTTTTGTCCTTAAATTTCTTGAATATTTCTATGAAGGCTTGATCATCGTACTTCTTTTGAAGTTTCTCTTTTGCATTGATCCTTGATTCTTCTTGAGCATAGCAAGTCCAAAGTTCTTCAAATGTCAGGTACTCCTTCCTTGTGTTCATGCTTGCAGCAACTGCATCCCATGTCTTGGGAAGACCATTGAGTACTATGTTCACCAATTCCTTTTCTGAAGTGATCTCTTCAATAGCTAGTAGTTGATCTCTTAACTGGGAGATCCTTACAAAGTATGATGTTATGATGTCGTCATCATTCATCTTCATGTTACGGAGCTCATTCTTCAGACTCATAACTTGTCAAATGTTTCTGACTGAAAAGAGATTTGTTAGGGAACCATACATCTTCTTCGATGAGTCAAGATGGGAGATGTAGGGTATCAAGTGGTCTTTTATGGAATCCACTATGATATTCATGGCATTGATGTCAACATCTTTGAACTTCTCCATAGCTGCAACATTCTGCGGTTCCTTCTCTTCTCCTTCTAGCTTCACGATCTTTCCTTTCACAATATCTAGCACTTTATTCTTAGCAAGGATGATGCCAATCCTTGTCTTCCATGCTCTGAAGTTAGAGGCTCCATCTAGCTTGTTCTCAGACTTCATAGAGTTCATCATGGCTTGCTTGACTTGGTCAAACCCTAGATTTGACTGAAAATCCAAACTTCACACCTTGGCCTTCTGAGTGTACCAGGAGATGCGCTGGGCTAGGGCGCACTGATCTATCCAGAGATTAGGTCAATCTCGTCCCTTAAGGTGCCTCGACAAGAGGTTTAGCATTTCTACAATTGCTTCTGCTGGTAACCTTAGCTGCAGTGCTTTTGGAAGCTGCTCTTGCTAGTAACCCTAGCGACAGTTCCTCAACGAGATCAATATCTAGTGGCTATGTTTCCTTATAGTGTTTTAGGCTGACTGAAGGGTTGTGGGCCCATAACCTATTAGAATATAGAAGATGGTGTGCTCATTTTACCATTGACGATACCTTCGTCACCCAACCACAGGCTAAAAGCCTCCCTCCGAGCACCTTAACCTTGACCTGAGAATTCCTCTGGAAGCAAACCCTAGGCTAGATATTGAAACAAGGAGTAGCGCATCAATCCCCAAGGATAGTGCATCGCAAAAGCTGATCATATAGTCCCAAACCCTAGCCAAGAGATATTCAAGCCAAAACTGAGAACTTGTTGTTGCTACAGCTACACCTGCAACTCTCCTTCAAACCTGTGCACCAGACTGCAACTGTAGTGCACACCAACTGGGAAATTGCAATTCTGAGATGTTGCAAATGAGAACTGGCACCCTGTATTGATAGTAATCCTGCCAGTTTGTTGGGGTCGACTTCTCCTTCTGGGTATGTGTCTGTTCAGTATATTATTATTATTTCTGTCCGACTTCTTCTCTTGGAGGCTAATAGCCTAATATAAATTATCTTCTTGAGCCGAAAAGTCTTCTAGGTTTATTAGCCAACTCATTAGGGTTTCTCTTGCTTCCTAGAGTCTTCTATTCTCGTCAGGTTCACACATGGGGGTAAATACCTCCCACAGCTACCATAATATTAACATTGTGTGCCCCACTCACAATGGAAGAAGCCCTCAAGCTCAAGAATCAGCTAGAGGATGATGTAATAAGTGGGTTTATCAAAAACCCAACTGCTATAAGTAACCCAACATGCCAGATGCTCCAAGTTGTTCTAGACTGTGAAGCACAGGGAGACCCGCTGGAAGATTTAATGGAACAACAAATTCCGACTACCATTGTTCACAACAACAAATCCATTGAGATCACACTAGGGAAGTCTCTGAACATTAATGCCAACCTAGAAGAGAAACAACAACAAAAGCTAATCCAAACCCTCTCTAAATACCAACAAGCTTTTTCCTGGAAGTACTCTGATATGAAAGCTATTGATCCACAACTCTGCACACACCACATTTATATTGAGAAAGACGTCCAACCTATCCGACAACCGCAAAGAAGACTGAACCCCCACCTCAGAGATATTGTTAAAGAAGAGATACAAAATTTGTTGGATGCAGATTTTATATACCCTATCTCAGATAATCGATGGCTTTCTCCATTAGTCATCATCCCCCAAAAAAACACGAAGTGGCGAATCTATGTTGATTACAGGGAGATAAACAAAGTTACTCAAAAAGAGCATTTTCCATTACCCTTCATCGATCAGGTCCTAGATACCTTGGCAGGGAAGAAATTTTTGTCTTTCCTAGATGGTTTCAGCGGCTATAATCAGATCCATATTACCCTAGAAGATCAGGATAAAATGACATTCACATGTCCCTGGGGTACCTTTGCCTACAAAATATTGACCTTCAGACTTTGTAACGCTCCAACTACATTCCAACGGGCCATTCTGATCATATTCAGTGATCTGATTTGCGAAGGGCTTGAAGTCTACATGGATGATTTCACCCCGTACACCGACGACTTCGATCAAGCCTTGAATAATCTAGAGAAGGTATTGGAACAGTGCATCGCTACCAAGTTATGTTTAAGTCACGAAAAATGTCAAATGATGATGACAGAAGGTGTGGTATTAGGGAATTACATTTTTGCAGATGGAATTAGAGTAGACCCAACAAAAATTGAGGTAATCCTTAATCTACCTACTCCACACACACAAACTGAGGTACGTAGTTTCCTTGGTGCTTCAGGATACTATCACAAATTTATGCCAATTTTTTCAAAAACCGCTGCACCCTTACATGCTTTGACAAGTAATGTAGAATTTCAATGGTCTAAAAAATGTGATGTGGCTTTTGCAGGACTCAAGAAACTGATCTCAACAGCGCCAATGTTGAGAGGAACAAATTGGAAAATAGCATTTCAAATTTCCACCGACGCCTCAGACATTGCCATAGGCGCTGGTCTTGGACATGAAGAAGAAAAGAAACCCTAGGCCATTTATTTCATTAGCAATAATCTAACTCCAACTGAACTTAATTATACAGTAACAGAGAAAGAGTTTTTAGTTGTTATACATGCCATCAATAAATTTCATCATTATATAACAAGCTATCCAGTTATCATGTATACTGATCATTCTCGCATTAGATATCTAGCTAATAAACCAATTACTAATGGACGGGTCACTCAATGGTTATTATTATTTCAGGAATTTGATATCACCATCAAAGATCGACCCAAGAGATAAAATATTGTCACAGACTTCCTGTCCCGCATCCCAAAAATAGACGACTCATTAACAATTGAGGACCAATTCCTAGATGAGCATCTGTTTGTTGTCGACACCAAACCACCTTAGTACGCTGATGTAGAAAATTATCTAGCAACGAGAAGATTACTGACACATTTATCATCAAAGGAAATATGCCTGATTGTCTAGCATAGTGCATGATTCACTTGGATCAGTGGATATCTTTTCCACACAGGAGCTGATCTCCAGATCCAGCGACGCATACGAGAGGACAAAATCTATGACATACTGAAAGAAGGACATGATGAGCCCTATGGGGGGCATTTTGCAGATCGCAGTACTGGACACAAAATGTTACAGATGGGCTATTATTGGCCCTCAATATTCAGAGATGCCAAGAAATATGTTCAGACATGCGACAGTTGTCAGTGGATGGGGAAACCAGATCAGGCTGATGAAATGCCCTTGAAAACACAAGTAGTTGTAGAACCATTTGAAATATGGGTGTTAGACTTCATCGGCCCCTTTAATCCAAAGTCAAATCAAAAGGCCTATATTCTCATTGCAATGTACTACATGACCAAATGGGTAGAGGTGGAAGCTTTACCAAATGAAACAGAAGAAGTAGTCATCAAATTCCTTTTCAAATTGTTTGTATGGTATCGACTACCCAGAGAAATAATTATTGATGGAGGGTCACAATTTACAGGCCATAAAATCACCGCCACCCTGGACAGCTATCACATTAAGCACATAGTTACTTCTCCATACCACCCACAAGAAAACGGGCAAGTAGAAAGCACCAATAAGGTCCTAGAGGCAATCCTGACGAAGAATGTCTCAAAAAACCGATAGAATTGGGCTACTGAGATCCCAAATGCCTTATGGGATTATCATACAACCTGACGTAACACCACTGGATACTCTCCTTACCATCTAGTCTATGGTAAACAACCCATCTTCCCAATCGAATTCGAGACCAATACCCTAAGAATGGCCCAAGAAATTGGACTAAATCTTACAGAAGCACATAAACAACACCTTCAACAACTCAACGAATTGGATGAAGCACGCTTGTCTGTTGTGAAGCACACAATCATTATCCAGCAATAGAGAGAAACCTAACATGACAAGCATATCAAGAAGAAATCATTCAAGAAAGGCAACTGGGTGCTCCTCTATGTTTCCATATTTCAAGACATTCCTGGGAAATTACAGACACGATGGCTAGGGTTGTATGAAATTAATGGAGTCCATGATAATGGCATGGTTACTTTGAGCACCATCAATGGGTCTGGATCACCCTTTCTGGTCAATGGACACTAAATGTGACTTTACCACCAGCCACCTTCAAAAGATTATTTCTATCAAGAAGTAAGTAAATACCCTACGGTGCAGATTTTGGCTAGCTGGGAAGGTAACCCAGCCACCCCAACTCCATAAATGATTATTTTGTTTATACTATACATACTGTACATAGTTTTCCAACTGCGTAGTTAGTTTTTTTTTTGTTTTGTAAAAAGTCATCTAGGAAACAAGAATCAGGACAAATAACTACAATTAACACCTTTTTCTGTTCCATACTCATGTTTTGTCTTATCACACGAACTCTGTCTTTTACATGTTCATGACGATTATTTTCCTTTTTTGTGCGCCTGCTGTTCCTTTTTGAACGAAACAACTATTGTTCCTTTTCGCGCAACTGTTGTTCCTTTTTGAACAAAACAACTATTGTTCCTTTTTCACCTGCCTACTGCTCCTTTCGAACGGAACAACTATTGTTCCTTTTTGCATGCATGTTGTTCCTTTTTGAACGAAACAACTGTTGTTCCTTTTTCATGCGCTTGTTGTTCCTTTCGAATGGAACAACTATTGTTCCTCTTCGTGCGCCTGCTATTCCTTTTTGAATGAAACAACTATTGTTCCTTTTCATGCGCCTTTTGCTCCTTTCGAATGGAACAACTGTTGTTCCTTTTTCGCGCACATGTTGTTCCTTTTTTGAACAGAACAACTGATGTTCCTTTTCGCACGATTTTCATTCCCTTCTTTACTATTCAAACGCTAGCCATTCCTCTGTAAGTGCGGATTTCATCAAATAATTTTCACCAACACTGTTTCTAATTGTCATTACAATGATCTATCATTATTTTGTGGATGGTCCCTCACACCTTATCAAAAAAAAGAATTGTGGAATAATCTCTCTGAAATATCTTAAACCTCATTCATAATCGATTGCCACCATAAGTTTTTTCTTTCCATTATATATACAAATATGCTTGAATGATATTCTACCTCTATATTATAAGGAGTCTTCAGCACACTTTTACTTGGTATGTTTACACTTCCTTATACCATCCCTTACTCTTAAGGAGTAGATGATCCTCCCTTAAAAATTTAAACAATATATATATATAATAAAATTTTCCCATAAAGAACATGGGGTCTCATCACGAGCCAACCTACCACAATCATAGGATACTAACGTAAGTGACATTCCCACTATGGCTACCACACCAGGGTAATGGCCTTTGACACTTTCTTTTATCAAAGGACAAGAAGTCTCATCACAAGTTGGCTTGTTCACTTAAGTTACAATCTAGTGAGTGGCATTATCATCATCTGGCTACCAAACCAGGATAATGGTCTTCTTGGGAAAGGATAATTCAAATATTTATTAAGAAAAAATACAAACAAATAAAAATACACAATAAAAACCTTTTTCATAAAGAACAGGGGGTCTCATCATGAGCCAACCTACCCTGATCATAGGATACTAACGTAAGTGACATTCCCACTATGGATACCACACCAGGGCAATGGCCTTTGACATTTTTTTTGGTCAAAGGACAAGAGGTCTCACCACGAGCTGGCTTGTTCACTTAAGTTATAATCTAGTGAGTGGCATTATCATCATCTGGCTACCAAACCAGGATAATGGTCTTTTTGGAAAAAGATGATTCACATGTGTATTAAGGATACAAGCTCATTTAAGGGTTAAAAGGCAATCCTGCCAAGGCTATGGACACCTGCGGGCAGCAACGGCTTTGCCTATGGTATGGAAGATTATCTCAAAATACCAAGTTTCTGTGTGTCTCTAGATCTCCTTTACTTAAATAATGAGGCTATCATATCATCTATACTCAACCACCCGGAAAAGTAACAATATTATGCTATATGGAATATTAAAATAAAAATTTAAAAAAATGAACAGATTTAATTTATTTTTGATTGATTTATCCATAAATCATTTTTTGAACATAGGTGTAATAAATTTACAAATTCTACACATCAAGCAAACTATTGTTTAAATGATTTTTGGTGGCATGTGTTTTTTTTTTAAATTATATATGATTATTCCCTATCGGCGACGACAACGCAATCATTACCTCTCACCCGAAAATACCTGCACTCATTACTTCCGCCTACACTGACGGTCGAGGACGACCTCTACATTAATGAGGGGGGATGCTCGACACACTTCCCGACTAGATGTAATGATTGTAGTAAATACGAAACCCACATCTTTATACATTTGTTGTCACTGATATTTTCTATTTTTGGTATCTGCTTCTCCAAAGCTGGTCTAACCAAATTTGTAAACAGGAACGACAGTCGTTCTTTATTTTTCATAGAAATATGGGTGGCAGAAGTGTGTGCAGAGAGCTGACATTACTCCAAGTTACAGAATAGGCAAGATAAATCCTACATCGTCTAGGGTGGACCGAGTACTTTAGCCGCTTGCAAGGATATGACACAAACGCCACGCTTGAATTCTTTCAAAACCTGCAAGGATAAATATATATGGTGCAAGGCATACAAATATCAGTTACCTTGAAAATCGTAGCAAAATTCACAGGCCTCCCTAACATAGGCATTCAATGGATAGAGAAAAGCACGAAGCTGAGAGAAGCTATGGAATATTTCACAGAACCTGGGGAAGAATTGAATAAAAAAGGAAAGGGACTTAATCCCAGTACCCTCAGTGAACCATGGAAGGAACTGGCGGGGATAGTTCAGCGGTACATCACCTGTGATGGATGATACGATGTAATTCAACCTCACCATCTCAAATTGTTGGCAGCCTTGAAGCAACGATTAGTAATTAATCTACCTTTCTTCCTGACTACCATACTACATGAAGTTTCCTTAAGAACACAAAAGTCCAAGGATCTTGTTACTGTTATTAGCCACCACAGATTAGTTAAACTAATAGTGGATAAAGCATTGAGTAGAACTCAGTTGACTTGGGAGAATTTTATTGAGGCCAATAGACCTCCACAACTGGAGTAGGCGACTACCACCCAAAGAGAAATTCCACCACCTCAAACCGAAGTTGAAGCAGACCGTGTTCAAATCACTGAGGCCCAGACCTCACAGACACAAGCATTAACAAAAAGGAAGAAGAGAATAATGTCTACTCCTAGATCCCCCCCTAGGACAAGGAAGAGAAGCAGACAAACTTAGGAAACAACTGAAGCAATTCAGGATGAAAGAGAGCACCCTAAAGAACTTCAGAATTTCATAGAACAACCTTTACAGGAAAATGTTCAAGCAATTCAGCAAGCAGAGAAGACAGCACAAAAGGATGATCAAGGAGACACCCAACCTGCAGTAGAGCACTTGAAAAGACATGTTTTGAAGAGCTATGAGATAGAAATATCTCAGGTTTTGGGGAACTTAGGAACCTTAACTGACAGAGATGAAAATGATATGGAAAAATACCCAGAACCAACCTCTTCTTCAAAACTAGCTGAAGACTTTCCTAATATTGAAATGTCTTTTGCAGATGACACAGCACAGGAGGAATTTATTTTTGAAATGAGATACCCTCTTGGACAACCAGAGCACTTGGAAGGAACAAAGGGACAACCATCTACTAAATGAAGAAGACCTCGAGATCCCTCATAAATAGAAATCAGCTAAAAGCTAGAAATAATTAGTAAATTAAAGAAAGAAAACAAATTGTTGAAGAAAAAGGCTAAGAGGGATGAGGTATTAAAGCAGAAGGTGGGAAAACTCAAGGAGATTATTAAGGAATTAAGGAAATAGTTAGAACTAGTAGACAAGATCCATAGAAGAAAGAAAAACAAAAGGGGCAGAATGCAAGGAAGAAACCCTCTTCCTAAGAAAGCAGTTAGTACAAATTATGTAGGGATACAGATGTTGTAGGAAAATCTCCCTGCGGACAGGTAGATCACCTCTAGAGCTTGACCTTAACCTTAGTCATAAAAATGCTTATCATGGACACTGACTTCCTTTCAAATCTATCTAAACTAACACACGAGAAGGAAGGATGACAAAAGTACCTTTTTATCGACGTTTGTCCCTGCACGCTCCGAGTTGTGCTCCAATCCTTTGCTCTTCACTGGACCCTGTGGAAAAAACAAGATATGACTACTTCCTACTCTTTTGATATTAGCTTGAAACATATCTATCACTAAATGATAAGTTCATGCAATATTAGACACAAACTAGAAAGAAATAGGCCAAGCGTGTCATATTGATGAGCATAACGACAACAGTACTTACAATCGTAGATGTGAATGCGACAGCTTCGTCAAGTCCCCTTCGTCTAACCCTTGCCTGAAATCTCCACAATCTGGATAACAGCAACTTCACTGATCACTCTCCTTTGGCTGACTATGAGTTTCCTCCAAGATCATAAGTTTCATGTATTCAATTCTTCCCCCTTTCCACCATCATAGAGCCTGTTTATATAGGTTAAGAGGAGCTTAACCTCTTGAGTTATCTTTAGAACAAGTTGGGAACCTTCTCTTTAGATCAGGGATCTCTTGATGAAACCAAGAATTTGAGCACAACTTCCTCCTAATCTCAAAATATCATCCCCTTATTCTCCTCAACGGGCCAACTACTGCCTCAGATTAGGCAGCACTCCCTTAGAAGGGGCATCATAGCATTGTCGCGCTTCCTGGTAAGCCTTGGGGAAGCGCCAACGCTCTCAAGATGAGAAGCGCTCCTTCAAAGGGGGATGGGGAGCATTATAACGCTCCCTGAAGAATTATAGGGGAGCGCCAGCGCCTCTGGAGCTGAAGTAGGGGAGCACTCCCCCTCAAAACCTTTGTTTCAGGGTTCCTTTCAGGTGTCAAGAGTTGTTTGACTTCAGTAAACCAGTTCTCCTCCTTCAAATCAGTCATGTGAGATATTATAAGTGTTTCCTTAGTGTCGTTGACATGGCAGTATGTCTGAACATCATTTGCGACACTAGTGACCAACTTGTGACACTTGCGAAAGTTGATGCGACACTTACGACAATTGAGAGGGACAATGTGACACTTGTCCAGCTAAGCAATTTTGACATGTAACAGAATGCCCCCCAAAGTATGAAGTTAGAAGATGCCAAATGATAACTGAAATACTTTGTAGATGCTCAAGCAAGGGTATAGACTCGGAGAACCTGACAGAAGCTGCACAC
>JZKD02S2048714.1:334913-348116 GCA_000966675.3 Picea glauca
GACATATTTCAAAACCCAAGGCATGCATACCTATGCTTGGGTGATCAAGACTTAGTAGGATATGGCCGCCATAAAATACACTACGGATCCATAATTGTATTGATAAAAAGGTATATCCACCAAAGATGCAATGTGGATCTATACTCCGAGGACTCGGACTGATCGTAGCCATGAAGAATACACAGTGGATCTACGAGATGACAAGACATAGCCATGACCAATACAAAGTGGATCTATGTAACAGTGTATGTGTTCTTTGTCCAATGGAAAATCCTTCACAACCTGGGCAAAGCATGTATCAAAGTGATGGCTCAACCCAGGGTCTTCATACCAATCCCAATATGGTACGAATCTGACCATGTGAATAGATGTCCTGATGTCGAACATGGCAGAAACCACTTGATTACTAGTCAATGGTGTGAACCGTTAACAAGTGCAAGGGAAATCACCATTAATGTCAATGATTCCCAAGATACCCTAGTACATTCCAGCGAATGTGAATAGATGAGTTGAAGTCGAGCATCCGTGGAATCATTCGATCAGAGGTCAATGGTGTAAACCTGCTGTCGAATGTGAGGAGGCCTGCCATTGAGGCATCCAGGTCTCAAAGTACTAATTGGTTTCTAAGTCTGATTCCTGGATAATGTGTTGAAGTCTACAGGAATAGACTCGTCGAGGGAGGGCCTTGATGTATCCCCCATCAATGACACGAAACAGAGATAGATATGTAATTGGTAGATCGAAAGAACATGGACTGACACTGGTTTTGAGGCAAGATATTTGGGATGGCTGACTCTCGAGGCGGATACTTCCCTTGAACACTGAGGCACAACAACAAAACATGACATGGACCAAAACTATGCAGTGAGTACTATGACTTGCGTTGGGTGACCCAAAGGAGTGAAAGGAAACTCAAAGGATTGGCTCAGTGCAGAGGTTCAGCGGATTATGATATGTGCAAAGTGACAAAGTGTCATGTTCAAGGGAGACTCTAAGAAGTGCTGGATGATGTTCTCAAGAGACTGCTTGGCTTGCTCCTTTCAATTTTTCCCCCATCCAGATAGATGAGTACCTCTTTTTTTATTTAATGAACTCAAGGAGGATAACACATGCTCGATATAACTCACCTTTGGTAAGTTCCTCTTCCTTTATTTAATGAACTGGAAGAAGTAAGGGTTCGGTCCCATATGGGTCTGCCGATGTATGCTTTAACGAGTCCAAAGACAGAAAAATCGAAGGTTTTTCGAGATTATAGAGTTTGGAAAAACACTTAAAAGAGAACTCTCTCAGTTCCTTTTTCATACAGTAGTCCAACGAGATCGAAAAAGGGTTAAAATATCGCTCGCAAGATGCCCTTTCTAACCGTTTAATGAGTGTGAAAGGAAGCAAGATCACTCAACAATCTTTTCATATTTAGAGATTCTGAAAAGGGTTTAAAGGAGACTCCATGGGGGTTCCTTTTTCGTGTGTTTGTATCCGTACGGTTCCGAAAAAGAGATAAAAGTTTACCCGGTTATGTTCTCATATTGTTGAGCTTGAGAACGAACTAAGACTATGCTCATAAATGCGACAAGGTGAATGATTCATTAGAACTGCCAGGAAACATGTGATGCCAGAAACTATAAACCAGAGTTTAGAGAAGCCATTTACATCATTAGAGAAACCCAAAATGACCATACCTTATAAAAAATGAAATTTTATAAATAACAATTGATTTAAAAAACTCATTTACCATTTCATTTGCAAGGGTTTTTGGAGTAGTGGAGAATCTCAATTTGAAGCAAATCTTGTTTTTCTCCGTGCTGGAGCTACGATCGATCATTTTGCTCACCGTTTGAACCAGCTAGGTGTTCATCCTTCGCTCTTTAAATTGCATGGTTTCAAGTTGATTTTTATGGCATCATTTATTTAAAACACAAAGCCCTAGGTCGCCCCTCTTTGAACCAAATCGGCCTCCTTTTACAAATTGATAAAATGGAGGAATTCTTTCACAAAAATGTGTTAGAGAAGGGTTTTTAGAGTTTCCATACCCTTGCAATCGATTGGGCCGAACATTTTAGCAAAATAAACTCATAAAAATTCCCCCCAATTGCCCACGCAGCCCCCTAAGTCGATTTGCATTTTTAACACATTTTAATCATTATTTGGCAAATATTAAAGGGCGTGGTGGCTAAAAAGAGTGAATGGTTGCTTTTAGATGACATGGGCATTTTTTTTTATGTTTTAAAATGCTTTTTGAAAATCACCGAAATTACAAAACGTGAGAAATAATGAAATTCATGATTTTTTTGTTTTGTAGGTGTCTTCGGCAATCATGATTGAATGGAAAGAGAGGGAACACGAGATGGATGATTTAGCCGCTCTATGTAGTCCTCGTACGCGGGCCGCTTTGCAGGCCTGTGGCTTGCTCAAGTTTTTCAAATTGCAAAAAATGAAGAGAGAGATTCTACTGCTTGAGCACATGATTGGCCTTTGGGATGTCGCGGAACAGGGATTCCGTATTGGCACACAACTCCTAACCATTGAGTTGGAAGATGTGTAATTTTTGACCAGCCTCTCGAAAAGAGGGGTCCCCATATCCTTTACTGGGCAGAGGGAATTACCTGAGCAGGTGGATGTGTATCTGGCACGCCACTGCGTTCCGGGAGCAAGGCTGGTAGGGGGCAGGATCCCTATCAAGGATATACAAGATCTGCCTCTTCGATCTATATTATTTGCTATCACAAGCGTGACTGGTAGCACTAGTTCTCATTTGGCATCGAGATCACAGGTGGCCTATGGTGTTCAGTGTTTAGAACCAACACTGTTCAATTGGAGTGCAGCGTTCCTTCGGAATGTGAAGGAACAGATCTCGTGATGCAGGACTGGTCATAAGCAGTTTGGTTATGGCTCGTTCTTAGTCTCATTTTTCTTAGAGCGCATCCCTCAGATGCAGCCTCAGATAGCACTGGCGGTACGACCAGTGGACGAGCCTCGGATGGAGAGGTGGACCAGTCTGTCTCCAAGGCTAGTTTCGGAGTTAGAGTTCCACTTTACTGGTGACTTATTTGCCTGGCTGAGACGGCAGTACCTCTGGATCGAGGACTTACCTTATGCTGATGTAGACTTCTATGGGAGTATGGACTTGATTTTGCCCGTGGGGGAAGATTAGGACGAGTCAGGTAAGAGATTAAGCCATTCCTTGTCTAGTTTTTTTTTTGGGGGGGAGTATGTAAAAGAGTTTTAACAAATTTTTTGGTTTTCAACATGCAGACAAGGGAGCAGTGCGCCCAGTTGATATACCAGTACCAGGGCATCGTGGAGGCATCCCAGCTGCAGCAGACCCAACAGTACTAGTGGCGGGCCTCCGAGAGATTGAGAGGAATCTCCAAGGCCTTACGATGGATATCCCTCCTCTGCAGAGGGGGGACGTGCCTCTACATCTGTAGCGGCACACTGTAGGAGTGCCAGAGAATATCAATTCTCTGTTGCGGCGTGTAGTGCATGCAGTAGTATGTTACTCACAGCACAACGCAGTGCGGGGAAATTAGAGTCTCCCCGTGATCATGTTTTTTGTATGCCTTCTCAGGCGATGTTGTATGGGTGGATGGACCCAATATTTTTCTCTCTTACACGCTTTTTGATGTAATGCAAACATTTCAGTCACGCCATATATATATATATATATAGTTCTGAGTTTTTATGATGTCGATGATTTATACATGATGATGTCTATGATGTGTTTTAATTTACATGTAATGTACAGTTTTGTTTTCCTTAAATCTGATATGTGGGAAAGATATCGATCCATGATATAATTAGCTAATGCATCCAAAACACTATTAAGTTCTCTCAGAATGTGTCTATATTCGATGTAATCGAACATTCGTTCGAGAGAACGAACTTGCAAGTGTAGGCATAGCAGGATAGGACTACGGATAGCGTAGATGCGGTTGAGTTGAAAAACCACCAGTTGGGAGTCTAAGTAAATAATGATGTGAGAAATACATAGAGAGGAAGCTTGGGTCAGTAGTCCAATGATAGCATGATATTCTGCCATATTGTTGGTTGCTGGTCCTAAACAAATGCCTCTTGAACTCACCACTTGGTCAAATTGGTAAATAACCCAAGTTGCTGAAGCAATGTTACAGATATGTCGGCTAGCACCATCCACGAACCCAAAAAAGATAGGAAAGGAAGACGTCATCTATGCATGAAAACACAAGCACAGTCATGAGTGGCAACGGTAAAGACCCGAGCATGCGAAAGAAAATAGACACACCAAAACTAAATACAATAATGTACAAAGTACAAATGCTAGATGATCTAGGCATAGTACTTCTTAAGGTAAATCCCGTTTCGGGGCTCTCCTAGGGAGATTCCGTCATGATCAACTAATTCGTAGGCGCCTTTATGTAGGACACGCTTCCTGATGTAGGGACCATGCCACATGGGTTCTAACTTTCCTGTCCCCAATTTATCATGAGCTTGGTCGTAAACCAGGACTAAGTCTCCTTCCGCGAAGGTCCGAGGGTGGACGGATTTGTCATATTGACTTTTAATTCGTTTTTGATGTGCCTCATTGGCGAGAGTAGCATCGTGACACGTTTCGTCCAATTTGAATAGATACAAAAATCATTCTTCTTCAGCGGAAGTATGGGGTAGGAGTTCTACTTTTAGTTTGAGTGATGGAATCTCACACTCGATTGGTAGAACGGCTTCAATGCCATAGACCAACTGGAAGGGAGTGAAACCAGTTGAAGTTTTCACAGAGGTGCGGTAGGCCCAGAGAGCGGAGAACAGTTGTAAATGCCACGATGTTTTGTTTTCCCCTACCATGCATTGGATCATGGTTTTTAGGACTTTGTTGATAGCTTCAACTTGTCCGTTCGCTTGAGGGTAGTAAGGGGATGAGTTTTCATGGTGAAAACCCAATTTGACATGTAACTCGCTCATCATATGGTTTTTGAAGTGTGCACCATGGTCAGTGACAATGGCACGTGGTACACCGAACTGAGTTATGATGTGGTTGAAGAGGAAAAGAGCTTCCATACGACCATCATTCAGGAAGGTAGGCATAGCCTCAGCCCATTTTGTGAAGTAGTCGACGGCGACAATGATGTAACCATGCCCCTCGGCTGAGGTAGGCTTACACTGCATGAAATCAATGCCCCATTTTGCAAAGGGGCCGATGGTGATAATAGGGTGCAGCGCCCGAGGGTGGGTGCGTGCCTTCTTGTTAAAGATTTGGCAGGGTGGGCATTTCTTGACAGCCTCGATACAATCTTTGAAAATCGAGGGCCAAAAGTAGCCGGCATGTAGGATTTTTTGGGCTGTGGCCATACCGAAAAAGTGGCCACCACAGATGCCAAGGTGACAATCATTCAAAACGCATTCATCCTCCTCGTGATTCAAACATCACCGAAGGATGGTGTCGATACCATGGCGATACAAAGTGTCTCCGAGGATGAGATAACGACGAGAGTGGTGACGAATGCGTCGTCTCTCTTCACGAGAGATGTTGGGTTGAAAACGTTGTGTTTGAAGGTAGAGGAGAATATCTCCGTACCAAGGATCAGAAGTGCTGATGAGGAAGAGAGATTCATCGGGGAGGGAATCTCTAGATTCGATGTTTTCATTGGCATGAGGGAGAGCACAGATGAGCTCGGCAAACACCAGGTATTTTTTGGCTTTCGCCCTCGTAAACTCAAGATCGAATTCTTGAAGAATAACAATCCATTTCGAATATTTGCCCCCAAGTACTTGACGTGTCAAGACGTGGTACATGGGGTTGGAGTCTGCGATTACCGTGGTGGTGCATAATAAGATGTAATGGTGGAACCTTTGGACAGCGATGATAGTTGCCAGAGCCAGTTTCTCAACATGTGAATATCTAAGTTCGGGTCCAGATAAACTCTTTCTCAAATAGTAAATCACATGTTCTTCATTGTTGGAGTCTTCTTGGACTAACACCATTTCGATGGTGGAAGTAGAAGCATCCAAGTAAAGGATATAATCCTTTGTATATTCAGGTGGATGTAACAAAGGTGCATGTGTCAAAGCATGCTTAATAGCATCAAATGACCGTTGGGCTGCGTCATCCAAGATGAAAGGGACATTCTTTTGCAGTAACCGCATAAATCCTTTAGTAATCTCGGCATAATTGCAAATGAACCGGCGAAGAAAGTTTTCTTTGCCTTGCAAACTTTGGAGTTGGGTTAAATTGGTGGGTGGAGGTAAGGCTAAGATGGCTTTGATCTTTAAGGGGTCCACCCTGATCCTATCTTTGGAGACAATGAAACCGAGGAGTCGACTGGATTCGACAACGAAAATGAATTTGTGTGGGTTCAGACGAATACGGTAGAACCTACATCGCAGAAAAATTGCGCGTAAGTGATCAATGTGATCGGATCGATTTAACGAATGAGCGGGTAAATCGTTGAGATACGGTTCTGCGATATGTTTGATGTCATGAAAAGCGTACGACATGGCTCGCTGGAAAGTGGCTCCAGCATTTTTAAGGCCAAAAGGTAGCTTTCGGTAGGCGAAATTTCCCCAAGGACAGATGAAGGTTGTCTTGTGTTGATCTGTAGGCAAGATTTCAATTTGGTTATATCCAAAAAATCCATCCATGAAAGAAAAGATTACGCTCCCTACGCAATTATCGATGATTTGATCGATGAAGGGCGTAGGGTAGTTGTCCTTAGGACAAGATTTGTTGAGGTCTCAGTAGTCAATGCAAACACGGATGGTCCCTTGTTTCTTAGCAACCAGAACGAGGTTGGAGACCCATTCGGTTAAAGGGACGGGATAGATAAAGCCAGATTTTAGAAGTTTTTCAACTTCTGCCTTTATAGCTGCGACTTTCTTGGGATGAACCGGGCGAATCTTTTGCCGAACCGGTTTCGCGTCAGGGTAGGTTTTGATTTCGTGTATGACGATCGAAGGATCGATCCCTAGCATTTCCTCGTAACTCCATGCGAATACATCGCGGAATTCCTTGAATAAAGTGGTGTAAGAGACCACTTCGTCAGGTGTGCAATTAGCACCAAGGTTGATGTTTTCGACGACACCTTATTTGATTGAAATGTCAATCGTGACCGTGGTAGAGATGTTACCCATGTTCCCCTCAGAAAGAGTATCTGTCGTGAGGATAGGAGATTGCAGAGCTTCGATAACATCGGGGGGGAAGACAGATCGTATGTCTTGGATTTCTTCCAAAGGTGGAAGAAAAGAGGATCGATGGTGGTTGTCATCCCAGGGAAGATCGTCGATGCTAAGCATTTCCATGATAGATTCATCCGAAGGAAAAATATGGGAAATGTAATCGACGGCAGATGATAGGGAATCTAACCAAGATGGCACCGAATAAGTATCGGGTGCCAATAAATGTGAATCATTTGGAAAGGGAGAGGAAGATTGAATAGCTACGTATGCGGCCTCGGCTGAGCTTAGTGGCATTGTGTCACTGAGCGCATCAAATTCCAAAGGACTAGGTACAATCCAGGGGTTAGATGATTCCAAGGATTGATAAGGAAAAGTTGAGATCATATTGACAGCGGCAATATGATGTGCAGTAGGTGGAAGTGGTGTAGGGAAGGTACCCATGAGGCTAGAATCTTTCAATAAGCCAACACCAATGCTTTCATACGTAACTGGGTGGTCTCCCAGAAAGGGAATGTTGTTGGTAGCGGGGATGTGGGCGTCGGGTGTGCAGAAATCAAGCTGATCGATGGTAACAATTTTGCCTTGATGGGGGAATTGTACACATCGAAACACCGACAAGGTGATGGAAGTCATCGCGTAGAACCAACTTCTTCCAAGTAATAAGTTGTAATCGAGGGGGGCATCGACCTCCTCGACGTCAACAGTGACAGCTTTTCCGCCCAACTGAACGGCTAAGGATTGTAATAATCCGTGAGGATGAAAACCTCGTTCATCAAAATCACGTAACATGGTAGCGGATTTTTTAAGGGCGGGTGATTTCAAGCCTTTCCAACAAGCTAGGGACATGATACAGGTGGAGGCTCCCTCATCCAGGATAGTCCGGTGGATTTGTTGACTGTGGACAACCACATCGATTTGGAATGCTAGCTGGTGGGAGAGTCACGGTTGATGATCATCCATATTAAACGTGAGGTAGTTTGATGACTCTAGGTTGAAAGCACCAATAGCGGCTAAGAGTGTTCTACATTGATTAGGACAGTGCTGTAGAACTTCCAAAGCGGACATGGCACACGGGGCTTGGGCAAAATCTTCTACAATATTGTAGTTTTGGGTAGCCCGTGAATTAGGATTGAATGTAGATTTCCGTATGGTGCTCTTAGGAGGGCGTAGGATGGAGTCAAAAGAAGGTTTCTCAATTTGAAGTGGCCCAGATGGAGGGCTAACAGATGGAGGATTGACGGAGGATGGTAATGGGTCTGATGTAGAACCATTAGTGATCTTCGGCTTTTCGGGTTTAACTGGCATGTCATATGTCGTAGAGCGAGTTGTTAGATTAACTCCTTTAAACATGTAAATATGGGCACTTGTCGAGGCCTCATCATGGGGTTGGTTGGAATTGCCCTCCGGCGTGGGGGTTTGTGCAACCAAAGATTGTTGTTGTGGAAAAGGCTGAGTAAGCACAGTGGGTTGCGAATTTCCTTTGAAAATTTTGGCCACTTCATTGCGATGTGGACAGTCTCGAGTGTAGTGATCGTCACCACAAATGAGACATGGGAATTTCGGTTTTCGCTGTGGGTGTTTTCCGGCAGTAGGGGTTTGCAGTTGGGTCTTGGGTTGTTCATTGTCGTTGTTCTTCTTTGGTTTGTTTCTCACTTTCTTCTTACCCCCAAGCTATTGTGAAGGGGTTGATTGGACTGCATTCACATGAGAGACCTGAGTTTGAGGTGGGGTAGAAGAGGGTACAGTCGAACTGGGAGCAGTCGTGGAAGCAGGCCGCTGGATTGTTTCAGTAGACTGGGTAGTATATTGAGTTTTGACGGAGCCAATAACTCCATCCGCATGCGAAGCAGTTGATGGTTTGGATGGATCGTTAGTGGCAAGGGTAGCGTTCGGTATCAACTCATATAGAGTACCGGATTGTGAATAGACTAAGTCTAGGTACTGAGCTCGGGCGATGGCTTCTTCCTCGGTAACTACGTCGCCCATGGCAAAATCACGAGAAATCTGGGGTAATAGTGATTTCGTGAACCATTCCGCTAACAATTGGTTAGGAATGACCGCTTTGATTAACCTTCATCGTCGTCTCCATTCATGGATATGATCAGAGATATGTATGGAAGTTGTCTAACGAAGAGAGGTTAATAGTTCAGTGCTCGTCTCGTATCGAATGGGTAGTTGAAAGTGAGTGAGGAAGGACATGGCAAGGGAGTTGAAGTCGTGAAAGGATGCGCGTGGTAATTCAATATACCATTTTGCTGCGGAACCCGTAAGCGTTCGTTGGAAATAACGCAAACGAATCGAATCGTCCATGAGGGAGTTGGATGAACACCACAAATGGAAGGTCATGACGTGGTTGTTTGGGTCTTCTCTGGGATTTTCGTCGAATTTTGGGATATCAGAAGGAAGTTTAGCTGGAATGGTTGGCCAAACCGGAGAATGATGAATGGGATCATTCATTAACCAAGACAAATCTGGAAGATCCAGGGTGGCTAGAAAAGGGAGTTGTCGGTTAACCTGTGGGTAATGTTGGTGTGGCAAAGGGACACCAGTGGGGCCCAATACCAAGTTATGTGGATAATTGTAACTCATGGGCCCTCTCATATGAGGTTGGTTTTGACCAAGGTACATAGGATTCGAGATGTTTTGAGAAGTGTTTGTGAGCGGAGGATAACTGGATGGGTTTTGTGCATTATAGGGCGGGTTTGGCATTTGTCCATAAGGGGGTTGTTGCGGAGTCTAAACATTTTTCCCTGTGGAGGCATGTGGGTTTCCTTGAAAAGGGACGCTCCACGGATGGGGTGTTGCAGACACATTTTGTCCTTGTGGTTGATGGTGTACTCTGGATTGAGGTTGCCCCCCAACGTGAGGGTGCCCCCTGAATGGAATTTGTCCTCTGGTGAGAGGATGCCCCCCAGCATTAGGGTTCCCTCCGAATGGAATTTGTTCTTCGGAGGGAGGATGCCCCCCAGTTTGAGGAAGAGTTCCTGGGATTTGAAAGCTAGGTGCCAATGACTGACCAACGCCACCGATCGGGTTAGGACCACCAAGACCAGTCCCTCTGGGTTGTTGGATAGGTATGGAACTTCCCAGTAGAATTTGAGTAGTGGTTTGGGTAGTGGTGGTAGCAGAAGCGTTCAATGCCCTAAATCCAAAAGGGAGTGTGGGTCTTGGTGTTACAGGTGTGCCAATCGGGGCTTGATTAACTACCGCATTACCAGCAGGGATAGTCGAGATGTGCAGAGCCATTGTCGAATGGGTTGTCTAACGGGGAATTGTAGGCCTTGGGCCAACAGACGGTATATTCAGACTAACGGTTGGTGTGGCTGTAAAAGTGGTAGTACCAGTGAAATGATTTGGGGGTACAGTATAGGAAAAGGGTGCATCGGCACCTTCTCCTATTCCATAAAGGTATTGCACCAAGCGTGGTGGACTTCGAACAACGTCCGCAGTCCAGAAAGGGTCACTGGCTAAAGGGTTTTGAGAAGACCTGGTCGGAATGTTAGAAGGGTTGATGACAACAAATTCTCCAGCGGAATTCAGGTGGAGGATCTGTCGTTCGTACCCCTCCGAAATGCGATAAGCTTCCGGAGATTGTGAGACAATTCATAAATTCTCCAGAGGAATGGGAACTTCTTCCTGAGAAGTTGTGGCATTATGAACCTCGCTCTGTTGAGGAGATTCCTCTGTAGAATGAGGGGGTAAAGGGGTGTTTCCTTCCATATTCTCTGGAGGAAGTCCCTGTAGCCTCTGCGAGCGGCGTGGAGGGTCGATGTTGGCAGAGAAGAGTCGACGGAAGAAATCTATGGCCAACTAGCGAAAAGAAACAACACACGCTAGAAAAATCTAAGAATCACAACCAAGCAAATAGGGCCTTCTTTTGATGACCGTACTAGTTGGTGATGAAATCCAACATCGCATGATCAAGTCCAGAAGGGGTGGGATAGGGTGGAGCAGTTACAATGGCGACCTGCTTAACAGACTTACGCCTTGGTGCAAGCTTCCACGCAGTAATTGTGGATTTACCCTCCAAGGAGCCCGAGTGAGTTTGACCAATGTCTACTCCAGGTATAGTGAGACTTCCCGTCACCGTCACCTTGTGTAAGACCCTAAATATTATGGCCACTAAGGTTACCAATTCGCAGTCAGCCCCTAGGCGGGAACAATCGACAGTCCGATCTGAACGTACGGGCAGGGTATCAAGCCCGAAATCAACTAAAAGGCTTCCACGCAGTAATTGTGGATTTACCTCAAAGTGACCCCCATAATACGATCCAACCACCACAATCAGTTAAACCACGGAGGGTAGTCCCCGTAGCTTACCCGAATGTGACATCGTGCGTAACCCCTGTGTGAGAGGGGGCTCCCAGGCAGACTTATACGATAACTAGATTTACTGTCCCTAACTCAGGATGCTACTGTTGGTTTTAGAAACTTTGGAGAGTTATGCTCACAACCCTAATCCAAAGTACTAAGCCTAACCTACTGTTGGTGGAGGACCCTAGAAAAGAAAAAGTTCTAGATAACTTTTAATTAGCGTTGATTTTTTATGGTTGTTCTTTACGCAAAGGGGTGCATGGAAGTGAAACAAATGGAATTATGACTCAGACCCAAAGAATGCATCAAACATGATAAGCAGTCATTTCCTTTCGATGAACATCTAGCTAAGGGAGAGAGAGAGTTCTTTCACTAACAAGCACAACTATCGAGTGTCCTCAAACGATTCTTTTCTCAATCGAATCCTGATGTAATGCAAAAACTTTTAAATGCCTTCTAATATGCACAATCAATCATAAAGGTATCTTTTATTGTTTGCGTATGGATGATGATCAATACAACACAATGCTCGTCTTTGCTAATTATCTTCTTGGTATGGAAGAAAACCAAACTAGCATAAGCAAAAGCCACACAAACAATACACCCTTTCGTAGCAATCAAAACGAAAAAGCGGAAGAAAAAGAAACAATCAAAGAGAAAAGCAAACTTCACAACCAAAAGCAAAAGTTGAAGAACAATGACCTTGACTGAAATCAAGACCAAGAGGTCTGTAGTCCTTTGATGACCTTCACCAGGGTTTTTAACTCAGCTGATGAGGAGAGAAAAACAAATGCATGGGTTTTGAATTTCACTCAACAGGGGAAAAACTTGATAAAAATGGTGAAGAAGGTTATAAGATCCAATTATCAAGGTATTTATTCTTCAAAAAGGACAGATGTCAAGGCTGAAAAGGAAGAAAAAATTGACTCACTAGATCACTCAACAAAAGAGACAGAGAGGCAAACCCTAAAGAAGGCAGTTCTGGAGGGTTTTTTGGCCAAAAAGAGGCTGGCGCTCTATTGCCAAAGGCAAGGAGCGTTATAGTGCTCTGTGCAGGGGTATGGGGGAGTGTTGGCACTCAATTAACACTAGGACAGGGGTGCCAGGGTCTAAAAGCCCCAGAAATGTCAAAAAATAAAAAAATTGCAATTCAATTCCGACACTAAAGCTGAGTATGATGAGGTAAGGAGCCAATCAGCTCATGAAAATAATCAAAGGAGGAATAAACCGAGTCTGAAACAATCAAGGGATAGAACAAGGTCAATGAGGAGAAAAATCCAAACAAGAAGTTTCGATTTGAGGCTATCTCCCCAATGGAGTCCCCAGTTTCTGTTGTAGGAAAATCTCCCTGCGGACAGGTAGATCACCTCTAGAGCTTGACCTTAACCCTAGACAGAAAAATGCTTATCATGGACACTGAATTCCTTTCAAATATATCTAAACTAACACATGAGAAGGAAGGATGACAGAAGTACCTTTTTATTGATGTTTGTCCCTGCACGCTCTGAGTTGTGCTCCAATCCTTTGCTCTTCGCTGGACCCTGTGGACAAAAAAAGATACGACCGCTTCCTACTCTATTGATATTAGCTTGAAACAGATCTATCACTAAATGATAAGTTCATGCAATATTAGACACAAACTAGAAAGAAACAGGCCAAGCGTGTCATATTGATGAGAATAACGACAACAGTACTTACAATCGTAGATGCGAATGCGACAGCTTCGTCAAGTCCCCTTCGTCT